>CM066331.1:210777879-210937879 GCA_033807585.1 Hydrophis major | reverse complement strand
AGCAGCAGAAGAAGAAAGAAGCGGAAAGAAGCAGCCCGGTGGCCAGGCCAGGTGCGTGGGGCACGTGGGGCAAGTTCCCCCCCTCCACCCATTCCCCCCTCCCCTCACTACCTTGTGTTGTCCGCAATGCAAGTAATGTAAGCCTTGTGTTCCCATGAGCCATGTGGGCGGCGCAGCCTTGTGTTCCTGCACAGCCTGGATTTATTGCTTTGGGGGTGACATTTATTTGTGGACCACCAACATTTTCTTCCCAGCCCACTGGTTGCCACGCACTGGTCTGGAGAGAATGGTCAAACAAATGGCAACTTCAAATCTCAACAAATAAATGCTCTGTCCTACATAATGGCAAAAAAAATATATCAGAAAATAAAATACAGGCTGAGCTGTATTGCTAGACCAATACTCAAATACAGCTCATCAGTCTGGAACCCACATTACATATCTGATATTAACACAGTAGAGAAAGTCCAGAAATATTTCACAAGAAGAGTTCTCCACTCCTCTACTCGTTGCAGAAGACCTTAGGCCAACAGAGTCGAAATTCTAGACCTAGAAAACCAAGAACTATGCTGCCTTCGGTCTGATCTAAGTATGGAATATAAAATCATACATTGCAACGACTTACCTGTCAATGAATACTTCGGCTTCAACCATAACAACACAAGAGCAAGCAATATATACAAACTCAAGGTAAACCGCACCAAACTTGATTGCAGGAAATACGACTTCAGCAACAATGTCTGGAATACTCTTCCTGACTCTGTGGTTTCTTCCCCAAGCCCCAAAAACTTTAACCTTAGACTGTCTACTATGGACCTCACCCCTTTCCTAAGAGGTCTGTAGGGGATGTGCATAAGCGCACCAACGTGCCTACCATCCCTGTCCTATTGTTCCTTTTTATTTTTCTTACATGTTCCCATTTCATGTATTCATAACTATGTATATACTTATACCTATTATCTTGTAAGCAATTGACAAATAAATAAAATACAATAAATACAATATAATCCCGATTGGAGCCTTCTGGAGTTTATAAACATGTTTGTCTTGTATGCGTGCATGTGTGTGTGTGTTTGTTGCCGCCTTTGTGGCAAAAAATGACTCCCCCCACACACCCTCATCTGATCTGGTCCAACTGCCTGGACAATCTCTTCTTACAAACTTCCCATTCCACTGATTAATTGTTCTCACTGTCAGGAATTTCCTCCTTCGTTCTAGGTTGCTGGCTTCTCTCCTTTTGAGTCATCTCCACTCCTTGGTTCTTGTCCTGCCTTCAAGGGCTTTGGAGAAGAGCTTGATCCCCTCTTCTCTGGGGCGGCCCCTCAGGTATCGGAAGGCTGCTCTCAGAATAACAGAGTTAGAAGGGACCTTGGAGGTTTTCTAGTTCAACCCACCCTATGCCACTCTGGACAAATGGCTGTCCAGTCTCTTCTTGGAAACTTCCAGTGATGGAGCACCCACAGCTCATGAAGGAAGCCTTTCCAATGGTCGTAAGTCACTTTTTTCATGTGCCATTAGCAACTTTGAACAGTTGCTAAACGAACCATTGTAAGTTGAGGACTACCTGTGGATAGACAGACAGACAGACAGATAATGGATGGAGAGAGAGAGAGAGATGGATAGATAGATAATGGATGGAGAGAGAGAGATGGATAGATAGATAATGGATGGAGAGAGAGGGATGGATAGTCAGATAATGGATGGTTAGAGGATGGATGGATAGAGGATGGATGGATAGAGGATGAATGGATAGATAGATAGATAGATAGATAGATAGATAGATAGATAGATAGATAGATAGATAGATGATGGATAGACAGATAATGGATGGATGGATATAGATAGATACACAGTCAGATAGATAAAGAATGGCTCCTGTCTTATTCCTATTTTCTTTGGTTCCCTTCCCTTCCCATCTCTTCCCTTTTCTTCCCTTCCCTTCCCTTCGCTTCGCTTCCCTTCTTCCCTTCCCTTCCCTTCCCTTCTTTCCTTTCCTTCCCTTTCCTTCCCTTCCCATCTCTTCCCTTCCCTTCTTTCCTTTTCTTTCCTTCCCTTCCCATCTCTTCCCTTCCCTTTCCATCTCTTCTCTTCCCTTCCCTTCTTTCCTTTTCTTTCCTTCCCTTCCCTTCGCTTCCCATCTCTTCCTTTTTCTTCCCTTTCCTTTCCATCTCTTCCCTTCCCTTTTTTCTTTTTCTTTCCTTTCCTTCCCTTCCCTTCGCTTCCCATCTCTTCCCTTTTCTTCCCTCCCCATCTCTTCCCTTCCCTTCTTTCCTTTTCTTTCCTTCCCTTCCCATCATATCCTACTCCCTATCCTATCTTATCCTATGCTATCCTAAGCCACCCATCTTCTGCAACATTTATCTGGGTGGCTCCCTATCAAAAATTAAAAGACCTTTAAAAATCACACTGAAACTATAACATCAAACCAATTAAATCGTTAGAAACCACAAAAACCTGGTGCCAGATTAAATTTCTAGCATGCATTTGTCTAGCATTCTTGCAGCTCTTGGAGGAAAAGATGGCTCTTCAAAGCCTTATGGGAGGCAGAAAGGGGAAGGGATTGCTGAACTTTACAAATCCTCAAAAGCTACCGCAGGTCCTGCCCAACCAGACCAGTTGTAGCTTTTGAGGATGTGTAACCCATTTTTATCAAACGAAACTATAATTCCCAGGTTGAGTGGTGCGGTGGCCTCGAGGTGTAGTTCTTGCCTTACAATCCAGAGGCTGTGAGTTTCCTCTCAGTAGAAGCAGATATTTCTCTCTCTGGGCACCAGGAGAATAGATCTGCTGCACAAAACTCTGCATCGGCGACAGGAGAGGCATCCAGCCAGTAAATTGCTCTGCTAGCTCCATTCAGTTGCCCAGTCTCCACCCTGCAAGGGATTATGAGGTTGTTAAAAGAAGAAGGTAAGAGGTTTATTGAATAGTCATAAGACCTTATCAGTCATAAAAGAAGATGAAAACTATAATTTCCAGGATTTGGGTGGATAATGGGAGAGGACTGCGTTCATTTGAAAGGAAGGGTTGCCTTTTTTTTCTCTTTTCTTAAAGCACAAACAGTGCCTATCTTTTCCAAACTGCAGATAGTGTCAGGATTCCAGAAATCGCCCTCATTAAATCATGATTCTCAAGCCAAACTTCAAAGGATTTATTAGAGGCGACATTCTGGCACTGCCCCATATGAAGCCAACTCTGGCCTATGTCATTTCCAGTCCCCTTTGACCCTGTTTCCCTCCTCCCCCTCTGGGTGTGTCATAAATCACATTCTCCAACTGAGTACATGCACAGGCTGGGTTTCTTCCTTCATGTTCTCCAATTAAATATATTTGCGGGCCAAAGCTCTGGTATTCTAGCTACAATCTTTTAAAGATAAAGAGTTGGAATGTACTTTTGCTTTCAAACTACTGCACTGCTCTTCCCAGATTTCCTTCCTCTCCCCTCCCCCCTTTTTTGCAACTACTAAAATAGGCATAGGAATGTTTTATGAGTTGACAGATAGTTCTTGACTCACAACCGTTCGTTTAACCATTGTTAGAAGTTGCAACGGCACTGGAAAAAGCCCCTTCTCACGGTTGCAACCACTGCAATATCCCCCGTGGTCACATGATCCAAAATTTGGGCCCTCGGCAAATATTTACAAGGGTTTGCAGTGTCCCAAGGTCCTAGGACAACCAGCTGCAACCTTCTCAGTTTGGTTTCTCATGAGCAAAGCCAAAATGACAGTTGGGGGTGGGGTTGGGGAGCTGGATTAAGTCACTTAACAACCTCTTGTTCCAATGAACCCCTGCGGTGATTTGCTTAAGGACCGTGGCCACAACGGTGGTAAAATCAGGCGTGCTTCGAAGCTGCATTACTTGGCAAGGAAATGGCCATCTCCTGGCTGTTTAATGGAGGAGCCTCTGTGTAATTCATCTGCAAAAGGAGCCCCACCCAGTGGAGAACATCTCCAGAATGTATGAAATGTGGCGTCTGGGCAAAGCTTACTCCTCTTTAATGGATGGCCTGGCAAGTTTTGAATGTTTGCCTTGGCAAGCAGCAACCTTGAAAAATTAGCTTCCCCAGCCTGCCTCTTGTTGCTACAAATGAACACTTCCCTTTGATTAGCACATGGCTTGTAAGAGTCTAATTTATCAATCAGGCGGCTCCGGTGGGAGTGTGTATCAGCCCAGATTTCACAAATGATGTCATCTGCCCATTGGCAGAGGAAGGGCAATGTTGTAAGCGACTGGCATAAACGGTGCCATGCTTGGAGGAGGAAGGAAAAGAAAGAGAATTTATCTCTGTCTCTGTCTCTCTGTCTCTTTCTGTCTGCCTGTCTGTCTGTCTGTCTCTTTGTCTCTCTGTCTGTTGGTCTCTCTCTGTCTCTCTGTGTCTTTGTCTCTGTCTGTCTGTCTGTCTCTCTCTCTGTATGTCTGCCTGCCTCTCTCTGCCTTTCTCTGTGTGTCTGTTTCTCTCTCTCTCTGTCTCTCTCTCTCTCTGTATGTCTGCCTGCCTCTCTCTCTGTCTCTCTCTGATTCTCTGTCTTTTTCTCTCTCTCTCTTCTCTCTCTCTCTTTCTCTCTCTCTTTCTCTCTCTCTTTCTCTCTCTCTCTCTTTCTCTCTCTTTCTTTCTCTCTCTCTGTCTGCCTCTCTGTTTCTCTCTCTGTCTCTCTCTGTCTCTTCTTTGTAGGGTAGATGATCTAAGATTCTTATTTGCCTGAAGAATAAAGTATACATGGTCTAACAAGATTTAAAGGCAGGCACCCTTAACTGTGCGTGGGGGTTGGGGATCCTTGTTCTAGTCCAACCTCCTACTTGAGCAGAAAAATTCCATACCATCACAGACAAAAGGCCGTCCAGTCTCTTCTTAAATGCCTCCAGTGATGAAGCACCCTCAACTTCTGGAGGCAAGCTGTTCCACTGATCAATTGTTCTCACTATTAGGGCATTTCTCCTTAGTTCTAGGTTGAATCTCTTCATAATTAGTTTCCATCTGTTGCTTCTTACAGAATACAGAATAACAGAGTTGGAAGGGACCTTGTAGATCATCTAGTCCAACCCCCACCCAAACAGGAGACCCTATCCCATTTCTGACAAATGGCAGTCCAGTCTCTCCTTGAAAGTCTCAAGTAATAGCACTCCCATCACTTCCAAGAGCAACTTCTGTTCCATTGGTTGATAGTTCTCATGGTCAGAAAGTTTCTTCTTATTTCCAGGTTGAATCTCTCCTTGGTCAGTTTCCATCCATTATACCTTCTCTGGCCTTCGGGATGCTTTGGAAAACAGTGTGACCCCCTCCTCTCTGTGGCAGCCCCTCAAATATTGGCAGATGCTATCAGGTCACCAATAGCCCTTCTTTTCATTAAACTAGACATACCCAGTGTCTAGCACTATGATGGCGAACCTATGGTACGTGTGCCACAGGTGTCACGCAGAGTCATTTGTGCTGGCACACGAGCTGCAGGCAAACTTACCACACTGCGCATGCGTGTGCCTCACAGCTGATTTTTCAGCTGGTTTGAGGCCTTTTTTGGCCTTCCAAAGGCTTGATAAAGGCTTCTGCAGGCTTTGCGGGCCAAAAATTAGGCCCGTTTAGTCATTTCCCATTTTTCCAAAAATACCGGAAGTGATGAAACAGGCCTAGTTTTCATCCTGCAAAGCCTGTAGAAGCCTCCCTCAAGCCTCTGGGAGGCCGAAAAAGGCTTCAAACTAGCCGAAAATCAGCTGTGAGACACAGTGCTGGTGGGTGGGGATTGTGTGCGCATGCGTAGGGGGCATGGGGGGGGCACGCATTGCCTTCTGGGTGCTGGCACATGAGTGCGAGTATGCAAGCATGCGCACCATTTCTGGCACAGGAGGCCAAAAAGGTTAGCCACCACTGGTCTAGCACAAATGCTCCTATGCGTGCTAGCTATATAATTTTGCCATGTCTCAATTTCTGAGTTTGTATCGGGCAGGGACTCAACCTGCCTCTTTAGCACCGTTTGCTAAGAGCTTCCTTAGTATCTTCTGGGACATAAAATGCACATTTTAAAATTATCCACTGACTGGCCCTTAACAGGCATTAGACAAAATTAGAGAAGGCCATTAAGCCTAGAGTGAAGATGAACTGTAGGGGAGAAAATGAAAGCTTCAATGCCGGTAATTCCCACTCTTGCTGGCTTCCAGCCCTCATGATTTCCCAGATCAATATAGCTTAAATCAATTACAGAGGTGCAGATGCATCACATATGTTGTGTTTTCCCCCCCTGTCGAAGGACGCCCGGCCAGAGATCCTGACACAATATTGGAAAAACAATAAGGTATCAGAAAAGTCTCGGTTTGCTCATAACACCACTGGCCAGATTGAGCAACAACATGGATTGATGTTCACGCTGAGGGGGCACCTCTGGCTATTCGGCTACAAGGAAGAGGTTGAGACTTTGGAAAACATGTAAAGAAGAATTAGAATTAGAATTCTTTATTGGCCAAGTGTGATTGGACACACAAGGAATTTGTCTTTGGTGCAAATGCTCTCAGTGTACATGAAAAGAAAAGAGACATTCGTCAAGAATCATCAGGTGCTACACTTAATGCTAGTCATAGGGTACAATGAGAATGGGATGGGATGGGATAGAATAGAATGGAATGGAATAGAATAGAATAGAATAGAATAGAATAGAATAGAATAGAATAGAATAGAATAGAATTCTTTATTGGCCAAGTGTGATTGGACACACAAGGAATTTGTTTTGGTGCAAATGCTCTCAGTGTACATAAAAGGAAAGAGACATTCTTCAAGAGTCAAGAATCATCAGGTGCTACACTTAATGCTAGTCATAGGGTACAATGAGAATGGGATGGGATGGGATGGGATGGGATAGAATAGAATAGAATAGAATAGAATTCTTCATTGGCCAAGTGTAATTGGACACACAAGGAATTTGTCTTTGGTGCAAATGCTCTCATTGTACATGAAAAGAAAAGAGACATTCGTCAAGAATCAAGAACCATCAGGTGCCACACTTAATGATAGTCATAGGGTACAATTAGCAATCAAGTCATACTAGGAAACAGTCAATATAAGTCGTAAGGATACAAGCGACAAAGTTACAGTCATACAATCACCAGTGGGAGGGTATAAGGGGTGATGAGAAGATTAATAGTAATAGTAGTGCAGACTTTGTAATAGTTGAACAGTGTTGGGGGAATTATTTGTTTAGCAGAGTGATGGCTTTCAGGAAAAAACTGTTTTTGTGTCTAGTTATTCTGGTGTGCAGTGCTCTATAGTGTTGTTTTGAGGGAAGGAGTTGAAACAGTTTATGTCCGGGATGTGACGGGTCTGTAAATATTTTCACAGCCTTCTTTTTGACTCGTGCAGTATATACAGGTCCTCCATGGAAGGCAGGTTGGTAGCCATTGTTTTTCCTGCAGTCCTAATTATCCTCTGAAGTCTGTGTCTGTCTTGTTGGGTTGCAGAGCTAAACCAGACAGTTATAGAGGTGCAGATGACAGACCCAATAGTTCCTCTGTAGAACTGGATCAGCAGCTTCCTGGGCAGTTTGAGCTTCTTGAGTTGGTGCAGGAAGAACACTTTTTGTTGTGCTTGTTTGATGATATTTTTGAAGTTAGGTGTCATGAGATAAGATAGAACCTAGAAATTTAAAGGTCTCCACTGTTGATACTGTGTTGTCTAGTATTGTAAGAGGTGGTAGTATGGGGGAGTTTTTCCTAACACCTATCACCATTTCTATGGTTTTGAGTGTGTTCAGTTCCAGATAATTCCGGTTACACCACAAGGCAAGTTGTACAACCTCCTGTCTGTATGCGGATTCATTGTTATCTTGAATGAGACCAATCACTGTTGTATCATCTGCAATTTCAGTATTTTAACAGATGGATCATTTGAGATGCGGTCATTGGTATATAGGAAGAAGAGGAGTGGATACAGCACAAAGCCTTGGGGGGGGAAATGCTAATTGTACAGGTATCAGATGTGATTCTGACTAGCTTCACCTGCTGCTTCCTGCCTAAAATGTTGAAAGGCCTGAAGACAAAAACATTTGAAGGACGGTTGCAGGAATAGGGTTTGGCCAGTCTAGAGAAAAGAAGGACTAGGGAAGTCATGATAGCAGTATTCCAGTATTTGAGGGGCTGCCCCAAAGAAGAGGGGGTCAACTTATTTTCCAAAGCCCCTGAATACGGGACAAGAAACCATGGATGGAAACTAACCAAGGAGAGAAGCAACTTGGAATTAAGGAGAAACGTACTAATAGTGAGGACAATTAATCAATGGGACAGCTTGCCACAGAAGTTGTGGGTGTTTCATCACTGGAGGTTTTTAAGAAGAGTTTGGACAATCATTTGTCTGAAATAGTTTAGGACAATGATGGCAAACCTTTTTGTTGTGGTGTTGTGAAAGCATACGTGGAAATACCAGAAGTGACTCAATGGGCCCATTTTTCAGCCTCCAAAGGCTGCAGAAGCTTCCCTCAAGCTCCCAGGAGGGTGAAAATAGCCTCTTCCATCCTCCAGAGGCTGAAAATGGGTACTTTTCAGGAGGAGGAGGAGGAAAAGGAGCAGGAAGAGGAAAAGGAAGAGGAAGAGGAGGAGGAGAAAGATAAGAAGATGAGGAGGAAGAAGAAGAAGAAGAAGAAGAAGAAGAAGAAGAAGAAGAAGAAGAAGAAGAAGAAGAAGAAGAAGAAGAAGAAGAAGAAGAAGAAGAAACAACTTCCCCTTTAAAGAGGAATCATCCTGTTTGCTCATTAAAGAGATAATTCCCATCCTAGCTCAAGCTGGAACACTTGAATGCAAGCATCTGTTTGCTACTGGGAACGGATATTAATTGTCTCACTACTTCAGTGGATAGAAAATCCACCCGCCAGCCTCAGATAATGTTTGAACAAACAAACAAACAGCTGCCAGGAGGGTCTCTCGGATGGTTGACCTTTGCTGAGTGAGCGTTGGGCGGCTGTTTTCAACAGCAACCTGGTCGGCAGGATAAAAGGGAACTCAGAGATGGATGCTCCAAGGTTGGGAAATAGAGGCTGGGGATCCTTTTGGGCTACCAGCTGGCTTAGGGGCCCTGAGACTGGAAGGGTGCACTTGGGAAATTCAGGCTGTTGGAAAGAAAAGCGCGAAGACCGAAGGTACATGGGGGGTACATGGGAACGGATTTCATCCTAGAGCTCAGAGGCAAATCTGTGTCTTGAGATGAGATGAGAGAATTTTATTGTCACATTTTTTGTTACTGCGAGCACACTCTAGTTTGCATTAAAATTTTGTGGCCTGCTCTCAAGAGGAAGTGTGTATCTATCCAAACACATACATAATGCACATATGCATGTGCTATATACATACATAAATATATATCTGCACCATACATCATCTACACAGATAGATAGGTAGGTAGGTAGATAGGTAGGTAGATACAGATAGATAGATAGATGGATAGATAGATAGATAGATAGTTAGATAGATAGATAGATAGATACAAAGTGATAGAGATAATTAGATATAAAAAAGAGATAAAGATAGATAGATAGATAGATAGATAGATAGATAGATAGATAGATAGATAGATAGATGATAGAGATAGAGATACACAAATATAGAGAGAGATAGAGAAAAATAGATCGAGATAGAGATAGATGTAGATAGCGAGATAAATATACAGAGAGAGATAATTAGATATAAAAAAGAGATAGATAGATGGATAGATAGATACAGAGTGATAGAGATAATTAGATATAAAAAAGAGATAGATAGATATAGATAGAAAGATAGATAGATAGATAGATAGATAGATAGATAGATAGATAGATAGATAGATGCAGAGTGATAGAGATAATTAGATATAAAAAAGAGATAGATAGATAGATAGATAGATAGATAGATAGATAGATAGATAGATAGATGATAGAGATAGAAATACATAGATATAGAGAGAGATGGAGAAAAATAGATAGAGATAGATGTAGAGATAGATAGATAAATATACAGAGAGATAGAGATAATTAGATATATAAAAAGAGAGATAGATAGAGATACATAGCTATAGAGAGATATAGAGATAGAAATAGAAATAGAGAGATACAAATATATATATATCTATGCGTGTGTGTGTATGTATGTGTGTGTGTGTGTGTGTATATACATATACATACATACATACATACATACATACATACATACATACATACATATATATATATATATGTG
Organism: Hydrophis major; assembly: GCA_033807585.1. NCBI lineage: Eukaryota > Metazoa > Chordata > Lepidosauria > Squamata > Elapidae > Hydrophis > Hydrophis major. The sequence goes on along the minus strand of CM066331.1, from coordinate 210,927,701 downwards.
TGTGTATGTGTGTTTTCTGAGGTTCTTGCGGGTATTTGTATGTGGATCTTTGGTTATTCGGGTTTTCTCCTGCGTAAGATTGGAAGTATCTAGGCAACGTTTCGATGAAGTCTCATTCATCATCTTCAGGCTTGATCTTCAGCTCTGTGCTTCTTGCCTAGATACTTCCAATCTTACGCGGGAGAAAACCCGAATAACCAAAGATCCATATATATATATATATATACACACACACACACACACACATATATATACACACATACACATACAGAGAGAGAGTGAGAGTGAGTGAGTGAGTGAGTTGTGGTTCGCAGGCAGCAGGTGTGGATGGCTGAGGTCTCAAAGAACGAGGACTCAGATGAGGGGCCTGTGTGTGATGCAGGGATGGGGCCAGGACCACCAGGGAGTGGAGTGCTGCCTTTGGGGATTGTGGAGGCTGGCAGCAGTGAGGAAGAGGCCCCTGAGGAGCCTGTGCCCAGTGCACATGTGTGCAGGGCTGCTTGAAGGAAAGAGCAGCTGCAGCAGCATGGGCAACTCAGAAGTAAGGCTGCAAAGTAATGGCTCCTCCTTTAAGGGATAAAAGCCAGCCCTCAGAGGTGGGATTCTTTGCAGGAAGCAAAGAAGTTCTTGCACTTCAAGTCTTGTGGAAGTTGGGACTATCCTGGTTTGTGTTTGGAGGCTTTTGGTTTTGATTATTTCTTTGCAATTTAATCTGGTGTTCTTGGCAGCCTTGCACAACCTTGGCAAGACTTGTTCTTATCTGGGACAATTAGTTTTTAATAGCATTTTACTGTGAATGAGTTGAATTTACCGAGAAGCATTAAAAAGGTTTTGCTTTTATCTCTGTTTTGTGTTTGTTTGCTTTGAATGAGGCTTGGGTCAAAACACCTACACATTTTTCTCCAATTCTCCCAAGGACTCACCACTAGACGTTGTGATGACCCGAGGCATGACACAAAAATAACCAAGTCACAAAAATAGAAGAAAGTCCCTTTAATGCTTCCAACTTAGTCCCAATGTCCAATTCTTAAAGAAATGTCCAAACTCTTAAAGAAAACAGTTTACGGAGGGAGTAAATGCAGCCCGCACCCAAAGTAAAGTTAATTCGAAATAAAAAACACAACACACCATACTGAAAGAATTACTACGGCAGGCAAGGATGATTAATTGCAGACTTTTACCAGATAACGCAGCAACCACAGTTGGGAGGAAGCCAAAACACAGAAAAGAATAATGCATGCTTTACTTCCAGCACCTTTGCCATGCACAGTTTGTCCTTTTAAGCAGTCCTCCCAGCTGCAGCCCATGAAGGGGATCAGGGCCCCTTCCTCCCCCATAGACCACACCACTCACGTTGCTCCCATCTCTGTTCCTCCCTGCGTGCCCTAAGATGAAGAGGGGATGGGTCTGGGTCTTCCTCTGAATGCCCAGCCGGACTGTGCCCTTCCCAAGTTTCCTCCACAGCCACCGGAGCCACACTCCCACTCCCTTTCAGCTGTTTCACTTCTCCCTTGGAGTTAGACTCCAACAGGGGCATGACATGCATCTTGGGAGTTGTAGTTCTAACCCATCTGGAGATCTGGGCTCGGGGACGTATACCGTAATTGGGGTCAACAGCATTGACAGACCATTCACCTATGGCTTATTATCCTTCGCCTCCAGCAACAAAATGTCCCCAGTCAGCCTTGTTCGTCAATTAGCCGGGTCGTCTAATGAGAGAAAAATCTCTCATGTCACTCAGACCGGTTCTCTCCTTGACAGAAAATCTGTGCAAACCAAGTGCAAAGCTGAGGTTCGTGATGAGCCGGCGTGTGTGTGTGTGTGTGTGTGTGTTTCGATTTGGTGATTAACCGGAAAAGCTCAGTTGTTTCCGATAAGGAGAGGGGAGGGGGTGCTTTAAAGGAAAACAGATGGGACTCTCTAGGGCAAAGGAAGAGGAGAGGCAAGTGATTGTTTCCCCCCCTCCTCCCAGAATTGGAGCAGAGGTGTCTGGGGTGGGGGAGGGAAGGGAAGGAGGAGGAGGAGGGAGGGTCCAGGAAGTCAAGGTGGCAGCTGGGGTCCTGCAATCAAAGCCCCTCTTTTTTTTAGAAAAAAAATGTGGCCAGTATCTTGATTTTGCAACGCAAACTTATTCTTCTTTGTCCAACTTTTTCGAACTTAATGCAATTTTTAAAATGTTGATAACGGTGTTGACACTGGGATATCTGCCTGTCTTTCTTTCTTTCCTTCCTTCCTTCCTTCCTTCCTTCCTTCCTTCCTTCCTTCCTTCCTTCCTTCCTTCCTTCTTTCCTTCCTTCCTTTCACTCAACCATTCACTCACCCATCTATCTATTCAGCCTTCATTTGTCTCTCTCTCTCTCCCTCCCTCTCTCCTTCCCTCCCTACTCCATCATCTATCTCTGTGCTTTTTTTCTCTGTCTGTCTGTCTGTCTGTCTGTCTGTCTGTCTGTCTGTCCGTCCGTCCATCCATCCATCCATCCATCCATCCATCCATCCATCCATCCATCCATCTATCTATCTATCTATCTATCTATCTATCTATCTATCTATCTATCTATCTATCCATCCAATCCTCCAACCTTCATCTGTCTCTCTCTCCCTCTCTCCTTCCCTCCCTCCTTCCATTATCTCTGTCTGTCTGTCTATCCAGTCAGCCAGCCAGCCAGCCTTCATCTGTCTCTCTCCCTCCCTCCCTCCATCACCTATCTCTGTGCTGTCTTGCCTGCCTGCCTGCCTGCCTGCCTGCCTGCCTGCCTGCCTGCCTGCCTGCCTGCCTGCCTGCCTGCCTGCCTATCTATCTATCTATCTATCTATCTATCTATCTATCTATCTATCTATCTATCTATCTATCTATCTATCTATCATTTCTGTCATCCCTATCTCCAACTCTCTCCCCCAAACTTTCTCTCTTTCTCTGTCATCTCTAACTCCATCTCTGTCTTTTCCCACATTTTGGTCTCCTGAAAGTACAAATCCCCCGCAGTCTTCTTTGCAGTCTGAGACAGAGATCTTTTGTGAGGGAGGGGATCCTTTCTGGGTCTCTTTCTCCACCCGTTATGCAGCTGAGGGCTTGGCCCTCTCTTATCTCACCCTTTTTCCCTATGCAGCACCTTTTCCCCAAGGTCAGCCTCACATACATATTAATATTATGAAATGCCTCTGCTAAGGGAGGCCAGCAGGCCAATTCTATGTCTGTTGCCACTGTGTAGAAGGATAGCAGCAAAGCAAGGAGTAATTTCAGGTAGGAAAATTGAAAGTCAGATCTCAACCACAGTCTGAAGTTATTAGCAGAGTCTTTTCTAACCCTTTTTCCAACCTTAATTATTTTGCTGGTTTATGGAAAAGCAAAAAGCAAATCCTTTTCGTGTAGGAAGTGTGAAATTGATCTAACCTAAAGTACATTCGAAAGTTTCTCCTGCTCGTGTCTTTCCCGAAAGGGAAAATATTAGGTATTTAATAATATATGTGGGTAGTCCTCAAGTTATGACTGCAGTTGACACCAGAATTTTGGTTGTTAAGCAAGCCAGTTGTTAAATGAGTCACACCCAATTTTATAACCTTTTTTTTTTGCCACGGTGGTTAAACAAAGCATTGCCACTAACTTAATCAATCATGTGGATGTTGTGAAATCTTTCTGTAATATGCTAATCTGTAGCCACAGTGACAGCCAGTCCTTGCTTAAGGACAGTCATTGGGATTGGCAACTCGGTCCCTAAGTGGCACAGGAATAAAGTATGACATAAATAAATAAAGAGAGAAAGAGAGAGTGAGAGAGAGAAAGAAAGAAAGGAAGGAAGGAAAGGAAGGAAGGAAGGAAGGAAGGAAGGAAGGAAGGAAGGAAGAAAGAAAGAAAGAAAGAAAGAAAGAAAGAAAGAAAGAAAGAAAGAAAGAAAGAAAGAAAGAATAGTGGTGATTTACAACAGCAATTTGGGCACTTCTGGTTACTGTCATTAAGTGAAACCTGCATGGAGGTTAATGGGACATAATGCAGGCACTAGTTGCAACCCTCGTAAATACAAGCTGGTTGCCAAGTGCCCAAATTTTGATCCTGTAATCCAGTGGTGGGATTCAAATTTTTTTACTATCAGTTCTGTGGGTGTGGCTTGGTGGCCGTGGCAGGGGAAGGATACTACAAAATCCCCATAACTCTCCCACCCCACTAACCTGCTTTCCAGCTCTTGTTTTCCTGTGCAGGGCAACCAAAGAAGACCCAGCCGATCAGCTGGGACTCGGGAGGCAGGGAAGTGATGGGGTTGCCGGGGCCAGTCAGAGGTGGGTTTTGCCAGTTCTGCAGAAGTGGTCAGAACCAGCCGAATACCACCTCTGCCGTGATCGTGGGGCTTCCGTGACGTTGGTTAAGTCACTTGTTTTGACTGCTGTTGTAACTTCGGTCTCTAAATAAATGGGAACTCCCTGCATGTGTGAAGATGAAAACCCTGTGATTGTTGTTTCGACTTAGATTTCACTTCTGGACTTTGTCCTCAAGACAATTTAAAAAAAAAAAAATGAAATCTTGACTTTGGGCTTTGCTGATTAAATCACTCTGTCTTTAGAGCAATGACTCATACTTGTTAAGCTGGTAAAGTAAAAAGTTGAGACTGTAATTTAATTTTTTACTTTATTGCACTGAAAAAAAAGTTTTGTGCTAATGCTTTTTTCATGTCTTCCCCCTGCATTTCCCTTCTCTTTCTCTCCTCTTTCTCCTCTTTCTCCTTTCTTCTTTCTCCTCCTCCTTCTCCTCCTCTTCTTCTTCTCCCTCCCCCTCCCCTCTTTCTTCTTCCTCCTCCTCCTCCCTCTCCCTTTCCTCCTCCTCTTCCTTCTCCTTCTCTTCCTCCTCCTTCTATTCCTCCTCCTCCTATTCTTCTTCCTCTTCCACCTCCTCCTCCTTTCTCCCCCCCCTCTTTCATCCTCCTCTTCCTCCTCCTCCTCTTCCTCCTCCTCCTGCTGCCATATCCATCATCGGACGTTGGTCATAACTAAATTTATTTTCACCTGTATTGAATATCATGTCAAATTTGAAAAAAAAGAAAAGAAGAGAAAAGAAAATACTGTCATTTTCCAGGGGACTTTCTTGAACTCATTCCTTGTTTGTTTTTTGTTTTTTTTACTTCTCCAGATCCGCATCGATGGTCCCATCAAAGGAGCTTTGGAGTATGAAATAGTCCACGTGACCGATTCAGGACCGATCTTGAGGGATATGGCTTTTTCGGTGGATCACAAGCGTCTGTACCTCATGTCAGAGAAGCAGGTGAGCTCTCTGGCTTTTCCTGATCTGGTTTCATCTGCATTTCTTAGACGGAGAGAACTTGGTCTTGTTGGAGTGCAGGGAGACAGCCGATGAGTATCACACAGGTGGTCCTCAACTTACGACCACAGTGAGCCCAAACCTTACGTGGCTAAGCGAGGCATTTGTTGAGCAAGTGTTGCCCCATTTTACGAGCTTTCTTGCCACCATTGCTAAGTGAATCGCTGCAGTGGATATGTTCGTAAACCAGTTGTTAAGTGAATCTGGCTTCCCCAATGATTTGGCTTGTCAGAAGATCGCAAAAGGGGGACCACGTGAACCCTGTCATAAATATGAGTCAGTTGCCAAGCGCCTGAATTTTAATTACATGACCACGGAGATGCTTCAAAGGTTGTTAAGTGTGAAAAATATTCCTAGGTCCTTTATTTCAGGGCCATCGTAACTTTCGAATGGTCACTAAATTAACCGTTGTAAGTTTGAGGACTACCTGCATAACCTAAGTGTCAGGATTCCAGCAGTTACCCCAATTAAATCATCAGTCTCAAGCAAAACTTCAAAAGGATTTATTGGGAGTTAACAGGCCAGCACTGCCTGGGTGTAGCCGACTCTGAGATACATCATTCGTTGTCTCCCTTGACCCTGGATTTTCCCCCACCCCCTAAGTGTATCATAATTCATATCCTCCAAAGGGACACTTCCATGGCCGAGAGTCATCAATCATACTGTCCAGTTAAATATTTGCACGACAGAAACTTCAGTCACGTAGTTACTATCTTTGAAAACATTTATGGAATGCGGTTTCTGAATCAGGCTTCCCTGGTTGACTTTGCTTGTTGGACGGTCATGTGATCCCGGGATATTGCAACCGTCATACATAGGAATCGGTGACCAAGCGTCTGAATTTGGATCGCATGAGCATGGGGGGGGGGGGCAGGAACACTGCGACGGGTGTCGGTGTGAAACATGGTCATCGGTCATTTCCTTCGGTGCTTTGAACCATCACAAAATGTACTGTTGTAAGTTGAGGACTACCTGTATTGACCATTTATGTTTTCATTTTTCTGGACTTTAGCTGTATTCATGCCTTTTGGTTCCCATGTTTCGTCTGCCATATTTTATTTCTTCTTAGTCGGTTTGATGGAATCCTGTGGAGGGCATAACCCTCTAAGTTAATAACTCAGACACGAGGGGTTTACAAAACATTTTGGACTAAAAACTTTCAGGTTCAAACACTCCATGTTGTCAATGTCCAGGCAAAGCAACAAATAACAACTGTCCAGAGTAGGGATGAGCACAGGGGGTGGGATTCTACCGGTTTGGACCGGTTCTATAGAACCGGTTATTATTATTCTGTGCAGTTCGGAGAACTGGCAAATCGTGCCCCTGGCTGGCTCTGCCTCTCTCCCTCCCTGCCCAGTTAGTCCTTATCATGCATGTGCAACATCGCAGACTGCATTCTCTCCCACCCAGTCATTCCTTAAGATATTTATTTTTTTCCCCCCTCACCATCTCCTGAGGATTGGCCTAAAGTCCCCCAGCCAGCTTTCATGCCTAAAGTGGGGCTAGAACTCACCGTCTCCTGGTTTTAGCCATGTGCCTTGACCGCTAGACCAAACTGGCTCTAAAATGCTCTCAATGCATGCATCATATGTGTGAGGTCATCACAGGGTATCAACTGTCTTCCTCCTCCCCCTCCCTCCCACTTAGGGACACCTATGTTACCGCTTTCTCCTCCTGCGTTTCTCCGCTTCCTTTCTCCCTACCTTCTGCTAAACCCATCTGATCTTGTCTTGGGAGATTTGATTCCTCCATCCTTGGCCTTCAGGAGTCTCCTCCTTTGCCTCCTCAAAGCCCCTTTTTATTCCCTTTTTTTTCTTCTCAGCCCGTGGTGGATGTCCATCCATCAAACACAAGATGTCAAAAAAAGGAGCTTAGGATTTCATTCATTTGTCTTCATTAGTAGTCCAAAGACATAACTCAATAATTCAGGCGGTAGCAGTGACAAAGGACAGACGGCTTCAAGTTCACTTTTCTTTTTTTCCCCCTTTCTCTTTCTTTTTCTTTTTGGTCTGCATTCTACATAAATGGCAATTTTATGCCTGCACACCCCTTTTCCCTGTCACCCGTGATCCATCTTTTTGAAGCCTAAGTGTTTGATTGGTCTTCGTTCTGGCTCCTCCATCTTGCAGGACATTGGCCTGCAGCAAGGAGGCAGAAATGCTATGAGGTTGAAGGAGGCACTAGTATAGGTGTGACCACCAATGTAGTCTACACCCCCAAAAAATGGATAGAGGCTGGGAGGCAGTGAGTAGAGTTGAGGTAGCTGTCATGCCCCTGTCAGAATCTGAATCCGAGGAGGAAGATGAACAGCTGACAGGGAGTGGGAGTGTGGCTCCATTGGCTGTGGAGGAAATTGGGGAAGGGCAAAGTCCAGCTGGGCAGAGCAGGAGAGAGGTAGAACAAGGGGGAGGGAATTCAGAGGAAGACCCAGGCCCACCCTTTCTTCATCCTAGGGCACGCAGGGAGGAACGGAGAAGGGAGCAACATGGTTTGCATGGTTTACGGGGGGGGGGGAGGGCCCTGATTCCCTTCATTAGCCACACCTGGGAATGAGAGTTTAGATGCAAGCTGAATGTGGCAGCTGCTGGGAGCAAACGTGAGTTTATCTTGTGTTGACTTTAGTTATCTGTGTTCCTGGCGTCTTCCCACCAGGAGTGGGAAGTATGGAGTAATTGCCATGCTTTCATGTCTGGAATTCTTGCTCCTGCCCTGCTGGACTAATTATCTCATTTTTGCTTTGATTGGACTTATTGTTACAGTTTCTGGTGTGGTTTCTCAAACGGCCATAAGATGGAGCCAAAAACCTGGGTTGTTTAGTCTGAGTCTCAGAAGAAAGTATAAGTGTATCTCTGTTTCCTTCTGTTGGAAAGTATTGCCGTTGCTCTATTTTTCCTAATTGACTGATATTCATGAATTTAATGTAAGTCTGATACTGAACTGTTTTTGACACTGGGCTTTGATATTTGGATTATCCCTGGATTGAAAACTGACTGATTTAACTTGTGAATGACTTTGGATTGCTTATTTTGGACTTTGCTTAACGTTTCTGGAAGTAAATACCTACATTTACTGTACAGGGTATCTGTGTACTGTGTGTGTATTATTCAAACACTCCACTCAAATACGTCTCCCTGTATGAGCTCATTCTCCTAACGGGGAATCACCTCAACAACCATGTTTTCGACTTGATTCTCTGCAGCCAAAGGCTGTTCCTGGGAGACTTTTTCTCCAGCCAGAAGGTAACCAGGACATTGGGGTCAAAGTTGGAGCTAATGAAGGGACTCCTACTGATCATCTGACTGTGTTGCCTTTGTGCCACTCCCCTTTGGGTCATCACAGTAGCCCACCCAAAGGTTTGGCGAGCATCCGGCAAACATTGTGAAAAATGAAAGTGAAGAAAATAAGTGTTTAGGTAATGGAAGCCTTTCAGAAGACCAGTGAAGATCAGTTATCATCCAAGTGGAAAGAATCAAATAGAGCTGGAAGGTTCCTTGGAGGTCTTCTAGTCCAACCCCCCACTGCTCAAGCAGGAGAACCTATAGCATTTCAGATAAATGACTGTCTAGCCTCTTGGGCTAAATTGTGCTTGTAAGTTGCGGACTGTCTGTATTCTGTTTACAATCTCAGAGAGAAAATGGGCTAGAAGAGAGGGCTGAGATGCAAGAGATTCCTCCTGTAGGAAATTTATTTATTCCCCCCCCCAAAAAAAGAGCCTGCATTACACCCCTGTGTAAAACTTTTAAGGTCACTTCTAGCAGATGTTTTGACATTTCTAAGTTTCTCCCCCACACTCCGCAAACCTGCACCCAGAGTTCAAAGCTCAGCAGGTTATCATGGTTGAGCTGTGGATATTGTTGACCTTAAAATTTATGCTGTAAAGTAAATGACTCTTGAATGCAACCAGATTCCGTTGCAATTTGTCCAGCCTTTTCTCCTGCGCTAATACTGGGCATCGACTGCAGTTTACCAGCTCTGCTTTGCTGCCAAGAGCCAGCAGCCACGTCCCTGATGAAGTGTGAAAGGGAATAGTGTGCAACCATTCTTCAACTGCAGAGCTGTGATACCAATAGAAGAGGATATGTGTAGCTTAGGATTGAACTGTGGGGTTAGGGTTGCAGGTATTTCATGATCCAACTAGGTGTGATGATCCAAAGGGGTGTGGCACAAAAGCAACAAAGTCACAAAAGTAGGTAAAGTCCCTTTAATTCCCCCAAAGTCCAGTTATCATCGGCTGGAGAAAAAACCCTCCCAAGGACAGTCTTTAAAGGGAAGAAATTCAGTCCGAACCCAAAGTACATATAAATTATAAATAAAAACCAACACAAACCACGCTGTAGCAATTAACAAGACAGCGCAGGATAAGGAATTGAAGACTTCATTTTTTTTTTTTGAAACAAATTTTATTAATTTTAAAGACAAACAACACATAATTAACCATTAAATACATAAAACCTCTTAACATTATAAATTTTTACAAGTCGAATAAAACATTATTTTTATACAACATAATTCTAATTTATCCCATTTCCATATGGACACATAAATATCTTTCAGCAAATTTCTCATTATTTCTCTTTACTCTTATTCAATTTCATTTCTTTTCTATATTTATCCATTTTATAGTCATCATATTCATTTCTTTCTGGCTTGTTTACAATTATTCTCATCTAACATTCCTCCAAGGTTTTATTGATTCTTTTTTTTTTTTTATAAAAAACAAATTTTATTAGTTTTACAAAGAACACAATACACAAACATACAAAACACAAAACATAAACAAAACTAAAAGATCTTTTCTGAAGGTTGTCTGTTCCCGGGTTAAAACTCTTCACACAGACACAAATTCAAACATCATATTCATCCCATATATCCTTCCATATCTTATTATCATTTTCTTTTTTATATATATATATAAAAACCATTTTTATCAGTTTTATAAAAACAATGCACAAAGAATCAAGGCATAACAGCTTATAAATTCTTTTCTAGGGAAAAATAATAATAAAAGACCAATAAGGCATAACAATTCCAAATTATAGTATCAATACTTCATATAGTATTAACTTCATATCTTATCCCTACTTCTCCTTTTCATCCAAATTATTTCTTATTAATTAAAATTTTATTGCCTTTTATCAATATACAAAATCCAAAAAAAAGCATATATATCCTTCCATATCTTATTACCATTTTCAACAACATTCTTTGTCTGTTCTATTTCCAATTATCCATTCATCTTTTTTTCTTTTACTATACTTCTCCTGTACACCAATTGGAGTAACGTCTATAACTCATTACCCTAACTTAAAAATACTTCGTATAGCAATTTTTCTTGGGATTCTGTTTAAAAGATTCTAAGATTACATAATGAATTTTATATTCTAAATACACATATAAAAACACAAACTTATGTACCCTCCAGAATCCCTCTTTTAATCTAAATTAAATTCACCCATTGTCTCTAAATAAACTTTTTTCTTTAGGTCTTGCTTCCCCCCATTAAGGCTTCTCCTCCCCCCCTTTCTCTCTTGCTTATTCTTCTCCTTGCCCTTTTTACCCCTTTGCTTTTTCTCCTCGCTTTTCTTGCTCCTTTTCCTTTGCTTTCTAACCTTGCCTCCACCTTTTCGCTCATTTTTCTCTCTTTTGGTTGTTTTTATAATTCTTAAAATCCCCTTTTTCTTATCCTTTTTCTCCTCCTCTCCGGAAGGGACCCATTGTTCATCAAAGATGGCTTCTTCTTCCTCTTCTTCCTTGTCCCAGTCCTTCTGCTGCGTAATCAACTTTTCATAAGTACATAACGCCATTTCTAAGAATTGAAACAAAGTGCCCAAAGTATCTTCTTTTTTATATTTTTGATATTCAATCTCTAGTTCATCCACAAACGATGCCATTATGAAAAGGGAAACTTTTTCCAAAACAACCACAAGTATTTTTAATCAAAGACAATCAAAAACAATTAAAAAAAAAGTTCCAAAAGTTAATACTTTTCTTCCTTCTTCTCTTTCTCTTTCTAGGGTTAATTTTTAATCAAAGAGGTCCAATTACCATATATCTTCCTTTGGGATTCTAGGCAATCTCCTCCTTTTTCAGCTTCTGCTCCAATTTTTTTTTTTTCTCTCCCTTCCCACTTGCAATGTCAATTTTAAATAATCAGAAATCCATACCTCCAACAAGGGTTTTCCAATTTCTTAAATTTTTCAATGTCCAAGAATCCTTTTGTCTCTTAGCTTCAACTCTCAAAGCAATTCACTTTCAATGTCCAATATATCCAAATATTTCTGCTGTTTCCATGGGGTGGGAGAGTAAAGAAAAGAAAAAAAAAAGTTCCCTTTAACAGCTTCTCCGCCGCTTTTCGCTCTTCTTAGGGATACAATGTATCCTCCAGCAATTCAAACAGCTCAGTTCCAGGCAATTTAAAAGATGTTACTTGACCCGGCTCAGACAAAACTTTCACTCTTCACACTTCCTCCAGCACAATCTTACCCGGTTGCTGGCTTCTTCGTGGCGGCCATTGCTGACCGCCGCTCCACCGCCTTGGGAAAAAGGGGTTTTTCCGGAGAAGGGGGGGGGGTCTGCGACACCCCTACCTCCCTATCCGACTCCCCTCTCTCTTCAGCTGTCCCTACAGGGCAGCCATATCCCCCTGACCCATCTGGATCGGGGGTACCTCGACGGCTAGCACAGCAGGAATCGCGAGCTGTCGTGAATTCCTGCTGCCCCGAAGCCACGCGAAACCAGAAACCTGGAATTGAAGACTTCAAAAGATAACGAAACACACATACTTGGGACGTCGCCAAAACCCAGGTAAGACGTGACAAACCAAAATAATTCACGCTATGCTTCCAGCAACTTTGCTGTGCGTAGCTTGCCTTTTTAAACAGTTTTTCCAGCTGCAGCCAGTGAAGGGGATCAGGGCCCTTTCCTCCCCGTAAACCACACAACTCACATTCTCCCTTATCCGTTCCTCCCTGTGTACCCTAGGATGAAGAAGGGGTAGGCCCGGGTCTTCCTCTGAATGCCCAGCCGGACTGTGCCCTTCCCCACTTTCTTCCACACCCATTGGAACCAAACTCCCACTCCCTGTCAGCTGTTCCACCTCTCCCTTGGTAAAGTCACCAGTGCTAGAAGAGAGTGTGATTTGGGAAGAGGAGGGTGTCCCTTCAGTGGTGGGATTCCATTTTTTTTACTTCTGGTTCTGTGGGCGTGGTTTGGTGGGCGTGGCAGGGGAAGGATATTATAAAATCTCCAGTCAGAGATGGGATTTGCCAGTTCTCCGAACTACTCCAAATTTCTGCTACCGATTCTTCAGAACTGGTCAGACCTGCTGAATACTACCTCTGGGTTCCTTGGTGTTATCTGAGCTTGGTGGTTTTCTTGCAGACATTTCAGGATCCAACTAGGTAACATCATCGGTGCTAGAAGTGGTCTGCAAAGTAGAGGAGGAGGAGGAAGAGAAGGGGAAGAGGAAAAGCAAGAGGAAGTAGGGCAGAAGAAAGAAGGAAAGGGAAGGAGGAGAAGGAGAAAGAGAAGGAGGAGAAGAACTGTGGAGTCCTTGGTGCTCTCTGCCCTTGGTTGTTTTCTGGCAGACTTTTCATGACCCAACTAGCTAATGTCATCAGTGCTAGAAGGGAGTTGGGATTGCTCCCTGTTTATATACAAGTGGCTTGCTCTATCAGTAAGGGTGGGAGTAATGTTTTTCTCCATGGTAGTTCCTTGGTTTGGTTCCTGTTGCCTGCTTGATTATTTGTCTGGTGTTAATCCCTGCTTATCTGGGGGACCCAGCTAGATAACATCTTCAATGCTGGAAGGGAGTGGAATTTGTTTTCTGTTTATATACAAGGGGTTTGTCCCGTCAGTGTGGTTGCAAGTATTTTTTTTTTTCTCCCTGATAATTCCTTGATTGAGCTCTTCTTCATTGCTTGATTGTTTGTCTGGTGTTAATCCCTGCTTATCTCTGTGTTAATTACCAGCAAGCACCTGTTCCGGCCTTTTTTGCTTCTGTAGGAGCTCAGCTGGCTGAGGAATTCTGGGAGTTGTAGTCCATCTATCTTAAGGTTCCCAAGGTTGAGAAGCGGTGCTATACACAAGGTGCATCCAGGGAAAATGGGACGAAAATGACCCCGTGTTCTCCCCCTCCCCTCCCCCAATCCGTTACACCCTTCTCCTTTCTTAAATAAGGATCAGCGGCCCACTTCTCCCTCTCCATCCCCACTCTTCGCTTTTGACCCTTAATCAGATTTGGCAGTGGCAAATTGCTAGGGGCTTCCCCCTCCTCCCGCTTAGGAAAATGTGCAACTGATTGCTTGGCTGACCCCGTTTGACCCCCTGAATTTGGACTGCAACCTGGCCCCCTCGGAATAATAAACTCATATAATTACCCGAGGAAACCACTTGTGATAGAGTTGGGTGGGGAGGGACAAATCGATTGGAAACGGTGGTCTGCTGGCTTTGAGATCAGCTTTGCATGGAGGAGGCTAATGAGATCAGCCTGTTTTTGCTATTCTCCCCATCCGTGTCTTTTTTTTTCTCTCTCTCCCTCTGAATGCTGGAATTTTGCTTCCCCTAAAGATCAAAAACATCTTTGGAAGTCAGGGCTCGGAGGAAGCCTTGGAGCGATGGGGTTGCAGGTTTTTGAAATTCAGGCCCATTCACCCCTATTCTACAATAGTGGACAGACAGATGTGGGACCCAGGAGAGGTTTTTATATTTCAGATCCAGCTTTGGTATCAAGGGCTCGTCTTGTCATCTTGTCCAGCAATCATAGTCTCCTTTTATGCAAAGAACTGAGCGAAGGCATTAAGCCAAGGCAGGGATTTTTAACTGTGTTTTGTTGGAATGAATGACAGGTGGTCGTGGGAATTGTAGAATAGGATAGAAGCTGCCCAGTCACCTTAGAGGGCAGCGTTATAGAAATTCAAGAGAAAGAAAGGAAGGAAGAAAGAAAAGAAAGAAAGAAAAGAAAGAAAAGAAAGAAAAGAAAGAAAAGAAAGAAAAGAAAGAAAAGAAAGAAAAGAAAGAAAAGAAATTTAAAAAGAGGCAGGAAGGAAGGAGAGAAAAGGAAGGTAGGAAGGAAGGATTAAGGAAGGAAGGAGGAAGGAGAGAGAAGAAGAGGGAAGGAAGGAAGAGAAAAGGAAGGAAGGAGAGAGGAAAGAAAGAAGGAAAGAAAGAAAAGAAGGAAAAAAGAAAGAAAAGAAAGAAAAGAAAGAAAAGAAAGAAAAGAAATTTTAAAAGAGGCAGGAAGGAAGGAGAGAAAAGGAAGGAAGGTAGGAAGGAAGGATTAAGGAAGGAAGGAGGAAGGAGAGAAGAAGAGGAAAGGAAGGAAGGAAGAAAAGGAAGGAGAGAGGAAAGAAAGAAGGAAAGTAAGAAAAGAAAGGAAAAGAGAAAGAAAGAAAGAAAGAAAGAAAGAAAGAAAGAGGGAGGCAGGCAGGAAGAAAGGAAGGAGAGAGAAAGAAGGAAGGAAGAGGGAGAAAGGAAGGAAGGAGAGGAGAAGAGGAAAGAAAAAAAGACAGAAAGGAAGAAAGAAAAAGAAAGGAAGGAAGGAAGAGGGAGAAAGAAAGGAAGGCAGCAGAGAAAGAAGAAGTGGAAAGAAAGAAAGAAAGAAAGAAAGAAAGAAAGAAAGAAAGAAAGAAAGAAAGAAAGAAAGAAGCAGGTAGGCAGGAAGGAAAGAATCATATTGACCTCAACCAGAGGTGGTAATTCAGCAGGTTCTGACGAGTTCTGGAGAACTAGTAGCGGGAATAGTAGTTTGGAGAACCGGGCAAATCTCACCTCTGACTGGAGATTTTACAGCATCCTTCCCCTGCCACACCCACCAAGCCACACCCACAGAACCGGTAGTAAAAAAAAAATTGAATCCTATCACTGATCTCAACTTATGACCACGACCCAATTTTATGAGCTTTTTTTTTTTTGCCATGGGTATTAAGTGAATAGTGTTGGAGATGGCATGCAGAATCCGGGGGGTGGAGTTAAGAAAGGCATCAGCCTGGACTCATTATGTTCCCACAATCAGCTTAAGTGGAACTTAACGTGTGGTCCCCATTCTTTGCCCCTGACGGTTGCTAAGTAACAGTTGCATTATGGGTAGAAGCACGCCATGAGGAAAAGGTTAGCCGTCACTGCCCTAGGACACCGCTACAATGGTCAATACAGGTCAGTTGCCCAGCGCCCAAATTTTGATCACATGACTTTGAAGAGACTGCAATGATCATCCGTGCAAGAACTGGTTGCAAGTCCCCTTTTTGCAGTCCTTTGCAACTTCAAAGAGTCACTAAACGAATGGCTGTCAATCAAGGAGGACCTCTGTACCGGTTGGGTATGTGCAGAATATTCCGGGCTAAAGCAATGATTTTTCAGACCACTGGCATTGGGTTCCTACACGGTACTAAGAAACCACAAAGAAAACATACATTAGGATTGCGATCATAGTCTGCCAAACTCGGTTTGTGGGTTCACCCCAGAGTGACGTGGGGAAAAAAAAAAAAAGACTCCTGCATATTTTTTTTTTTCTCCCGACCGTTTTCAATCAATGTAATGAAAGAGAAATGGCTTTTGATGTTTCTTGCCAAAGGGGAAAAAAAGAAAGAAAGAAAGAAAAAAATATTTATGCCTGGAATGAATATTCTTACTTCTATTTAGTTATGAGATGGGAAATTGTACAGGAATGTCTGGGAGGGCATGGTTGGGTGGAGAGGGACTCAAAGAAGTCAAGGGGTCTGTGGTTGCAAGCGACATTTTTGTGGGTCTAACATAATTTTATTACAAGGCTTAACAAGTAATACAGAGGAAACAATATATGGAAACCGGTAATAGGCACATGACCAACAGATTCAAGAGAGTCACTGGGGTAGTGGAGAAGGTACTGGTATAGAGACCAGGAAACAGTGATTTCTTGTCCCTCCTTAAGCATGAAAGCCAGCTGGATGACTTTGAGCCAATCACCGGGAGATCATAAGGTCTTAAGTCACATTTTTCAGTGCTGTTGTAACTTCAAGCGGTCGCTAAATGAACTGCCATATTAATGAGGATTAATGAATTAATTGAGGATTGCCTGTATCTGAAATGAAAGCTCCACGCGTTGGACTTCAAGCCGATTTGTGTCTTGTAACACAAACTCTTGATTAGGATCAGCTGTCGTAAGTGTCTCAGGTTTGGACCGTGCCCAGTAGCAGGCTCAGGGGAAGAAGAGGCACGGGCAGAAGGCAAAGTCAGCAAATGCCAGCCCACCACTCAACACTCCATTATCTCAATGCATTCCCCCAATGGACTTGGAAACTCCAGAATTGCTGTTTGGAGATTAGTGCTACTGAGGTCATAGAATTAAAATTGCATTTGGATGGTGGGTGGAGATCTCTTGTCTCAGCCATCCAGGCAGTGGTGGGATTCCATTTTTTTTCCTACTGCTTTGCGCACTCAAAAAACACCCTTTGTCACCATTTAATGAGGTGAGCTGTTGTTGTTTTTTAGCTCAGCTGAGACGCGGCAATCCGCCCTGCCACGCAAATCGGCTGAGCTAAGAAAACAAGGGAATATAGGACAGGGAAGGGCAGGGGTGATTGGGTGGGTGGGAGGCATCCAGAGGTGCTATTGGCCAGTTCTCCGAACTAATCTGTTCTGACCAAGCCTTCCGAGACCGTAATTACCACACGCTTATTTTAAAAACAAGTCTTGTTTTATTGCAATGCTGGGAATTGTTTTCATTCCTAGCTGGTAATGAATCTCAAACAGTCCCTCGAGATAAGCACCCACCTTTCTTTTCTGTCAAGTGCTGCCAATGACAGAAGTGTCCAATGAACTAGAAAGAAAACCAACCAAAGTAATAAAGAGCTGCAAGAATGAATCTGAACTGAACAAATGACTTTGCTTCCTGCAAAGTTTTCATCATCTTTGCCTGTCCTTTCTCCCTTATGGAAGAGGCAATCACCTCCCACCCTTACTCCCAAGTCACCCCTTTTCTTTCAGCTGCTCTCGCCTTCTAGCAGCTCTGTGCACACACGCACTAGGAACAGGCTCCCCTGGGTCCTCTGCCTCACTGCTGTCAGACTCCGAAGGCAGCACTCCAGTCCCAGATGTCCCTAGCCCCATCTCTGCATTGGATGCAGGACCCTCATCCGAGTCCTCTCCATACTGGTCCCCTTTCTTCCCCACTATCTGCTTCTGCTGCTGTCTGCCGGTGAACCATAACATAGTCAAAATTTCTGCTACCAGTACACCAGAACCTGTTCGAACTGACTGAATACTGCCTCTATATCTAGGGCCTCATTTGGTGGCTGTTTTCATTCTTCTGTCCTCATTCCTATGTCCTAGCATCTCCATCTTGAGTGGGGGGAGGGAGGAAAGGCTGGTGAGCTTGGAGGCGTTGCAGGAAAAGAACCGATAGATGCCAGGTACATCCCCTCCGAGAATTCCTGAAGCCTCTATCTGGCTGTTCGCAAGAGAAACTACAGGTAGTCCTCGACTTACAATAGTTCATTTAGTGACCATTTTAGAGTTACAAAGGCACGGAAAAAAGTAACATGACAATTTTTCACACTTTACCACTGTTGCAACTATTCAGATGCTTGGCAACCGGCTCATATTTATGACCGTTGCAAATGCAGCAATTCCCTTAACAACAGTGGCAAGAAGAGTCGTAAAATGGGGCAAACTCACTTAACTGATGTTTCCCTCAGCAACATCAATTTTGAGATCAATTGTGGTCATAACTCGAGGGCTATCTATACTAAGTCTGGTGAGATAAATGTCAGATACAAGGAACCAGAATGACACCGTGAGCTGATCAGAGATGCTTCTTTATTGTTGAATGCCTATTTACAAGAATCTCCCCAGATCAACTGCTTCTCTATTGTTGAATGCCTGTTTGCAAGAATCTCCCCAGATCAACTGCTTCTCTATTGTTGAATGCCTGTTTGCAAGAATCTCCCCAGATCAACTGCTTCTCTATTGTTTAATGCCTGTTTGCAAGAATCTCCCCAGATCAACTGCTTCTCTATTGTTCAATGCTTGTTTGCAAGTTTCTCCCCAGATTAACTGCTTCTCTATTGTTGAATGCCTGTTTGCAAGAATCTCCCCAGATCAACTGCTTCTCTATTGTTCAATGCTTGTTTGCAAGTTTCTCCCCAGATTAACTGCTTCTCTATTGTTGAATGCCTGTTTGCAAGAATCTCCCCAGATCAACTGCTTCTCTATTGTTGAATGCCTGTTTGCAAGAATCTCCCCAGATTAACTGCTTCTCTATTGTTGAATGCCTGTTTGCAAGAATCTCCCCAGATTAACTGCTTCTCTATTGTTGAATGCCTGTTTGCAAGAATCTCCCCAGATCAACTGCTTCTCTATTGTTGAATGCCTGTTTGCAAGAATCTCCCCAGATCAACTGCTTCTCTATTGTTGAATGCCTGTTTACAAGAATCTCCCCAGATCAACTGCTTCTCTATTGTTGAATGCCTGTTTGCAAGAATCTCCCCAGATCAACTGCTTCTTTAATTGTTCAATGCCTATTTACAAGAATTTCGCCAGACTGACCATGTTTTCTTAAGACCAGCCAGTTAGAGGCTACAGGATTTCTTGGAGTTGGTGGGAGGAGTATCTGGCCTTTATTGCTTCCTTCCCTGCAGGGACTCCAAGCTTACCAGTTTTTTCCACTCCTCTCCTCAATTTAGTTGGAGAGTCCACACTTAAGGGTGTACAACCACACTTGGAATCCTGCATCCAGTTCTGATCACTGGAATATAACAAAAAAGATGTCGAGACTCTGGAAATAGTGCAGAGAAGAGCAACAAAGATGATTAGGAAGCTGGAGGCTAAAATATGCAAAGAATGGTTACAGGAATTGGTATGACCAGTCCAATGAAAAGAAGGACTAAGGGTGGCACGATAGCAGTGTTCCAATATCTCAGGAGTTGCCACAGGGAAGAGGGGGTCAACTTATTTTCCAAAAGCACCAGAAGGCAAGACAACAAACAATGGATGGAAACTCATCAAGGAGAGAAGCAACCTGGAACTAAGCGGAAGTTTCCTAATGGTGGGAGCAATCAACCAATGGAAAAAACTTGCTTTCAAAAGTTGTGGGTCTGCTCCAACACTGGAGGCTCTGGAAAAGAGACAATCATTTGTGTGAAATGGTGTAGGGTCTCCTGCTGGAGCAGAGGGCTGGACTAGTCTAGAAGACCTCTAAGGTCCCTCCCAACGCTATTTTTCTAGGTTCTACTGTATGTTTACAGTAGAACCTAGAATAATATGTCTTCTTCTGCATCGATGGAAGCAAGTTATTGAGCCACTGTGGGACACCATCACTTTTGCCTGTTGGAAAAACTCAATGTTTTTTCAGGCCTGTTGTAACTTTGAATGGTCCCTAATTGAACTGTCGTAAGTCGAGGATTACCTGTACTTCTTTGAGAAGCCCACCATACATACTAACTGAATGTGGAGATCTTCAGGTCTTCTCCTCCGAATGCTGTTTAGGAGAGAACGGTGGCCTCTAGCTATTGGGTGAAGGACACCCCCAAACCATAGCAACATCTCAACGATGTAGATGATAACTTTAGAACAACAGAATAGCCCAGTTGGAAGGGACCTGGGAGGTCTTCTAGTCCAGCCCCCTGCTCAAGCAGGAGACCATATACCATTCCAGACAAGTGACTGTCCAGTCTCTTCTTCAGACATGATATTTTTCCGATTAAAATCGGAATTCCGGTTTTTTTGGGAAATCGCCCCCCCCTTCTTCTCCTCCTTCCCCTCCCCTCGGAGGCCCCCTGAGTCAGGAGTTGCTACCACCAGCGCGGCTCCAGTCCCGCGTTGCCTCGGGAAGGGAAAGGCAAAAAGGAAGAGCCGCGGCGGCGCTTTGCAACGGCAGCAGCGGCCCCGGAGGCTCAGGCGCAGCAGCTCCCGGTTTTGCCTTTCCCTTCCCAAGGCAACCCGGGACTGGAGTTGCATGGAGCCGCTCCGGCAGTAGCAACTCCTGACAGCCCCAGTCGGACACCTGAGCGCAGCCTGGGCGGTGCGAGCGGAGGCCGCTGAGCGGCAGGAAAAGGCAGCTGGGCAGCCACGGACCATCCGTCTCTCCGTGCAACACGCCACCGCCTGGCCCTGGCGAGGGAAAGCAGTGGGTGCTCCCCAGGCAGCGGGCTCAGCCCTGCCCCCAGGGAAGTGGCTGCTCAGTTCTGGAGCTGATCCACACGTGACCGGCTGGAAAGGAAGGGTGTGTAGCGTTGGTGTTATGTGTGCGATTTCTTGGCTCGCGGCGGGGGTCTCTTTTGGCCGGCCCCGATTTTTTTTTCAGAGGGGAATATCATGCCTGCTTCTTAAAAATCTCCAGCGATGGAGCCCCCACAACAGGCTCTTCCACTGGTTGATTGTCCTCACTGTCAGGAAATTCCTCCTGAGTTCTAGGTTGTTTCTCTCCTTGATGAGTTTGCACCCATTGATTCTTGTCCTGTCCTTGGGTGCTTTGGATGATAGCTTGACTCCCACTTCTTTGGGGCAGCCCCTCAAACATTGGAATTCCGCTATCATGTCAGCTTCGGTCCTTCTTCTCAGAACAATGGTGAGTGTGATGACCCAGAGTGGGATACAAAAGCAACAAAGTCATAAAAATAGGTGAAGTCCCTTTAATTCCTTCAACTTGTCTTCCAAGTTCCAATTATCATTGACTGGAGAAAAAAAATTCCCCCAGGAACGGTTGCGAAAAGGAAGAAATTCCGTTCAAAATCAAAATATATATAAATTATAAATAGAAACCACACTGAAGCAATTAATGTGACCAAGCAGGATAAGGGCTTGAAGACGTCCACAGATATCGAAAAACACACACTGGGAAGGACGCCAGAACTCAGAATAAGAACTGAAAGACTAGAATTATTTCTCGCTTTGCTTCCAGCACTGGGCCATGTGCAGTTTGTCCTTTCAAACAGTCCTCCCAGCTGCAGCCCATGAAGGGGATCAGGGCCCTTTCCTCCCCCGTAGACCATGCCATTCATGTTTCTCCCTTATCTGCTCCTCCCTGCATGTCCTGGGATGAAGAGGGGATGGGCCTGGGTCTTCCTCTGAATGCCCAGCCTGCCTGTGCCCTTCCCCAGTTTCCTCCACAATCTCCGGAGCCATACTCTCACTCCCTGTTGGCTGCTCCTCCTCTCCCTCATAGTCAGATTCTAACGGGTATGACAATGAGGTGGCCGCTCCTCCTGACTTCCAATCAAAGTCTCCTTGATGTGGTGGGGGGGGGGGGAAGAAAGCTTGAAAATGTAACGCTTCTCCCCAACTATTGTTTCTTCTGGGCATTTCTGAGCACCGTTTCTGCAGAACTTGTCAATATGTGCCTGACATCTGAGTAGATAAAGTAACTGCTGCTGAAACTTTCCGGAGTGATTCCTGCTGGTTTTTCAACATATTCTTTCTCCCCCAACCTCTTCGGCTCAAATCCACCAAATGGAAGAGATGGGATCAAAGAAGTTCAAAAGGAGGCCCATTTTCCCTCATGTGGCTTATTGACGGTGCCTTAAGATGAGAGAGAGAGAGAGACAGACAGACAGACAGAGACAGAGACAGGTTCACAAGCCAAATCCATTTTCTGCTTGCATATTTGTAGCTGTTGATATAACACACCAGCCAGGGGTGGGATTCAAATTTTTAACAACCAGTTCTGTGGGCATGGATTAGGTGATGGGCGTGGCTTGGTGGTCATGTGACTGGGTGGACATAGCTTGGTGGTCATGTTATTGGCTGGGTGGGGCCAACTCAATATCACATCAAGGGACGCATCTCCTCGCCTGGCCTCTCGTGACTGTGGAGATGCTGCAACAGTTGTAAGTGTGAAAAATGGTCATAAGTCACTTTTTTTCAGTGCCCTTGTAACTTTGAATGGTCACTCCACACAAGCAAAGTACCAGCAAAGGAGGGGGGAAAAAAACCTGCAAAGAAGTTCCTGAGACAGGAAGTCTAGTGCTGCCAAGAATGGAATAAGGGTTAACGGAGAGGCAGTTTCTGTAAGCAACACCAGAATGTTTCCTTCCTGCCTTCCTTACAGGATTAGGCCAGTAGTTTCTTCTAACAACCGGTTCTCTGAACTGCTTAGAATGTTAACAACCGGTTCTAGAGAATAGGTGCGAACTGGTAGAATCCCACCCCTGACACCAGCCCAGATCAGAGGTCGCCAACCAGTGGGCTGGGGACCACTGGTGTTCCGTGAGAAAATTTTGGTGGTCCGTAGAGAAATGTCATCCCCCAAAGCACCCCCCAAGCAATTAATGTGGAGTGTGAAGGAAGTGTGTTTGTGTTTATTTTCATGGTCATGATGTGCACTGAAGACGGTGTTTGATTTCGTTGTATGTGGTGCAATGACAATGAAGCAAAGTAACTTATCCAGGCTGCGTGGGAACACAAGGCTGCACTGCCCCCATGGCCCATGGGAACACAAGGCTTGCGTTGCTTGCATTGCGAACAAGATGAGGTAGTGAGGGGAGGGGGGAAAGGGCGGAAGGTGGGGGGGACTTGCCTGGCCACTGAGCCGCTTCTTTCCGCTTCTTTCTTCTTCTGCTTTTGGCTCCACGCAAGGAAAGCAGCAAAAGTCTTTCTTTCTCTCCCCCAAACTCCACCAGAAATGAGTCTTTGGGACCCTGCAAGGCCTCCTGCTCCAAGAGGCTACACTGGCAAAGACTCATTTCTGGTGGAGTTTGGAGGGAGAGAAAGAAAGATTTCTGCTGCTCATGAAGGACATCATGGAAAAACAGGCCATTGGTGGCAGACAAGCCAACCTGGATATGACTAGGATTCTTGGCTAATGGACAGCCACCTACGGGAGGGGGCTTTTAGTTCTGCCTTCCATAAAAACGAGATGAATAGGAAGCAAAGTGCCGTTCAGTTGTCCTGCTTTCCCCTTGATCTAATGGACATGTTGGCATGATTTAAAATGTGGCGATCAAAACTCCCCGAGCATTAATTTTTCATCCCACAGTAAAAGGAGAGGAAGTAATGGTCTAATATATATGTCTCTCTGCCCTTAGAAGAGGCTGTCCAACTCTCCTTGCCAAGGGAGGCAGCTATACAATTCGCACCACACGTCCCTCCGTGCCATCATAAAAACCGCCATGAAAGCTTCCCTCTCATTAATTAAACTCCTTTCACCTAACGTGAGATCCAAGCTTCTTTCTTTGTGCACAGAGTTCCATTTTTTTAAAAAAATCGATGCCCATTACCAGTTCCCCTTGGATGGAGCCTGTAGCCCTTCGTCCAATTAATGGTGGAGGCTAATTTGGTAGTTTAGATAACCCTTTGGTGCTTCTAAGTAGGCATTAATGAGAGTAGGCCTGCCCTTCCTTCCTTCCTCCCTCCCTCTCTCTCTCCCTCCCTGTTTCTCTCCCTCCCTCCCTCCCTATCCGTTGCTCTCTCCCTCCTCCCTCTCCCTCCCTCCCCCCTCTCTCTCCCTCCCCCTCTTTTTCTCTCCCTTTCTCTTTCTCTTTTTCTCCCTCCCTTTCTCCCCCCTCCCTGTTTCTCTCTCCCTCCTTCTCCTTCCCTCCCTCTTTCTCTCTCTCCCTCCCTCTCTTTCTCTCTTTCTCCCTTCTCTCTCTCTTTCTCTCTCCCTCCCTCTCTCCCTCCCTCCGTTTCTCTCCCTCCCTCCCTCTCCCTCCCTCTCTCTCCCTCTCTCCCTCTCTTTTTCTCTTTCTCTCCCTCCCTTTCTCTATCCCTGTTTCTCTCTCTCCCTCCCTATCTGTTGCTCTCTCTCTCTCCCTCCCTCTCTCTCCCTCCCTCCCTCTCTTTCTCCCTCCCTCCCTCCATCTGTTTTTTTCTCTCTCTCTCCCTCCCTCCCTTTTTCTCTTTCTCTCCCTCTCTTCCTCCCTCCATCTGTTTCTCTCTCTCTCTCTCCCTCCCTCCCTCTTTCTCTTTCTCTCCCTCCCTCTCTATTACTCTCTTTCCCTCCCTCCCTCTCTTTCTCTCTGTCTCCCCCTTCTTCTTCTCTCTCTCTCCCTCCCTCTCTCTCTTTATAAATTTAAATTCAAGTCTCAAAAAATTGCACTGGTGGTGCTCCATTTTATCATAAATGTAGTAACTTAGTGTTCAAGTTAAGGTCAAGAATATCTAGTGAATTCACTGAGCCATAGGGTAGGGTCTTTGATTCCAGCTTAGCAAACCCAGAACATATAGGGCTGGAAGGGACCTTGGAGCAGAGGTGGTATTCAGCCGGTTCTGACCAGTTCTACAGAACCAGAAATGGAAATTTTGAGTAATTCGGAGAACCGACAAATCCTCTGACTGGGCCTGCCCACCCCATCTATTCTCCGCCTCCCGAGTCCTGGTTGATTGGCTGGGTCTTCTTTGGTTGCCCTTCACAGGAGAACGGAGCTGGAAAGCAGGTGTGTGGGATGGGGAGGGAAGGGGGATTTTGTAGTATATCCTTCCATGCTCACCAAGCTACGCCCACAGAACTGTGCTCGTAAATTTTTTTGAATCCCACCCCTGCCTTGGATGTTCTTCGAATGCAACCCCTGCTCAAGCACCCTATACCATTCCAAACAAATGTCCAATCTCTTCTTGAAGACTCCAGTGTTAGAGCACAACGTCTGGTGGCAAGCAGTTCCACTGATTAATTGTTCTCGCTGTCAGGAGATTCCTCCTTAATTCTAGGTTGCTTCTCTCCTGGATGAGTTTCCATCCCTTGTTTCTTGTCCTGCCTTCAGGGGCTTTGGGGAATAGCTTGACACCCAGCCACCCCCATCTCTGTGACAATCCGTGGAAAAGTGCTATCACATCACCCCTAGCCCTTCTCTTCGTTTGACTAGACATACCCAGTTCCGTCCATCGTTTATCCTATGTTTTAGCCTCTCCTCCCCAAACCGTGTTTATTGCTCTTCTCTGCACTCTTTCTAGAGTCTCAAAACATCTTTTTTTTTACTTCGTGGTGACCAGAACTGGACATAATAGTTCAAGTGTACTCTCACCTGGATTCAAACTAAACCTGGTTTAGGAAGTCAATAAGTGAGGAGCCTGGTTTTGAGCCATGGCTTATGCGGGTTCATGGATGTTGTATTTAACCAGTTTCTCTAGCCATGTACTGTGTGAGGCTCATGTGGGACCCAGTTCAAGTGAATCAAGAATATTTGTAGTTCAGGGTTGAACATGGGGGTCCTTTCTTTATTTTCTAGCAGATGTTACATTACTCAAACTAGGTAACATCAGCAGTGGAAGGGAGGGAGGAGGAGGAAGAAAAGGAGGGGAGAGGGAGAAGGAGGACGGTGGGTACTTGGTACTCTTTGAGCTTGGTGCTCTCTGTTGAGGTAATTCTCCGTTAGGAGAATGAGTGCATACAAGGAGACGTATTTGAGAGGAGTGTTTGAATAATACACATACAGCACACAGATACACTGTACAGTAAATGTAGGTTTTTACTTCCAGAAACGTTAAGCAAAGTCCAAAATAAGCAATCCAAAGTCATTCACAAGTTAAATCAGTCAGTTTTCAATCCAGGGATAATCCAAATATCAAAGCCCAGTGTCAAAAACAGTTCAGTATCAGACTTACATTAAATTCATGAATATCAGTCAATTAGGAAAAATAAAGCAACGGCAATACTTTCCAACAGAAGGAAACAGAGATACTCACTCAGACACACTCTCTTCTGAGACTAAGACTAAAACAGTCCAGGTTTCTGGCTCCATCTTATGGCCGTTTGAGAAACCACACCTAATTACAGTTTTGCATCTTCTTAAAGATACAGTTTTAAAATGTTTATCCTGGTTTATATATTTCTAACTCAAATAGCTGTTAGGTGACCCATATTCCTAACAATTTTCTGGCAGACGTTTCATGATCCAACTAGGGAACATTATCAGTGCTAGAAGGGAGAGGGATTTGTGGGATGCAGGGAGGAGGGAGGAGGAGGAAAGGAGGAGGAGGAGGAAGACGATGATGACTGTGAGGGTCCTTGGTGCTCTCTGAGCTTGGTTATTTTTTGGCAGCCGTTTCATTACCCAACTAGATAATATCAGCAGCGGTAGAAGGGAGTGGGGTTGGTGATGGAGGAGGAGGAGGAGGAGGAGGAGGAGGAGAACAACGACAACTATGGGGTCCTTGGTCCTCCCTGAGCTTGTTTATTCCCTTGTAGACATCTCATTACCAAACTAGGGAACATCATCAGTGCTAGAAGGAAGTTGGGTTTGTGGGGGAGAGGAGGAAGAGCAGGAGGAGGGGTGTTCTTGGAGGTTGGTTATTATTATTATTATTTTTTGCAGCCGTTTCCAATTAGGGAACATCATCAGTGCCAGGAAGGTTTGGGAGGAGGAAGAGGAGGAGGAAGAGAACTGTGAACTCCTTGGTGCTCTCTGAGCATGGTGGTTTTCTTGCAGATGTTTCATTACCCAAACTGGATATCATCATCGTCATCACTAATGATGCCACTTAGCTGAATGAAATTCTTCAAGAAAACCACCTTGCTCAGAGCACCCCGAGGACCCTCCCGTCACAAATTCTCCCAGCCAGTTTGAGGAGTGAAGCTGATTTCATGTGACAAGTCAGTGGGATGTGACTTATCAAAGCTAATCGCTCAGTCAGATAGATTGGATCCGAATTATTGATTCCATTTGCAAAGAGGAGCGGTTCGAAGGGAAGATACGGTCAATCTATCTTCTCGTCCTCCCACTGCTTTTCAAAGGATTGTCAGCTCAACGGCCTTCTGAAATAGGCCACTGTATCCTTTCACTTGCTTAAGTTTCCATTCTTTGGTTTTGTCTATTTAGAGAAGGAGTCCCTATTTTTTCCCCCTCCATGCAATTCGATGGATGGAGATCCATGCTGTAGGGTGGATTTAGCAGCATTGTGCTTCCCGCTGTTCATGATTCAGAAATTAATGCCAAAAAGGGCATTAAGAGTTGTAAATCTAATCTTACGAAGCTTCTCCTCCAGTAATATTGAATTGCTAACTAGGGCATGCAAAACCTTTGCTAGACCAATACTCGAATACAGCTCATCTGTCTGGAATCCACATCGTATCTCTCAGGGATCTCCAACCTTAGCAACTTTAAGACTAGCGGACTTCAACTCCCAGAGTTCCTCAGCCAGCTGGCTGAGGAACTCTGGGAGTTGAAGTCCGCTAGTCTTAAAGTTGCCAAGGTTGGATACCCCTGGACATTAATACAATTGAGCAAGTCCAGAAGTATTTCACAAGAAGAGTACTTGCACGCCTCTGCTCGCAACAGAATACCCTATATCACCAAGCTTGAGATTTGGGGCTTAGACAACCTTGAACTACCTCCGCAGATGTCATCAATTAAGGGATAAAGAGCTTATTAAGATCTAGGTATGTCTGTTCATAAGCAAATTCCCTGCAGCAAGATCTGAACAAAGGTATGATTAGCCCTCAACCACAATAGGAATTGCCCAATAAGACCCTTCATTGCATCAGCAGGCCGTGCTTCAACTAAACTTGTCTCAGACAACCTACAGAGCCAGCCATGACCCCTACAATAGTCAATAGAATACATGTTCTTGCACAGGAACAGGAAGCTCAAGTGCAAAGTCCAAGAGAAGGTATAAATACTCCCCCCCCCACTCTCAATTCCATGTGGTCAGCTGCCCAGAATCATGGATGCCTGGGTAGTTCTGCTTCACCATTAAACCCTCTTTCCAAACAGTCTCCAACTGTTCTGAACTAGGTTTCCCAAGATCATGAAGCCAACTTCTCATCACGATAAAACCCCTTTTGTTTAGGTTAAACCGTTATAGTGAATTCCTCTCCAGTAAAGTCCCGACATGTCTCTCATGTCTTTCATGAGATTTCACAACTACAGACCTTTACCAGGCTTGGAGAGTTGCCAGGCCCATAGCTTCCGAACACCACGCTGTAGCACGAATTACTTGGCAAGAAATCACGAATAAATCTTCACAGTGATTAAATGAACTAATTGTCTCCTGCAAACACCACTCCCCTTTTGCTCCTCTTTATTCCCTATGGGAGGGGCCATTCACCATCCACCTGTGCCTTTACTCCCGAGTTGACCCTTGTTCCTTAGTTGTTCCCTTCGTCTGGCAGCTCTGTGCATGCTCACACTGGGAACAGGCTCCAGCTGTTCTTCTTCCCCACTGATCTCCCACTCCGAAGCCAGTTGATAACTGTCAGGCGGCCCTGGCCCCATCCCTGCCTCCGACACAGAGCATTCGTCAGAGCCTCCTCAGACTCCAGGACTGGTCCATGTTCCTCCCCAACCTCCTCACTGTCAGAGTCTGCTGCCAGCTTCATTGGCTGCTGGAAGGCCACAACACTAGCCTCCATTTTGTCTCCAGTGCCTTTCTCCTGGCTTGGATATTTCTTCCAACGAAAGGAAGTACGCCAAGCCTATGTCAGATCACAGCTTGGTTTACAAATCCAAATTCATCTTGCTGGGCTGGCCCCATGAAGGCCAATTGTCCGGAGCACTTGTGGACGTTTTCCAAACCTCTCTGTACCCCGCTGAAGAATGATCCGTTCTCTGCCTCTTGATTCCACCGCCATTGTCACTTCTGCTGCTCGTAGCGGAAGAGTCTTTGGTTCACCATTTCTTCTCCAGAACCTGGGGCATCTCTCTGCATCTTCTCATTAGCAGTCAGCTCTGCAGCAAGTGTCATTCGAATCGCAATCAGCTTTCATTGTTTCTGCTTCCCGCTAGCCAGGCTGTTCAGTGCTTACAGGACCGCTCTGAACAGCTGTCCTTGAGCCTCTCATCTCTGGTTGAAACTCCAGAGGGTCCCATCCATGTAATGGATGTCCTACGAAATTTGGAGAGGTTTAGTTTAGTCCCTCAGAAGGAAAACGATGAAGGTTGGGAGAATAACTCTTCCTGTGGTGTCTAATTAGTTAAAAACTCTTCAAGCCTTGGGGTTTTTCCCAGAGACAGCTGCAGCTCCGCTCCCGCACAAGTTCTTGCTTGCTTCCAAAGAACGTTGAGGAAAAGAGAAGTTCCATCAAAAATGTTCAGAAGAGCCCCCTGAAGGCAGGACAAGAAGAAACTCATCCAGGAGAGAAGCAACCTAGAACTAAGGAGGCATTTCCAGACAGCCAGAACAATTCATCAGTGGAACAGCTTGCCAACAGAAGTGGGTGCTCCAAGACAGCCATTTGTCTTCAATGCTATAGGGCAGGGGGTCTCCAACCTTGGCAACGTTAAGCCTTGTGGACTTCAACTCACTGAACTCTAGGAGTCGAAGTCCCTAAGTGTTAAAATTGCCACGGTTGGAGACCCCCTGCTCTAGGGTCTCCTGCTTGAGCAGGGGGTTGGACTAGAAGACCTCCAGAAGTCCCGTACAACTCTTCCGTTATTCCTGACCTTCAGCCATAAAGTCAATGAACGAACAAGCAAACAAATTACCTCTTAATTCTGAGTCTCGCCACAACATCAGAGTATCTTCTTGTGCAGCAGAAGACTTTCCTCAAAATCTAGTCTAACCCAACTACCGTATCATTTTTTTTTTTTTTGCTTAAAGAAACATCAAGATGAATGGTAAAATAATTTTTATTTATGTGTTTATTTATTTCTTTAGTATCTGCTTTGTTTTTATGATTAATTATTTTTATGATTAATAAAAACAAAAACAGATAGTAAAATAAATAAATAAATAAATAAATACATAGATAAAAAAGCAACTTACCAAAAGGGAGACAGGCAACTTCTTGTTACATTGATGTTATACATTATCTGTTTCTGCTTAAATCAATATATAGCAACATCAATGTAACAAGAAGTTGCATGCATACATAAATTAATTTTTTTTTAAATAAAAGTGTTTTTTAAACATAAACAAAAACATAAACCATCTTCAGTGACATAGTGTGTTGGTTGGTACAAATCACTTGTGCACAATCTCTGCAGTCTTTCCTTTCCAATTTGCATTAATCCTTATATCATGCTAAGCAACTGGCCACTAAGTGAGCACCTGGTCATTAAGTGAGGACCACTTAAATTTGGGTTGCCAGCCACATGGCCACCTGCCTGGGCCTTGCCTGGGCCTCCCCAGGCCTTGGAAACTGGCAAAAAGCACTTGCTAAGCAATTGGCCAGTAAGCGAGCACCTGGTCATTAAGCAAGGACCACTTAAATTGGGGTTGCCAGCCACATGGCCACACCCACCCCAGCCACATGACCATGTAGCCATGCCCACCCCAGTCACATGACCACATAGCCACGCCCAATCAGCAAGCCACTCCCACCCGTCACATGACCACCAAGCCACACCCACAAATTAGGCCGGGCCCACAGAACCTGGATGTTAAGAAATTTGAATCCCACTCGTGCTTGTAACCATTTACAACTTCACCATTCCCCAAGACGTCTCTGAGATAATAGGCAGAAGTTCACCAGAGCATCCCCAGTGTCTTATTTTCTTGGTGAAATAATAAACCACGATGGAGGTCTTGAGGCTTCCGCTTCAAACGCTAGCTCTGGAAACGCCTTCCTTACTCTTGTATTCATAACTCAAAAGGCCTGGCTGCAGAGGTGGGTGTATTCAGCCGGTTCTGACCGGTTCTGGAGAAGCGGTAGCGGACATTTTGAGTAGTTTGGAGAATTGGCAAATACTACCTCTGACTAGCCCCGCCTCCATTCTCTAGTCTCTGCCTCCCATTGAGTCCCAGCTGATTGGCTGGGTCTTTTTTAGTTGCCCTGCAGAGGAGAACGGAGCTGGAAAGCAGGTTAGTGGGATGGGGAGGGAATGGGGATTTTACAGTATCTTTCCCCTGCCATGCCCCACCAAGGTTAGTGGGATGGGGACCAGAGGTGGTCTTCAGCCGGTTCTGACCAGTTCTGGAGAACTGGTAGCGGAAATTTTGAATAGTTTAGAGAACCAGCAAATCCCACCTCTGATTGGCTCTGCCCCCATCTATTCTCCGCCTTCCAAGTCCCAGCTGATTGGCTGGGTCTTCTTTGGTTTCCCTGCCCAGGAGAATGGAGCTGGAAAGCAGGTTAGTGGGGTGGGGAGGGAAGGGAGATTTTGCATTATCCATCCCCTGCCATGCCCACCAAGCCACGCCCACCAAGCCACGCCCACAGAACCTGTAGGAATACTTTTCGAATCCCACCATGGCCTGGCTGACCCTTCCATCAGGAAGAGCTGAGGCTGTCATCTCAGAGACCAGATGCTAAGACTCCATCGAAGACGGCAGGAGGTCAGGGAGGGGAGCCCCTCGACCTACCCTCAGCTCCTTCACTGATGCTGGGGAGGAAACAAGCTTTGGCAGCTAGCCTAGATTCCTTTAACACCCCCCGCCCCCCTGCTTTCTCCCTTCCCAGAATTATGGAAAAAGTGCAAATGCAAAACACCGCAGGGCCAGCATCGCACACACGCTTGGTCGATTGCTCTTTGTTGCCAGATGGGCAGACTTGTTGCGTGATGACAGCCAGTTGAGTCTTTGCAGTGTTTTCTTGGGGACTTACGTGTATATGTGTGTGTGTGTGTGTGTGTTTGTGTGCAAGGAGGTGCCAGGTTTCTGTCAAAAATAGCAGCCTGGCATCTGTTCTCCTGGAGTCGGAATGGAGTTGGATGTGTTCGCAACCAGCTTTCTACCGCGTGCCGCTTTGTAGGGTGATACAGTGGTGGGATTCAAATGTTGTTTGACGACCGGTTCTGTGGGTGTGGCTTGGTGGGCGGGGCTTGGTGGGGGGCATGGCAAGGGAAGGATACTGCAAAATCTCCCTTCCCTTTGCACCCCACTAACCTGTTTTCCAGCTCCATTCTCCAGTGCAGGGCAACCAAAGAAGATCCAGATGATCAGTTGGGACTCAATGGGAGGCAGAGAAGAGATGGGGTTGGCGGGGCCAGTCAGAGGTGGGATTTGCCGGTTCTCTGAACTAGACAAAAGTTCTACTACCGGTTCTCCAGAACTGGTCAGAACCGCCTAAATACCACCTCTGTCCCAATGGGTGGGTGAAGGACTGGTCCAGTCCTGTTTGGAATCGCAGTGACAATCTAAAAATGATCTGAGAGGCATCTGTGCCCCTAAACAATCTTCTGCAGCAGTGGTGGGAGTCAAAATATTTTACTACTGGTTCTGTAGGCGTGGCTTGGTGGGCAGGACAGGGCTTGGTGGACATGGCAGGGGAAGGATACTGTAAAATCCTCCTTCCCTCCCCACCCCACTAACCTGCTTTCCAGCTCTGTTCTCCTGGGCAGGGCAACCCAAGAAGACCCAGCCGATCAGCTGGGACTCAATGGGAGGCGGAGGATAAATGGGGTTGGCAGGGCCAGTCAGAGGTGGGATTTGCTGGTTCGCCAAACTACTCAAAATTTCCACTATCCATTCTCCAGAACTGGTCAGAACGGGTGGAAGACCACCTCTGGGGATGATAGAAGCTCAAGAAATGGCTGGGTATGGCAGTGTTGTCTTCAGCAAACTTGCCAAAGTATATTCGTGAACTGGAATAGAGAGAGCATGGTAGCAAGGTCAGCCAATGAATAGGCATAGCAACTAAGTCAGCCAATGAGGACAGTTTGGAAACTGAAACTAGAATAGCCTAGGCTGGAAACTGAAACTAAAAAGTAGCCTAGGCATGGCTCTATATTAAGCTCTGCAGCTCTGTTGAGCTCTGAGTCTGTCTATTGAAAGTGAAACTGCTTCCCTCTTCTTGCTTGCCTGCTGAACTAAAGTAAAAGAGAAACTAACTTGCTTGCTTGCTGAAGGCTGGAGCTCTGCTCTGAACTTGCAACATGTATCTTCTGTCTGAGTTTGCTCCATGTTGGAGAAATCTACAGGTGGTTTGTAAAATCTACTTACTATGTTTATAAAGATGTTAAATGAACCATCAGCCATCTGTGTTTATTTTTCTGGCACTGAATTAATGCTGCAAAACTCTGGACAGAACTGTGACCACAGCTTCATCCAAACACCTGCCCAGAGGTTGTCCTTGGGAGGATGCCATCCCGGTTGCGAGGGTGTTTCCTGAGCAGTTTCTGTTGCTAAGCAAGGCAGCTGTTCAATGAGCTTCTCCCCCTGTTTTTGCCACCGTCATGAAGTGAATCTCCAGAGTTGTTCCCATGTGTTGGGGGTGGTTGTTAAGCCAATCTAGGTTTGATCGTTGACTATGCTTGTATAGAAACCAGCTGGGAAAGGGATCAATGGGGAATCACATGACTTTGAAATGGTGCAGTCCTCATAAATTCATGCCAGTTGCCAATCCACATTTTTGCCTATTTTGAGTCCTTGGGAAGGAGTCCAGAGGTGGACAAAAATGCCAACTCCAGTCTGAACATCTGGTTAACCATGCTACAAACCATAATTATCTATCTATCTATCTATCTATCTATCTATCTATCTATCTATCTATCACCTATCTATTTTTTTCTGTGTTTGTCCATCCATCCATCCCTCTCTCTTTTTTCCCTCTGTCCTTCCATCCATTTCTTCCTCTCTCTCTCTCTCTCTCTCTCTCTCTCACACACACACACACCTATTTTTTCTGTGTTTGTCCATCCATCCATCCATCCCCCTCTCTTTTTCTTCTCTGTCCTTCCATCCATATCTATCTATCTATCTATCTATCTATCTATCTATCTATCTATCTATCTATCTATCTATCATCTGTGTTTGCCCATCACTCTATCTCTTTCTTTTCTGTTTGTCCATCCGTCCATCCAACCATCCACCCACCCACTCATCCATCCATCCATCTATCATCTATTTTTTCTATCTGTCCGCCTATTTCTCTCTTTTCTGTCCATCCATCCATCCATCCACCTCCCTATCTTATCTATCTGTCTGTCTGTCTGTCTGTCTATTTATCTATCATCTTCCACCTTTTTTTGCAAAAAAAACCCAAACAAACCCTCAAGGTGGCAAACCTCTCCAACACATCTTCCTCCTCCTATTTTCCCCACGACCATCCCCCTGTGAGGTGAGTTAGGCTGAGAGAGAGAAGAGGCCAAGGTTGGACACCCCTGTTCTAGGCTGATGCCTTAACCGCTAGACCATCCGCATAATAATCCGGGTGGGAGAAAAATAAACTGGGCTAGATTCGACTAACCGATGTGTAGATACACAAGGCTGCCTTGAGCCTCGTAGCCCAGCAAATGCGTTCAACTGGAAACCTTGCATTTGTTACATGCTTGTGGGTTGTCAGCCTCGCTCTCCCCACAATCCCACGATGGCTGCGTGCGTGGAAATCCCTCGCCAGGCTATGGAAGCGGGGGGGGGGGGGATGTCACAGACTGGATTTTAAGCGGTCCGTGGAGAGAAGCAGGGCGATCCTGTCCAGCCTCTCTGCTTGCCCAGACGCCGCGCAATTCAGCGCCCGCCTGACGCGCATCTTTCACCCGGGCTGAAATGTGCATCGCATCCTCCCCTGGGGCGCGGGGGGGGGGCTAACTCAGCCCCTTTCGGCTGCTGCCTAATCGGAGCTTATTATCGTGGCTTGTATTGCTCTAACCCAGGGAGCTGCGTCGAGATAACGGCGGGGCTATTTGTTCTGAGCTCGTCGGCCCGCTTGCCCCAACCGCTCGCCTTCCGCGCCAACGGAGCGCAAAGCCCGCCGGCTGGAAGTAATTGCATTTTGTTTGGGAATCACCCCGGGGTTGGAAGAGAACCACCTGTGTGTGTGAGAGAGAGAGAGAAAGGGGGGGCAGGAGGAAGAGGGGGAGAGAGGGAGGGAGGGAGAGAGACAGACAAACAAACAGAGACCCAGAGACAGAGAGGCAGAGATGGAGATGGAGACCCAGAGAGACGGAGAGAAAGAGGGGAGGGAGGAGAGAGAGAGGAGAAAGACAGAAACCCAGAGTGAGAGAGAAAGACAGACAGACAGAGATGGAGACAGAGAGAGACAGAGAGAGAGAGACAGACAGAGATGGAGACGGAGGGGTGGGAGGGAGAGAGATGGGGAGAGACAGAGACCCAGAGTGAGAGAGAGACAGAGACGGACAGAGATGGAGACGGAGACAGAGAGAGACAGAGAGAGACAGAGATGGAGACAGACTGAGAGAGAGAGAGGAGACAGAGACAGACAGACAGACAGAGACAGACAGATACACAGAGACGGAGAGGGAGAGAGACAGACACCCAGAGTGAAAGAGAGAGAGAGAGAGACAGAGTCACAGAGACACACACAGAGAGAAACAGAAACCCAAAGAGAGAGAGAGAGAGACAGAGATGGAGATGGAGATTCAGAGAGAGAGAGAGTGACCCAGAAAGACAGAGACAGAGAGACAGAGAGAGATAGAGAGACCAATAGAGAGAGACCTGAGAGAGACCCATCTCTCTTTAGAAGGACTAGGGGAGACAGGACCACGGTATTCCAATATTAGAGTGGCTGCCACAAAAAAGAGGGGTTCGGCCTATTCTCCAAAGCACCTGAGGACAGGACAAGAAGCAATGGATGGAAACTAACCTAGAACTAGGGAGAAAATTCCCAAGAGTGAGAACAATTAACCGGTGGAACAGCTTGCCTCCCAAAGTTGTAAGTGCTCCAACACTGGAGGTTTTTGAAAAGAGATTGGACAACCATTTGTCTGAAATGGTATAGAGCAGGGGTCTCCAACCTTGGCTCCTGGAAGCCTGGCGGACTTCAACTCCCAGAGTTCCACAGCCAGCTGGCTGTGGAATTCTGGGAGTTGAAGTCCACCAGGCTTCCAGGGGCCAAGGTTGGAGACCCCTGGTATAGAGTTTCCTGCTTTGGCAGTGGGTTGGACTAGAAGACCTCCAAGGTCCCTTCCAGCTCTGTTATTCTATTCAAGACAATGTCTGTACCTCCACAAAACTGGACATCTACAGAGCTGGGGTTATCTCTTTTCTCTATGGATGAGAGTCCTGGACTCTGTGGCGAAGACACATCAAAGAACTATTCTCCAAAGTACCATCCAGTAGGATATGATGGAAACTCATCAAGGAGCGAAGCAACTTAGAACTAAGGAGAAATGTCCTGAGAGTGAGAACAATTAACCAGTGGAACTGCTTGCCTCCAGAAGTTATGACTGCTCCAACACTGGAGTGCTGTAAGTAGAAATTGGACAGCTTTTTGTCTAAAATGTTATAGGATCTCCTATAGGGGTTGGATTAAAAGGCCTCCAAGTTAGCTTCCAACTCTGTAATAGTGTAAAGAAATAACTTTTGATGGAAAGCTAAAAATATATTTTAACCAACTCGGCAACTGAAAAAAGAATTCAAGGCGCTGAACTATCTCTCTTGCTCTTTCAGCATTGAGCCCGAATAAGAATTCTTGTGATGAAACTACCTTTTCTTTACAGCTGGAATAAAAAAAAAAAAAACGGTGCCTCTTTCCTCCTAGATCATGTTCTTTTTGTCATTGACTGCCTTACAAAGTTCGAAATAAATCCTCCAAAGATGTCGGTTGTACGTCCAGCAAAGAGTAAATAAATCACGAGGCTGTTTGGCAACAATGCTTCACAACATTGAGGCGTGCTGAATCTTGGCAACTGTGCAGGAAGTGGATATAAATTTCCTCACATGGGGAGAAGACGCTGGGACCATGAAGTGGAAGAAATCAACTCCTATTGCAGTGATGGTGGACCTTTTTGTTGTGGTGTGCTGAAAGCGCGTGCTGGCACCCACAATGCAATGCGCCCCATTCCCTCCCGTGCACAGCCCCTCTGGCCCCCTTACCTGCACTGCACATGCATGGACCTCCCAGCGGATTTTTGGACGGTTTGAGGCCTTTTTCACCCTCCCAGAGTCTTGAGGGAAGCCTCTGCAGCCTTTGGAGGCTGAAAAATGGGCCCGTTTCGCCACTTCCAGAAGGCCCGTTTTTCGGCCTCCCGAGGCTGCAGAGGCTTCCTTTAAGCCTCTGGAATGGCGAAAAAGGCCTCAAATGGGCCGAAAATCAGCTGGGAGGCATGCACATGCACAGTGCAGGTAAGTTTGGCTGGGGCTTGCGGGTCCGCACAAATGGCTCTGCGTGCCACCTGTGGAACACATGCCATAGGTTTGCCATCATGGTCCTATTGCAAATGTTGGGAGCTGTGCATGATTTCAGACCTGTTAAGCGTCCTGGGATCTTGCTCATTCAAATAAACCTGGATGCTTCTTCTGCAATGCAGTGGGGTCCCCAACTTGCGACCACAATGGTGCCCCAAATCCCTGTTGCTAAGTGAAACATTTGCTAAGTGAGTTTTTCCCCGCATTACGATCTTTCTTGTCATCCTCGTTCAATGAATCGTTGCAGCTGTTAAGTTAGCAAAGTGGTCATTAAGTGAATCCAGCTTCCCTCTTGGCTTGTGAGAAGGTCACAAAAGGGGAGCACACGACCCCGGGGATGCTACAAGCATCATAAATACAAGCCGGTTGCCAAGCGTCCAAATTTTGATTAATGTGATCAAGGAAAATCTGTAATGGTTGTAAGTGTGAAAAACGGTCATGAGTCACTTTTTTTCCCCCAGTCTCATTGTGGCTTCAAACGGTCATTAAATGAACGATTGTAAGTCAAGGACTACCCGTGTTCATTGTTGTGCTTTTGTTGCTGCCTTGAAGGGCTCACACCCTGTGACTGAAGTTGTCCCAAAAGTGCTTTTTCAAAAAAATTCTGTTTTTTTTTCCTTTGAAGAGGTTTCACTTCTTATCTGAGAGGCTTCCTCAGCTCTTACAGAATGGTGGGGAACAGAAGGATTGATACTCCTTGCAGACAGAACTAGTCTTTGGCATCCTTTTAGCCAATCGTTACTGAAGTCCTGCCAGGGGTGGGCTACAAAAAAAAATTAGCAACAGGTTCTCTGCTTGGTTGCAGGGTGGGTGAGTCCATGGTGGGTGAAAATAACAGATAACGGATAATCGGTGTTGGAAGGGACCCTATAGGTCATCTAGTCCAACCCCCCAGCCAAGCGGGAGACCCTACACCATTTCTGACAAATGTCTTCAGGTTTTTGCCAAAGATATCTTTAATTTTAAAATATTAACGGAAACAGATAACAGATAATCAGAGTTGGAAGGGACCTTGTAGGTCATCTAGTCCAACCCCCTGCCCAAGTGGGAGACCCTACACCATTTCTGACAAGATGGCAGTCCAATCTCTTCTTGAAAGCCTCCAGGGATGAAGCTCCCACAACTTCCACGGGCAACTTCTGTTCCATGGGTTGACTGTTCTCATTGTCAGAAAATTCCTCCCTATTTCCAGGTTGAATCTCTCCTTGTCCAGTTTCCATCCATTATTCCTTGTCTGGCCTTTGGCTGCTTTAGAAAATAGCTTGCCCCCTTCCTCCTCTCTGGGGCAGCCCCTGAAATATTGGAAGGCCGCTCTCCTGTCTCCCCTGGTCCTTCTCTTCCCTAGACTAGCCAGGCCCGGTTCCTGTAACCGTTCGTCGTAAGTTTGGGAGGCCCCTTGTTCACCCTCCCCGAGCCTCTGCGTGGGCCCCACCTTACCTGGCATCCAAAACAGGCAGCGTGGAGACTCCTGGGAGGGGCAGGGAGAGGGAGGGGCCAGCCAGTCATTGTAACTACCGGTTTGGCGAACTAGATTTAAAATTAGCATCCGGTTCTCCCCTGAGTCTTGCCTCTTTTTCTTTCTTTTTTCTTTTTGAATGGAATGGAATGGAATAGCATGGAATAGAACAGAACAGAACAGAAATAGAACAGGATATGAATATGAATAGGGATAGGATAGGATAGAATTGGAATATAGAATAGGAATAGAATAGGAATAGAATAGAATAGAACAGAATAGAATAGAATAGAACAGAATAAAATAGAATCTTTATTTTGAATAGAATAGAATAGAGCAGAACAGAACAGGAATAGAACAGGAATAAAGGATAGGGATAGGGATAGAATAGAATGGAATGGAATGGAATAGAATAGAATAGAATAGAATCTTTATTTAGAATAGAATAGAACAGAACAGAATAGAACAGAATAGGAATAAGGAATAGCGATAGCGATAGCGATAGTGATAGGAATAGAATAGAATAGAATAGAATAGAATAGAATAGAATAGAATAGAATAGAATAGAATAGAATAGAACAGAATAGGAATATGGGATAGGGATAGGATAGAATAGAATAGAATAGGTATAGATTAGAATAGAATAGGAATATAGAATAGGAATATAGAATGGAACAGAACAGAACAGAATAGAATAGAGTAGAGAAGAATTCTGTATTGGCCAAGAGTGCTTGGACACACAAGGAATTTGTCTTTGGTGCAGATGCTCTCAGTGTACATAAAAGGAAAGATACATTCGTCAAGAGTCAAGAATCATAAGGTACAACACTTAATAATAGTCGTAGGGTACAATAACACAGATCAGATACATGACTCACATCATGCAAAACCCTGTCATTGTTCCTAACCTCCAGGGGTGCTCTGGGTGTTTCTCATGTTAGTCGCAGGGGGTTGTCATAATAGGAAATCATAATTATTCGTCTTCCGAGCAGACACTGAACTCAAGCCATGAGGCTCTTTAACCCTCTGGCTGCGCTTCTCTCACGCTCCTGATCTTTTCAGCTAAAAGGCCAACGAACTTAAATGTCTCAAACGGGGAGGCCGTGCATTGCTAGAAATTGTCATCATGCCATATTGTGCAGCGACAGCTATGCAAAGCGAACCGTGCTTTCCTCCTCGCTTGGGAGCAAACATCTAAGCTAAACTCTCCAATTAAGGTAAGAAGGAAATTCAGCCGCAGAGCTCTTGACAAGCAGAGCCTCAGCCCAATGCAAGAGAAAATATCTGCATTCAACCATCCAATTAGTCCGTGACTTTAGCAAAAAAATAGCGTAGGGCAGATAACAGATAATCCGAGTTGGAAGGGATTTTGTAGGGCATCTAGTCTAACCCCCCCCCCCAAGTGGGAGACCCTACACCATTTCTACTAGATGGCAGTCTAATCTCTTCTTGAAAGCCTCCAGTGATGAAGCTTCCACAACTTCTAAGGGTAACTTCTGTTCCATGGGTTGATTATTCTCCCTGTCAGAAAGTTTCACCTTAAATCCAGATTGAATCTCTCCTTGGTCAGTTTCCATCCATTAATCCTTGTCTGGACTTTGGGGTGCTTTGGAATAATAATTGACCCCCTCTTCTTTGGGGCAGCCCCTCAAATATTGGAACACGCTATCCTGTCTCCCCTGGTCCTTCTCTTCGCTAGACTAGCAATACCCAGTTCCCGTAACCGTTCTTCATATGTTTTAGTCTCCAGTCCACGGAAAATTAAGCCATGTTTGGAAGTTGCCTCCTTTGTACTTAATAACAATTAAAGTTGGTTCTTGCTACATGAATCAGAACATGCCTTTTGAGATGAGATTATCTATATTTCTGGGCTGGCCTGTGGTAAATTGGCAGAGATTACATCAGTTCTTCCTTTTTCCTGTGCATTTAAAACTCTTCTTATAAATAGCAGGCCTAAAATGCAGATATTTTTTTTTCAGGCATGCTATTTTAAGTGTCTTTCCCTTCATTTGCCCAATTCAAAAGTTGCTTTCGTTCACCCAAAAGACTTTGGTAAGTTGATTTCCTGTGATGACCTGGGGCGTGGCACAAAGGCAACACAGTCACATAAGAAAAGTCCCTTTAATACCACAAACTTTGCCCCCAAGGTCCAGTTACCTTTGGCTGGAGAAAAAACTCTCTAAGGAACAGGCTTTAAATGGAGGAAATTCAGTCCGAAAACAAAGTACATATAAACTGTAAATAAAAACCCACACAAACCACACTGCAGCAATTAACTGAACAGGGCAGGATAAGGAACTGAAGACTTCAAAAGCCAACAAAACACAGTTGGGAAGAAGCCAGGAACCCAGATAAGCCTTGACAATAACAGAGAACTCACGATTTGCTTCCAACAAGTTGCTGTGTGCAAACTCCCTCTTTAAACACTATTCCCAG
The DNA here is from genome assembly GCA_033807585.1 of Hydrophis major. Classification (NCBI taxonomy): domain Eukaryota; kingdom Metazoa; phylum Chordata; class Lepidosauria; order Squamata; family Elapidae; genus Hydrophis; species Hydrophis major. Next base: position 210,886,635 of record CM066331.1, on the reverse strand, counting down.
CTGCAGCTAGTGAAGGGAATCAGGGCCCTTTCCTCCCCTGTAAGCCATGCAACCCACCTTGCTCCCTTCTCCGTTCCTCCCTGCGTGCCCTAGGATGAAGAGGGGGTGGGCCTCGGGTCTTCCTCTGAATTCCCTCTCTCTTGCTCTCCCTCTCCCCTGCTCTGCCCAGCAGACTGTGACCTTCCCCAGTTTCTTCCACAGCCAACGGAGCTACACACCCACTTCCTGTCAGCTGCTAGGCCTCCCCCTCAGAATCAGATTCCAACAGGGGCATGGCATTTCCCTGTGTAGAAGTCAGCCTTTCTCGCCATGACAGCCTGAAGAAATGTGGACTTCAACTCCCAGCATAGCTGGCTGGGGAATTCTGGAAGTCCACACCCAATTGTCATGATTGAAAAACACTGATTTATGCATGGTGGAATACATTTCTTACGCGTAGAGTGCCCCTTATCTATTTTTCAGGCCATGCTTGTTTGCAAAATTCTTTGTGTCGAAAGGGAACACATTCCCATCTTGATTTGAAATGAAAAGCTCGATTAAAAAAAAAAAACACATCCAGCGCTAGCCCTCTAGTCTCACTCTACTGCCTTTGAAGTGCTTAGATCAGATTATTGGAGAATCAAAGTCGATTGATCCCTCGTGATTACAAATGACCATTCTCGCACGGAGGCTAATGTCCCCAGATTGATGGCCATCGTCTTCCTGAATGCAAGACCTCTTCCCAAGGCTATTAAAGGCCTGACTGCACAAACCATCTCTAATTATCATCGTCGTGCATTTAAAATGGTCCCTTTTTAATAAGGAAACATGATGCATTGCTGGGTCTGGTGAGAAAGAGTGAATTGGTCCTCCAGTATCTTATCTGAACCATTGTTTATTTCAAATAAAACACATACTGCATTCAGTTTTGGTCACCACACTATAAAAAGTTGTTGAGACTCTGGAAAGGGTGCAGAGAAGAGCAACCGGGATGATTAGGGGACTGGAGACTGAAACATACGATGAACGGTTTCAGGAACTGGGTCTGTCTAGTCTAGTAAAGAGAAGGACCAGGGGAGATAGGATAGCATCTTCCAATATTTGAGGAGCTGCCCCAGAGAGGAGGAAGGGGTCAAGCTATTTTCCAAAGCACCTTTGAAGGCCAGGCAAGGAATAATGGATGGAAACGGAACAAGGAGAGATTCAACCTGGAAATAAAGGGAAACTTTCTGACAGTGAGAAAAATCAACCCATGGAACAGAAGTTGCCCTCAGAAGTTGTGGGAGCTTCATCCCTGGAGGCTTTCAAGAAGGGACTGGACTGCCATCTGTCAAAAATGGTGTAGGGTCTCCTGCTTGGGCAGGGGGTTGGACTAGATGACCTACAAGGTTCCTTCCAGCCCTGCTAATCTGTAAACATTATTGTGAATTATTTGGCACACCACGCCTCCTATCCTCTAGAAGAAAAAATAAATAAATCAGGCTTCTTCATAAGAGACTTAAGAATCAAGGTGCAATCCAGATCTTACCCGGTAGGTCCTCCACTTACAATCATTCATTAAATGATGGTTCGAAGTTACAAGAGCACTGAAACTAGTGACTTGGGGGATTCTGGGAATTAAGGGTGTTCTGACTTAGGCTTCATAAAAGCACCAAACAGACTCCTTGTCCTGACAAAACCTCTTTTATTTAGGCGAATGTGAATTCCTCTCATTCACATCCAGCAAAGTCCCGGCAAATAGTCTTTCAAGAGTGATTTACAACCAACAGACCTGATCAGGCTTGGAGATTTGCCAGGCCGATAGCTTCCAAGCGCAACGCTGTACAAGAAAATACTTGGCAAAGAGTCTCTGAGAATCACAAACAAAGCTTCACACTAATTAAACGAACTAATTGTCTCCTGCAAACCCCACTCCCCTTTTACTTCTCTTTATTCCCCATGGGAGGGGCCATTCACTGTCCACCTGTGCCTTTACTCCTGAGTCGACCCTTGTTCCTTGACTGTTCCCTTCTCCTGGCAGCTCTGTACATGCGCACATCAGGAACAAGCTCCAACTGTTCTTCTCCATTGATCTCTGATTCCGAAGGTGGCTGACAACTGTCAGACGGCCCTGGCCCCATCTCTGCCTCCAACGCAGAGCCCTCATCTGAGCCTGTCTCAGCCTCCAGGACTAGTCCACATTCCTCCCCAACCTCCTCACTGTCTGAATCTGCTGCCAGCTTCACTGGCCACTGGCAGGCCACACAGTAGCATTTCCTGCCTGAGCAGGGGTTGGACTAGAAGATTTTCAAGGTCCCTTCCAAGCCTATCATTTTATGTTCTATATTCAGCACAATCTTCCTATGTCTACAAAGCCGGAGGTCTACAGAGGTGTGGTTATCTTTTCTTTTTATGGATGTGTGTCCCAGGCTTTGAATAGAAGAGACATCAAATGTCCTGCCCCTGGTGGAGATGGACTCTGAGGGAGAGGAGAAACAGCCAAACGGGAGTGGAAGTGTGGCTCCTGAGGTTGTGGAGGAGGCTGGGGAAGGGCAGAGGCCGGCTGAGCAGTCAGAGGAGGGTCCAGGCCCATCCCCTCTCCATCCTAGGGCACACAGGGAGGAGAGAATAAGGGAGAGATGTGGTCTACTCCAGAGGAGAGGGCCTTGATCCTTTTCATGAGCTGCAGCTGTGACAACTGAGAAAGAGTTTTGGACCTGCGTATTGGCGAACGCTGGAAACAAAGCATGGAAGTGCTTCTAGTTTATAGTTCCTCTCTGAGTGCGTGTTATCTGTGGACGTCCTCCAGCCCTTATCTTGCCTGGTTTGTGTTGCTTTTTTCCTTCTTCTTGTAACTGTTTGTGTGGGAGTTTTTTTTTTTTTTTTTTTTTTGTCTTCCATCAATGATATTCAGAGCTTGGAAGCAAACTGAAGGAATAAAAGGGGCTTGACCTGTTTTCTGTGACTGTGTTTTTTTTACATCCCACCCTGGGTCATCACATCAAACAACTATTCTTCAAAGCATCTGAGGGCAGGACAGGGGAGGTGAGACTAGAAGATCTCTAAGGGTCCTTCCAGCTCTCTTATACTGAGACAAGGCTTTTACTTCCTTTTTCTTCCCCCACAAGTTAGTGAAGCAGCCAGCCGTTCCTCTTGATAAATTCACACTTCCTGCCTTCCCTAATCCAATTATGCTTTACAAGGTATTCTTGTGCTAAATCCTGCAAAATTGTTTCTGATATACTGTATATATATATTTTACCCACAATTTATGTTAAGCTACTCCATGTATAATTGCTTGTCTAATCACATGCCCCTTGTTTTATTTTATTTTTAATTATAGAATCAAGCCTGACACATTTTGCTTCTGCCGTGCCCAGCGTTTAAGGATCATCTTTGAACCTAAAATACATATAATTACTTTAGGGCTCCACTGATATCTGTCTGTGTTTCTTTTAAAACATACCGGCGCCCGGAAAGAAGGAAAATAACATTTAAGCTGTCTTCCTAGGCATTGGCAGAAGACTTGATAGTTTGCTTGGCTAACAGCATGATGAATACTTGGTTTCTAAAATGTATTATTATTTCTTTTAAAGAGGGCAATGAATTCAGTCTTCTACCAAGCTGGCATGCCAAGTGATAGTCTTAAGGCGTGAACAGTGAGTACAGACTAGAATTTTCCAATCCCATCAGATTAATTTCTCTGCTGTTGGGAAAGCAAAAAGGTTGGCCTGCCATTGGAAAGCAATTATTTAACAGAATAACAAGAGTTGGAAGGGACCTCGGAGGTCTTCTAGTCCAACCCCATGCTCAGGCAGGAAACCCTATCCCCGTGATGGCGAATCTATGGCACGCGTGCCACAGGTGGCACGCACAGCCATTTGTGCCAGCACTTGAGCTGCTGGCAAACTTACCTCATTGGGCATGCGCGCACCTTAAAGCTGATTTTTAGCCGGTTTGAGGCCCTTTTAGGCCTCTGAAAGGCTTGAGGAAGGCTTCTGCAGGCCGAAAAATAGGCCTGTTTCATCACTTCCTGTTTTTCCGAAAGTTCCGGAAGTGATGAAATGGGGCTAGTTTTCGGCCTGCAAAGCTGCAGAAGCCTTCCTCAAGCCTTTGGGAGGCCAAAAAAGTCCTTAAACCGGCCGAAAATCAACTGTGAGGTGCAGTGCAGGTAAGGGGGCAGCAGGGGTGGGTGAGGATAATGTGTACATGCGTAGGGGACCTGGGGACACGCATTACCTACTGGGTGCTGGCACATGAGTGTGAGCATGCAAGCACGTGCACAATTTTTGGCACAGGAGCCCAAAAAGGTTAGCCACCACTGCCCTATACCGTTTCACACAAATGGTTGTCTGATCTTGTCTTAAAAACCTTCCAGTGTTGGAGCATTCACAACTTCTGGAGGCAAGTTGTGAAAAATGCTGAGGCTACGGGCATTCCTGACTTAAAATGTTGTGCCTCCATTCCTGCAGCTGGGCCCAGCTATAAAAGATCCATCATCCATCCATCCATCCATCCATCCATCCATCCCCCCCCCCTCTCTCTCTCTTTCTCTCTCTACCCCTTCCTCCCTCTCAATCCATCCATCCATCCATCTATCTATTCTAGCTTGATATCTGTGCTTCACTACAAAGCTATGTGGTCGGGGGTAGTTTTTGGGGAGGAAAATAAGGGAAAACAATTCTGTCTCTGCCTACCAGCATCCATCGGTATTCATCTGGCTAGTGTCCTGTCAGTGTGTGAGAGAGTTGAGGGCTGTTTGGAAACTGAAGCAGTATTTGTTGTGTGAGCAAGAAGGAGACAGCAAGGAACCTGGGCGTGGCTTAGCTGAACTGTTCTGTACTAAAGCTGCTTGGTGCTGCTGTGAAACTGAAACTGAAACTCCTCTGCTTGTGTTTTGCCTTTGGGACAGATTTCTTTTCAGATGGGGAGGGGAGTACAACTCCTTAGCATCAGAGTGTGTTAATAATAATAATATAGGAAATACTCTAGATGATCTGATGGTCTTTTGGAAAAATCCTTTCTTAGTGAGCCCCTAGAAGCCAAGAGGAACCTATGTGTCAAATTTCAAGTTTGTAGGCTTTACGGTTCTGGAGATTTTGCAATGATGCATGAGTAGCCTTTCGCTTTTATATATATATATATAGATTCTCCAGCCACCAGAATGAATGGACTTTATTGAGAAGGGGGATGGAGAATCCTCCCCACATGGCGTGTAAAATGGGTGAGTTACAGCCCCTCTGAAAATGAGGTTTCTAATGGAAACCAACTGACCCTTAGCTGCACACAGGAAGGTAGAGGAAAAGCCGGAAGATCGATGGCTCCGTTGGAGAAAAATAAAAGATTGGTGTTGGTGGTAGGCCTGGCCTACCTTCCCTGCACTTTGGCGTGATTACAAAGGAATCCCTGAAGCCTTTCATCTGGAAGGGACAGCAGGTGATGGATGAGGATCTGATCTTGGTTTGGACACCTTTAGCTCCAGGGAAATCCATGCTTTCTTGAGCAACCAGTTGCCAGAGTCTTGCAAAGGACAACTCCTCTCTTCCCACCAGAGCTCTCCATGGTGCTGAACAGCTGTTCTTCCCACCTGAAATTCAGCCTTTGTGATTTCTCATTGATTTATTTGTTCAGGTGGGGCATATCATTACACAGGCTTGCCATACGCATTAACATTTCACCCAGATGAAAAAAAAACCACAGTAATATAGGAACGTTAAAAAGATTTATATTCGGACACCTATGTATCTGAGGAGGAGTGTGATGGCCCAGAGGTGGAGCTCTCGCCTCAAAATCGGGAGGTTGTGAGATTGATTCTAGGTAGAGGCAGATATTTCTCTCTCTGGGCACGTTGAGAATGTATCTGCTGAATATAACTCCTCATTGGCAACAGGAAGAGCATCCGGCCAGTAAACACCCTGCAAACTCCATTCAGTTGCCCAGACTCCACCCCTCAAGGGATTACGGGGTCGTTAAAATGATGATGATGATTTGAATACTAATGTATCCACTTAGCTTTAGAACTTCAGGAAGCCCCTGTGCATTAAGGGGAAATAAACTAGAGCAGTGGTGGCTAACCTTTTTGAGCTCCTGTGCCAAAAATTGTGTGTGTGCTTGCACACGGGCACTCGTGTGCCAGCAACCAGCAGGTAATGCGTGCTCCCCCATGTTCCCTATGCATGCGCACTCAATCCCCACCCACCCCTGCCACCCCCTTACCTGCAGTGTGCCTCACAGCTGATTTTCGGATGGTTTGAGGCATTTTTTGGCCCTCTCAAAGGCTTGAGGAAGGCTTCTGCAGGCTTTGCAGGCCCAAAAATAGCCCTGTTTCGTCACTTCCGGTATTTTCGGAAAAAACAGGAAGTGATGAAACGGGACTATTTTTTGGCCTGCAGAAGCCTGCAGAAGCATTCCTCAAGCCTTTGGAAGGCCGAAAAAGGCCTCAAACTGGCCGAAAATCAGCTGTGAGGCACGTGCATTCCCAGTGAGATAAATTTGCCTGCAGCCTGTGTGCTGCCACAAGTGGCTCTGCGTGCCACCTGTGGCATCCGTACCATAGGTTTGCCATCATGGAGCTAGAGCTTGCTCAAGACTTCCAGGGAAAAATTGATCTCCTGGCCAGATTTTATATTATAGCCGGTCCTCAAACCTGGGACCAAAATTGAGCCCAATGTTTCTGTTGCTGCGCAAAACTGCTGTTAAGCGAGTTTTGTCCCATTTTATGGCCTTTCTCGCCACCGTTGTGAAGTGAATCACTGCCATTGTTAAGTTTATAATATGACTGTTAGCTGTATCCAGCTTCCACGTTGACTTTGCTCACCAGAAGGTCGCAAAAGGGGATCATATGACCCCGGGACACTGCAACCGTCATAAATACGAATCAGATGCCAAGCGTCTGAATTTTGATCACACAACTGTAAAGGCCATAAGCGTGAAAAATGGTTGTCGGTGCTCTTGTAGCTTTGAATGGTCACTAAACAAATGGCCATAAGTCAAGGACTACCTGTATCTTGGGGGGAAAACCTCACCAATTGCAAAGTTGCTAGCCATAGACTTAAAATCTTGCAGGAGAGCCAAAAATCAAGAAGGCTGCAGGATTAATAGAGGTGTTCTCTAAGCATCTTTTTCTTTAAAAATAATCCTCCATGGGTACATATTCCCCCCCCCCCGGATATATTCTGGAAAAAAACGCAAAACAAACAAATCATTAGTTTGTGCTGGTTTGACAAAGGACAGTCTTTTAGCAGATATTCTGGATTTCTTTGCAAAAAGGAAGTGGGTGAATTTATACACTATTTGGGCTGTCGTCCTGCCTGGTTTGTGGTCCCTGATTGGCTGCTGGCATCGTTCTTATAAAACAATAAGAAATCAAGGCTAAATAGAATAGAAACAGAATAGAAACAGTATAGACTAGACTAGACTAGACTAGACTAGAAATAGAAATAGAAATAGAAATAGAACTACAATAGAATGGAATGGAAAGGAAAGGAATGGAATGGAATGGAATAGAATAGAATAGAATAGAATAGAATAGAATAGAATAGAATAGAATAGAATAGAATTTTTTATCAACCAAGTGTGATTGGACACACAAGGAATTTGCCTTTGGTGCGTAAGCTGTCATGTACATAAAAAAATACAGTACATTCATCAAGTATCACATGATACAACATTTAGTGATAATCATAGGAGACTAAATAAGCAATCTAATCATATTAGGAAACTAAATAAAACAATGAAAATCATAAAGATACAAGCAACAAGGTTATAGTCATAAGTTGGACTATAGGTAATAGGAAGGATGAGAAGAATAATAGTAATACAGACTTTGTAAATAGTTGAACAGTATTGAGGGAATTATTTGTTTAGCAGAGGGATGGCGTTCGGGGGAAAAACTGCCCTTGTGTCTAGTTGTTCTGGTGTGCAGTGCTCTGTAGCGTTGTTTTGAGGGAAGGAGTTGAAACAGTTTATGTCTGGGATGTGAGGGGTCTGTAAATATTTTCACAGCCCTCTTTTTGACTCATGCAGGATACAGATCCTCCATGAAAGGCAGGTTGGTAGCCATTGTTTCTTCTGCAGTCCTAATTATCCTCCGGAGTCTGTGTTTGTCCTGTTGGGTTGCAGAACCAAACCAGACAGTGATAGAGGTGCAGATGATTTTCCTCTGTAGAACTGGATCAGCAGCTTCCTGGGCAGTTTGAGCTTTCTGAGTTGGCGCAGGAAGAACACTCTTTGTTGTGCTTTTTTGATCACATTTTTGATGTTAGGTGTCCGTCTTAAGTCTTGAGATATGATAGAACTTAGAAACTGTGTATCAACATTAAAGATAAACAGTAGAGTAAAAAAATCACCAACAAATATGAGAGGTCACAGATAGAATGGTTCATCTTAAAAAGTTTTCAAAAACTTGGCCTGTTTCTTCTTACTGTCAGCAACTGGAGCTGCTGTGTAAGAGAGTCCCACTTCTGGATAAGCCATCTAAACTAGAATGAGATTAGGTGCTGGTTAATACACTTGCAGTTTGCTGCACTCTAAACCAAGCTTTGAAAGAGGTAAATCTCCTGTAGCAGTTTTGGTCTAGTGCTTAAGACAGCAGGCTACAGACTGGGAGACTGGGAATTCTAGTCACTCCTTCGGCATGGAAGCTGGCTAAGTGACTTTGGGTCAATCCCTAGGAGACTTTTAGTCCTGCCTTAGGCATGAAAGACAGTTGTGTGACTTTGGACCAGTCACCAGGAGACAGTGAGTTCTGGCTAGGCGACTGTAGGCCAATCACCAGGAGACAGAGTTCTAGTCCAACTTTAGGCATGAAAGGTTGCTGGGTGATTTTGAGCCAGTCACCGGGAGACAGTGAGTTCTAGTCCTGCCTTAGGCCTGAAAGCCGGTTGGCCAATCACTAGGAGGCTGGGAGTTCTAGTCCTGCCTTAGGCATGAAAGCTAACTGGATGTCTCTGGGAAAATCACTCTCTCTCAGTCCAACTCACCGCACAGGATTCACGTGAAGAAAATAGGAGAGGAAGGAGTATTAGATATGTTCACCATTTTGTGTGTGTGTGCGTGTGTGTGTCTGTCTATTTGTATGTGTGTGTGTGAGTGTGTGTGTGTGTGTGTACATATACATACATATATATAAACACACCCCAACCAGGCACCCAGATGAAACCCAGCTTCCTAACTAATGATAGCTGTCCATTTACCCGAAGCCAAGCTGCACTAAAGGCCTCCAATAAAGTAACACAATGTTGCCAGCCAATCAAGGTACAAAAAGAGCCCCCCCCCCAAAAAAAACAGACAGAAGATATTAGTAGCAGAACACAGCAAACTCCAAGACCAATAAACACAAACCAAGACTCTCAACCAATCAGGAGGAAGAAAAAAAAAAAAACCATTCTGACACAGCAATAGGCTGCCCCAAATTTAAATCTGAAACCACTGTAAAAGTCTAACTCACAGACGAACACTATACAGAAGCCTGATGATGGCAGATGAGATTCTGCCGAAACGCTGCTACAACTTTAAAAGCACAACTATTATGACGTGGGAAAATACCCTAACAAAGCTGAATGCCAGACATGTAAGTACCCGCGAAAACTTAAGAAAACAAACATATATATATATATATATATATATATATGGCATTCAGCTTTGTTCGGGTATTTTCCCACGTCATAATAGTGGTGCTTTTAAAGTTGTAGCAACGTTTCAGCAGAATCTCATCTGCCATCATCAGGCTTTGTATGATGTATATATATATACACATACATACGTATGTATGGCATTCAGCTTTGTTCGGGTATTTTCCCACGTCATTGTAGTTGTTCTTTTAAAGTTGTAGCAACATTTCAGCAGAATCTCATCTGCCATCATCAGGCTTCTGTATAGTGTTCATAAGTACCTGCAAAAACTTAAGAAAACATATATATATATGGATCTTTGGTTATTCGAGTTTTCTTCCGTCTAAAATTGGAAGTATCTAGGCAACGTTTCGATGAAGTCTCATTCATCATCTTATATGATGAATGAGATGAATATATATAATAATATAATATAATATAATATGATATGATATGATATGATATGATATGATATGATATGATATGATTTAATATAATATAATATAATATAATATAATATAATATAATATAATATAATATAATATAATATAATATAATATAATATAATATAATATAATATAATATAATATAATATAATATAATTAATATAATATAATATAATATAATATAATATAATATAATATAATATAATATAATATAATTAATATAATATAATATAATATAATATAATATAATATAATATAATATAATATAATATAATATAATATAATATAATATAATATAATATAATTTAGTTCCAGAGATGGAGATGTCTATTTCTTCTCTTCTCTTCTCTTCTCTTCTCTTCTCTTTTCTTCACTTCTCTTCTCTTCTCTTCTCTTCTCTTCTCTTCTCTTCTCTTCTCTTCTCTTCTCTTCTCTTCTCTTCTCTTCTCTCTCTCTCCCTCTCCCTCTCCCTCTCCCTCTCCCTCTCCCTCTCCCTCTCCCTCTCTCTCACACACACACCACACACATGTATATGTAAATATAATAAAAATGTGAAGGCAAGATATCAATGAAACAAATAATGTCATCAAATCAGTGTTTCTCAACCATGGCCAATTTAAGAGGCGTGGACTTCCAGAATTCCCCAGTCCCAGCCAGCTGGCTGGGGTATTCTGGGGGTTGAAGTCCATACGTCTGTTAAACTTCCCAAGGTTGAAAATATGCAGTCCGTATCCAAATGCACAGTGCTCCAAATTTCCTCTTGAAGACGAATTGCAACTGTAAGAGGTCAATAAGGCTAGTTGACACAATGCAATTGCACAACGTTTTTTTAAAAAAAATGGGTGGTGGGAATTCTCCTGGACACAACCCGTTTTATCCCTGCCAACAAACAATGTCTGTAGTCCAAGAGGAGGAAAGCCAGGCCATAGATCTGCGAGAGAGGCCAGCGGAGGAAGAGCTGTGGTTATAATTTTACAGTTCACTGAGGTGAAATGGAACCAAGTCAATAAAAAACTCACATTTTCCTGAACTGCGGAAATCTGCCAGAGCAGGGAATTTATGAATGAGCCAAAAAAGGCAAGCCAGTGATGGTTGTTATAAGTAAGGGTTGTCAGGGCAGCCAGGAGTGAATGCAACAGATGCGACCTTGGAAAAGGGTGAAAATCAGGTTCCTTGGGCAGACAATTCGGGGTGAGACGGGGAAAGGATCAAGAATCCGGGTTTTTGTGAGCAAGGATCTGGAATGTGCAATCTCATCGCTGCTGGTTTGCATTGGGGGCGGTTTGGTTACACCAATTTTTAAGCTGATTCATAGATGAATATCTACCTTCTTGAGGGTTGCTGATAGGGCTCACGTAAGAGCCCTGGGCTGGATAAATGGATGAAGTTTGGTTTAAAGCACCAGGCTAGAAACTAGAAGGGGGTGAATTTTAGTCTGACTTTAGGCATGAAAGCTGGCTGGGTGACTTTGGGCCAGTCACCAGGAGGCTGTGAGTTCTCGTCCCTTCTTAGGCGCTAAACCTTTGCCACTAAACCAAACCAATCTTCCATTTACGATTCTTTCCTTTATGAACATTAATATGCTTTTATTTTAAAAGTGGGGCATAGTGACTGGGAGAATTAAGATTTAGTTTCTTCAATGTCCTGTCCAAACTGTCAGCTGAAGCTATTGACGTGGTTTTGTAGCCGGATGGAAATGAAAAAGCTTTTTTTTTTTTTTTGTCATTTCAATATATTTTTTACACTTTTTTTGGCAAACTGTAAGAGAACTCTCTCTGTGTCTGCAAGAAGGTAGAAGTCTGAGATATTCATAAGGATTTATAGTCAATTTTCAGAACCCAGTTACACCTTGAATGGATTCTCTTTTTAACATTCAGGCTCAGCACTACACAAGGCCCATCGATCACAAATTGTAGAAATTCCAGGCTGCGGTGTCAGGTTTCCAAGGGATGAAATCCATTTAAAAAGCAAAGAGCAAAGTCCATCTTCCAAAACAATTTCTTTTATTTAGGGAAGTATCAAATTGGCAAAGTCTGTTATAATTCTGGATCTGTCACAACCCAGAATTAAACCACATAATATTGGATCTTAGAAGTAGCCCCCAAAAGTCACATTCCCCAACAGAAGTAAATCAACGTTTGCCTGCTGTCATCAATCTCCACCTCCGGGTCTTAGCAGGGCCAGCTTTTGTTCCCACGGGAAGAAGAAGCACCTAGCCTGGTGGTAGCTAACCTTTTGGGGGTCCTGTGCCAAAAATTGTGTGTGCGCTTGCATGCTCACACTCATGTGCCAGCACCCAGAAGGCAAGGTGTTAGATCTGCGGTGGATCGGTTCCACAGAGACGTGAGACCATTCAAGTGATTTCAGCTCTTTATTGAGAATGAGAAATAGTCTGAAAATGCGAGCCGCGGCAGCCCTTCATATAGGGCTGGCTCGCGGCTCAGCGGCCAATGGCAGCACTTTGAATCTCCTGCAATCGGCACAGCCAATTGTGGCAGATTCCTAGTGTTCCAATCACAGCCGAGTCTCTGACCAATCAGGTCTTCGCATGTCCGGACCAATCGGTTGCGAGGGTTTCGGAGTATGCTAATATCATACACAATGCGCCCCCCTCCTGCCCTTATGTATGCGTGTGCAAACCCCACCCACACACCCCACCATCCCCTTGCCTACACTGTGCCTCACAGCTGATTTTTGGCCAGTTTGAGGCCTTTTTCGGCCTCCCAGAGGCTTGAGGGAGGCTTCTGCAGGTTTTGCAGGCCAAAAGCTAGGCCCGTTTCATCACTTCCGGTATTTCCGGAAAAACAGGAAATGATGAAACGGGCCTGGTTTTTGGCTTGCAAAGCCTGCAGAAGCTTTCCTTAAGCCTTTGGGAAGCCGAAAAAGACCTCAAACCATCCAAAAATCCTGTGAAGTGCATGCATGCACAGTGAGGTAAGTTTGCCTACAGCTCGTATGCCGGCACAAATGGCTCTGTGTGTGCCACTTGTGGCACACGTGCCATAGTTTTGGCATCACGGACCTATCCTAAACAACTCTATCTCCACTCCTCCCCCCTTAGGACTGTGGCAAGCCCGAAACCCTGCCCTCTGTTGTGTCCGTCGGAAATGATGCCAGGAGTCAGTGACTTGTGCATTAGCTCTTTATTGGGTACAGGAACCGAACTGGCTCTAAAGGCAAACTTCGCGGCTTTTTATTTCCAAGCTGCGGCGGCCATGGCCAATGGCACCGCTTTGAATCTCCCGCGATTCGAATGGACCAATCGTGGGAGATTCTCAGCAAGCCAATCGGCGCGGCTCGCCTAGCCAATCAGAGTGCCCCGTGCTTTGGCCAATCAAAGCGCGGGGATCTCAAGAATGCAAATGAGGGGACAGAACACCCCTCCCCTCTTGGTTCAGTCCTTACGTTGCGTAGTCCCGTAGGTAGGCGGGGCTCCGTCTCTGCCTACTGGACCTGTGCAGGTCAGTCGTAGGTTGGATCCCGGCCGGTTCAGTCGGGGTCTCTGTTTCTCTGGACTCCGTCGTGGGAACCGCCTGGTCTGTCAGGCCGGGCCGCTCTCCGCAGCTCTCTCCTGGGCTTCCCGGGTTGGTTGAGCTGCGGGTTTCGCCACTCCCGCTCGGTCTTCCCGGGTTGGTTGAGCTGGCCTGGCTGTCTCTTCCTGGCGAGGTTTCGTGCTGGCTGCTTTCAGGTGAGTATGGCTGGTTTATTCCTTCTTGGTTTTGGTTCCCTGGGTATTCCCTCCCCTCTTGGTTTGTGTTGTGGGGGTTGGTTTTGCTTGGTTGCACGTTGGTGGTCTCTTGGGTGGTCGTCCTCGATCTTAACTGGTCGATGTGGCGTTTCCACGCTCGTCCGTCGGTTGTTTGTAGCCGGTACAAGTGTGGGCCTGTTAGTTGTGTTATGACGGCCGGTACCCATAATGGGTCTCCCGTTAGGTTTTTCGCGTAGACGGCGTCGCCTGGTGCGAAGGTTCGGTGTTTGCTGGTTGAGTCTGGGGGTTTCTCTGGGTTGTACATGGGGTGTAATCTATCAAGTGGGGACCTTATTTTCCTCCCCATTAGCAGTTCCGCTGGGCTTTTATTTGTTGTGGTATTTGGGGTTATGTGTTGGATGAAAAGTAATTTATTTATTTTGGCCTGGATCTCCCCGTGGTCTATTTTCTGGATGGTTTTCTTTGTGAATTGAACCATCCGTTCCACCCTACCATTCGCCGCTGGATGCACCGGGGCTGTCAGTGCTTGTCGTATGCCCCTCTCTGCTGGGAATTTTTTGAATTCTAGCGAGGTGAATTGGGGCCTGTTGTCGGAAACGAGGACGTCTGGGAGGCCGTGTGTTGCAAAAAGTTTGCCGAGTTCTTTGGTCACGGCCTCCGTGGTGGTTGTTCTCATGTTGCTTACCTCCAGCCAGTTGGAGTAAGCATCTACGGTTATTAAGAAAGTGTGTCCTTTTGTGGGCCCAACGAAATCTATGTGGATCCTAGACCAAGGTCCCCTGGGGGTTTCCCACTCTAGGACGGGTGCTGCGGTTGGGCTTGGCCTAGTTTCCTGGCATTGTTGACACCTTGCTACCCAGACCTCGATCTGTTTGTCCATCCCTGGCCACCAAGCGTAACTTCTGGCCAGGGTTTTTGTCCTAACGATGCCCGGGTGCCCCTCGTGTAACAGTTCCAAAACCTTCCCTTGTAGTTTTTCCAGGATGACCACCCTATCCCCCCATAGTATGCACCCTTTTAGTAACAAGAGTTCCGTTTGCCGGTTCCGGAATGTCCTGATGGACTCGTCATTGTCCCTTTCCGGCCACCCTTTCTCTACCCAATGCAACACCCGCGCCAGATGTTTGTCTTTATTAGTTTCTCGGGCAATGTCTGACGCGGTTATGGGAAGGTTGAGTAGAGTCTCTATACTGAGGGTGGTCGTCATGGGTGCTGGGTCAGTGTCAGGTTCTGGTAACGGTGAGTGGCTTAAGGCGTCCACATGGGAGATAGTCTTACCCGGTCTGTGTGTGAGTCCGTAGTTGTAGGCAGCCAGGAACTCGGACCACCTTGTCATCCGGGGAGACAGAATGTTCGGGGTGGCCCTGTTCCCTGCAAGGATTCCCAGCAGCGGTTTGTGGTCGGTGATGATGGTAAATGTCCGGCTGTAGAGGTACTCGTGAAACCTTTTTACTGCGGCAACGATAGCCAGAGCCTTTTTGTCCAGCTGGCTGTAGTTCCGCTCCGGTTTGGTGAGGGTCCTTGAAAAGAACGCGATGGGTGCTTCTTTTCCATCGGGGAGAGTGTGGCTGAGGACAGCGCCGACGCCGAAGGGTGATGCGTCGCATGTGACGGCTAGTGGTAGGGTCTCGTTGTACTGGATGAGGATGGCATCCGAAGTGAGCAGGTCCTTTGTTTTCTTGAAGGCGGCTTCCTCACGTTTCCCCCAAGTCCAGGTCGCCGCCTTGTCCAAGAGCCTATGCAAAGGCTCCGCTGCTGTCGCCTTTTGGGGCAGGAAGACATTATAAAAGTTAAGCAGCCCCAGAAACGCCTGCAGTTCTGTCTTTGACTTGGGTGTGGGGGCTTCTTTGATGGCTTTGATCTTTTTGTTGGTGGGGTGAATGCCGTGACGGTCTAGGAGATATCCTAGGAATTCAACCCGCTCCGTGTATAATTGGCATTTTTCCCTCTTTACTTTGAGCCCGGTCTCTTTGAACTTGGTTAGGACCTCCCTTAGGCGACTCTCTAGTTCGGCCTGGTTGGTTGCCGACACTAAGACATTGTCGAAGTAGGGTACCACCCCCTTGATGCCTTGTAACAGCCTTTCCATTAGGCTTTGGAATATTCCAGGCACCACGCTGATTCCGAATTGGAGTCGGTTGCATTTAAAGGCTCCCCGGTGGGTGACTATGGTTTGCGCTTCTGCCGTTTCCTCGTCGACCGGCAATTGTTGGTATGCCTGGGCGAGGTCGAGTTTAGCAAAAACCTTGCCCCCTCCCAGCGAATGTAGTAGGTGTTGCACTACTGGGACGGGGTAAGCGCTTTGCTGCAAGGCGCCATTTAGGGTGGCCTTATAGTCCCCACAGATTCTCACCGACCCATCAGGCTTAATCGGTGTGACTATGGGGATCTCCAACCGGGCGTGGTCTATGGGTTGTAGGCCCCCTTGCTTGACGAGCTTGTCAATTTGCTCGTCAATCTTTGGTTTAAGCGCGAATGGTACCCGCCTTGATTTTAGGCATTTTGGGGGGATGTTTGGGTCTAGGCTGAATGATATAGGGGGCCCTCGGTACTTGCCTAGGTTTCCGTCAAACACCTCTTGGAATTCCCGGGCTAGTTGTTGCTCCCAGTTGTCGTCGGCGATGTGGTCGATGCCCGTGATTGCGATGCCGAGCAGTGCGAACCATTGGAGTCCCAGTAGGCTTGGGCGGTCACGATCGACGATGGTCAAGGGAAGTCTTTCGGTGTGCCCTTTGTAGGTTACCTTGAACTGTCCGGTTCCAACTACAGGGATGCGGTTTCCCTGGTAGTCTTTCACGATTAGTCTCTGGTTGTCTAGGCCTTTCCTCTGGATGGTAGGCACCAAGCGTTTTATTTCTTGCCATGCTACCATGGAGAGGTAGGACCCGGAGTCCACCTCCATTTTACATGGCTCGCCTTCGATGCCTACCTCCACGTAGACCTTCCGGGCGTCATTGGTTGTGGCGTGGCCGATGGTGACGTCTGATGGGTCTCCTCTCTTCGCCGGGTCTCGCCACCTCGTAGGGATCGTCCGTTCCGGTCCCATCGGTTGTCAGCGGGGCGATCTCTGGTCCGGGGTGGTGTGCTCTCTCGTCTCTGTTCACTCTGGTCCCATCGTGTAGGGCTACAGTTCTTTTTGAGATGGCAGACGCGGGCGATGTGTCTCTTCTTGTCGCAATGCCGGCAGATTGAATCGAAAAACCGGCATTCGGACCTGGGGTGGTCGCCTCCGCAACCGGCACAGGTGGTCCTCGACTTACGACCCCGCCGGTTCCGTGGGTCGCGGCCTGCCTGGAGACGGTGGATTTCCTCCTCCTCGTCGGAAGTGCCTGATGCTGAGTGGACGTCGCCCTGATGGGTGGTCGTCTCGGGTTGGGCCTCGGCCGATCTTGTAGGGTGGTTGTTCCCGCTGCGGTCCCCAGCGTTCGGTCTGCACATGCGGTCGGCGGATTTTCGGGTAGCTTCGGCTGCTGTGGCTTCGGTGAGGGTATCGGTGAGGGCGATGTTGCCCTTGGCCATCAGCCGACTCTGGAGGACGAGGTCCCAAAGGCCAAGCACGATTCGGTCTCGCAGGGCTTCGTCCATGTTGGCGAATTTGCACAGCCCCCCTAGGCGCCGTAGTTCTGCGACCTCTCACCCGACCGTTGGTCCCGACAGTAGAACTCGTGTCGTCGGATGAGGATGGGCATGGCTGGAGCGTAGTGTCGCCGGAGTATTAGCTCGAGGTCGTCCCAGTCCATCGTGGTCATGTCGGCGGGTTTGGCTAGCGCTTTGGCCATCTTAAACACTGCGGGCCCTCAGTGGGTTAGGAATACGGCTCGCTTCTTCGGGCCAGTGGCGTCCTTCAGGTCGCTGCATTCGAGGAACATGCGGAATCTGTTTCAGTACGATTCCCAGTCCTCGCTGGCGGGGTTGAAGGATGCCATCGTGGAGTTTCGTCTGGCTTCCGTCGGACACGTGCTTCTGTTCAGGATCAGAATCCCACCTTCGTCGCCAGTGTCGTGTCCGTCGGAAATGATGCCAGGAGTCGGTGACTTGTGCATTAGCTCTTTATTGGGTACAGGAATCGAACTGGGGCTAAAGGCAAACTTCGCGGCTTTTTATTTCCAAGCCACGGCGGCCGCGGCCAATGGCTCCGCTTTGAATCTCCCACGATTCGAATGGACCAATTGCGGGAGATTCTCAGCGAGCCAATCGGCGCGGCTCGCCTAGCCAATCAGAGTGCCCTGCGCTTTGGCCAATCAAAGCGCAGGGATCTCAAGAATGCAAATGAGGGGACAGAACACTCCATAACCAGCAAAGAGAAAGAAAAAAAAAAGGAATATATAATAAGGCTAAACAAAATGGCTACGCATATATCAATTTCGGGCTTGACATGTGGAATATTTGAATGCCAAACCAAAGTTAATAAAACATTGCTGAAATCCCCTAATAAGCAATGTCCCAAAAACAGATGGCTTCATCGAGTGTCATGGTTTACAAAAACCACAATGTTAGGCTTTTACAACCAAAAATGACCCAGCTCTGTTTCAGGTGAGTCTACCATACAGGCAGTCCTCGACTTATGACCACAGTGGAGCCCCAAATTTCTGTGACGAAGTGATATGTCTGTTCAGTGACGATTTGTCTCCTCTTTACGAAACTTTCTTGCCCTTCTGTTGTTAAGGGAATCACTGCAGTTGTTCCATGAACCTCACAGTTGTTAAGTGAACCTGGCTTTCCCCGTGGACTTTGCTCCTCAGAAGGTCGCAAAAGGGGATCCCGTGACCTTCAAAAACACAGCAATGGTCGTTAAGTGTGAACTGGTAGCCAAGCGTCCAAATTTTGCTCAGGTGGCCCACAAGGATGCTTGCAATAGGTTGTAAGTGCGAAAAATGGTCCTAACTCAGTTAATAAACAGTCACAGAATGAACTGTGGTAAGTCGAGGAGTAACTATGTTTCAGAAAGTTTGACTCCCTTTTAACTGGGGGGGGGGGGGCGGAGAAAGGAGAAACTATCCTGTTTCCCTGAAAATACGACCTACCCTGAAAATTGACTCCTAGCTTGATTTTTACACCTGCGCCCAATATAAGCCCTCCCCCCTCCCCCCAAATCAGCCCTAATTAAGATCCCGCCCACTCCAGAGTAGACAGGTAAAAATTAAGCTAGGGTGGGGATTGGTGGGGTGGAGCTGCCCTACGACTTACCTTTGGACAGGTGTAGCTGGGCCTCGCACCCCCCGACACCTGCCTTGCCGGCCCATTTCTTCTGCAGCCGGCAAGGCTTTCCTGAAGGCCTCTGGAGCTGATACCGAAGCTCTGGATCAATCCAGAGCTCTGTTACTGGCTGCAAAGGCCTTCCGGAAAGCCTTGCCGGCTGCAGAAGAAGAAGTTCCTGAAGGCCTCGGACAGCGAAAAGGAGGCCGGGGGTGACACGCGCAAATGAGGTTAGTCAGTGGATGACCTCCCTCAAAAGTAAGACTTGGTGCCTTGTTTTGGTGGCAAAAAAATATAAGAGAGGGTCTTATTTTGGGGGAAACACAATAAAACACATACACATTACACACAACTACTGAAATCCTGAAAACCAGCTACATCCTGCTGCGGAGAACCAAGCCAAATTAATTGCAGATGGACTTGGCACAGGGCAATGGGATGGGAGGTCACTTTGAATCCGAGCGCTGATGGGTGATGGTTGCTTAGCTGTTGTGTTCTCTGTGGCGGCCGACCTGACGTGTGGTGCCTCTCACGCCCTCATTTTATTAATTAGAGGCTCTGACACAAAAGCCCGATCAGCAGGGTACAAATTTAATTAATCTCACTGCCAAGCGGTGGAAGGCAAATGTTCTCAAAAGAGCCGACAGACCAGCAATTAGACAACAGCATCCAGAGCAGCCGTGCAAAGCTGGGCACACAATGTTGGCATGAGGCTGCAACCATCTCCCAGCTAGTCATTTGTGTAATTGAGGAGGGGAAGTATTGCTTTTGCCCCTCTTCTCCTGACAGCCTTTACAACAGCTTTCCAGACTCTCTTGCAATTTTTAATGTCTGCCTGTCTGTCTGTCTTGTCTGTCTTGTCTGTCTGTCTGTCTCTATCTATCTATCTAACTATCTATCTTATCCATCCATCCATCCATCCATCCATCTCTCTCCCTACCTACCTACCTACCTTTCTATATCTATTGATCTATTGAGCTATCAATCTATCATTCTATATCTAGCTATCTAGCTATCATTCTACCTACCTACCTACTTACCTATTGATCTATCATTCAATATCTCTATATCTCAATATCTATCTGTCTATCTATCTATCTATCTATCTATCTATCTATCTATCTATCTATCTATCTTATCCATCCATCCATCCATCTACCTACCTACCTTTCTATATCTATTGATCTATCTATCATTCTATATCTAGCTATCTAGCTATCATTCTACCTACCTACCTATTGATCTATTGATCTGTCATTCAATATCTCTATATCTCAATCTCTCTCTCTCTCTCTAATCCCTCCCTCCCTCCCTCCATCTATCTATCTATCATTCTGTCTATCTACCTAATACCTATATATTGATCCATTGATATATATATATATATATATATATATATATATATATATATATATATATATATATATATATATATATTTTCTGAGGTTCTCGCGGGTATTTGTATGTGGATCTTTGGTTGTTCGGGTTTTCTCCCGCGTAAGATTGGAAGTATCTAGGCAACGTTTCGATGAAGTCTCATTCATCATCTTCAGGCTTGGTCTTCAGCTCTGTGCTTCGAAGCACAGAGCTGAAGACCAAGCCTGAAGATGATGAATGAGACTTCATCGTAACGTTGCCTAGATACTTCCAATCTTACGCGGGAGAAAACCCGAACAACCAAAGATCCATATATATATATATATATATATATATATATATATATATATATATATATATATATATATATATATCAATCTATTATTCTATACAGTATCTCTATATCTATCTATCTCTATTGATCTATCATTCTATAACTATATCTATCCTTCCATCATCTATCTGTCTGTCTATCTATCTATCTATCTATCTATCTATCTATCTATCTATCTTATCCATCCATCCATCCATCTACCTACCTACCTTTCTATATCTATTGATCTATCTATCATTCTATATCTAGCTATCTAGCTATCATTCTACCTACCTACCTATTGATCTATTGATCTGTCATTCAATATCTCTATATCTCAATCTCTCTCTCTCTCTCTAATCCCTCCCTCCCTCCCTCCATCTATCTATCTATCATTCTGTCTATCTACCTACTACCTATCTATTGATCCATTGATATATATATATATATATATATATATATATATATATTTATATCTATCAATCTATTATTCTATACAGTATCTCTATATCTATCTATCTCTATTGATCTATCATTCTATAACTATATCTATCCTTCCATCATCTATCTATCTATCTATCTATCTATCTATCTATCTATCTATCTATCTATCTATCTATCATCTATCTATCTATCTTATCCATCCATCCATCCATCCATCCATCCATCCATCCATCTACCTACCTACCTTTCTATATCTATTGATCTATCTATCATTCTATATCTAGCTATCTAGCTATCATTCTACCTACCTACCTATTGATCTATTGATCTGTCATTCAATATCTCTATATCTCAATCTCTCTCTCTCTCTCTCTCTCTCTAATCCCTCCCTCCATCTATCTATCTATCATTCTGTCTATCTACCTACTACCTATCTATTGATCCATTGAGATATATATTTATATATATATATATATCAATCTATTATTCTATACAGTATCTCTATATCTATCTATCTCTATTGATCTATCATTCTATAACTATATCTATCCTTCCATCATCTATCTATCTATCTATCTATCTATCTATCTATCTATCTATCTATCTATCTATCTATATCTATCGATCTACCGATCTATCTATATCTATTGATCTATTGATCTATCAATCTATCATTCTATATCTATCTATATCTATCTATATTTGCATATTGCTTGGGGGTGATGTATTGAAAGATGAGAATAGAAACAGTGACAGTGGACAGGAGAACATTTGAGAGAGGTGGATGGTCTCTTCAGTCCAAAATTCTGTAGCAAAGGCCTCTGAAATATTTACAGGGAAAAGATGGGTGCTTCCTTTCTTTTCTTGAGATATCTGGGCTCAGGCCTAGTGGTGTTATGATGAACTGATAGATTCCTTCTCTCCCCCTACTTCTCCTTCACAATTTCACCTATTGGTATTCCTTTTTTTAAAAAGGGATTTATTTGTATAGCATAGGGGTGTCAAACTCGATTTCACTGAGGGCCGCATCAGGGTTGTATTTGATCTCAGGAGCAGAAATGGCCTTCAGCAGGTTCTGATCAGTTCTGGAGAACTGACAGTGGAAATTTTGAGTCGTTTGGAGAACCGGCAAATACCACCTCTGACTGGAGATTTGATAGTATCCTTCCCCTGCCATGCTTACCAGGCCACACCCACAGAACCGGTAGTAAAACACAAAATTGAATCCCACCACCGCTCAGGAGAATGGGGCAGGGGGCATGGCCAGCTCGATGTTACTTGTGTTGGGGACACCTGTGATGGCCCGAGCACTCGGCCAGTGAAAAAATGGGCTACCGAGCTCTGTTTTTAGCTGCGATGGCCTCCTGCAACTCTCTACCAGCAAAAATGGAGTTTGGGAGGGTTGCCTGCCTGGCAGAGGCACTGCGGGCTGGTCCTTTGCTGTTTCCAGGGTGGCCCCATGGGTCAGATCTAAGCACTCCATGGGCCAAATCTGGCCCCTGGCCTTTGAGTTTGACACTCCTGATATAGCACATATAAATCCTCTGAAATGGTATAGGTGTCAACTAAAAAATAACTTATTTGGTCTCTTTAATTGCCAGCAGAAAGGGAGTGGGGGAAAGTAGTGCATTCCTTAAATGTTTCAGATAACTGCTAAGCAGCCGAAGCTGTTGGCACGCAAGATTATTACTAGAGAGCATGATTGATGACTTTTGGCTATGGATGTATCCCATTGGAGAATACATCCAGGGGATGGGGGGAAGATCAGGGTCAAGGGTGAATTGAATGATGTGTCTTAGAGTCGGGCTGCACCCAGGTAATGCTGACATGGTCACTCCTAATAAATCATTTTTTATTTTATTTTTTACTCTGTGTGATGCAGTTAGAGACTTATGAATTGAATGGGGGTGGATTTGTTGGAGCCCTGACAATAGGAGCTCCTGTTTGAGGGCTGAACTAGCTAGAAGATCCCTTCCAATTCTGCTATTCTGTTCTGTTAGGAAATGATTAACGGTCTGGAGACTAAAACATATGACGAACTGTTGCAGGATTTGGGTATGGCGAGTCTAAAGAAAAGAAGTAGCAGTGGGACATGGTAGCAGACTTCCAGTATTTGAGGGGCTGTCACAGAGAATAGGGGGCAGTGGTGGGATTCAGCCGGTTCACACCGGTTCGCAAGAACCAGCTGTTAATTTTCTGAGCAGTTTGGTGAACTGGTTGTCCGAAGAAATCATTAGGGCAGAGAACTGGTTGTTAAATTATTTGAATCCCACCACTACAAAGCCCCTGAAGGCAGGACAAGTAGCAACGGATGCAAACTCTCATCAAGCAGAGAAGCAACCTGGAATTAAGGACAAACTCCCTAACAGTGAGGACAATTAACCAGTGGGACTGCTTGCCTCTAGAAGTTGTGGATGCTCCAACGCTGGAGGTTTTTAAGAAGAGATTGGACAGCCACTTATATGGAATGGTATATAGGGTCCCCTGCTTGGGCAGGGGGTTTATTCAGAGTTTTGCAGCATTAATTCAACACCAGAAAAATAAACACAGATGGCTGCTGCTTCATTTAACGTCTTTATAAACATAATAAGTAGATTTTACCAACCAGCTGTAGATTTCTCCAACATGGAGCAAAGCCAAACAGAAATAAACATGTTGCAAGTAACTTCAGAGCAGAGCTCCAGTCTTCAGCAAGCAAGCAAGTTAGTTTCATCTTCAACAGACAGACTCAGAGCTCAACATCGCTGCAGAGTTGCAGAGCTCAATACAGGGCCGTGCTTAGGCTAATTCTAGTTTCAGTTTCCAAACTCTCCTCATTGGCTGATTTAGTTGCTATGCCTATTCATTGGCTGACCTTGTTAGCATGCTCTATTCCAGTTCATGAATATACTCTTGACAGGGTTGGACTAGATGATCTTTAGTCAGGAGGGGAAACTCACTTTCTCTTCCAACCTGTGAACCCACAAAGCCACAATCGACAAAACTGATTGCCTTGTGTCTCAGCGTTGCATCGAGCCTGTTCTCCCCACCTGCTGGAGAAAATGTCTTGTGTGATAAGGAAAGAGCACTTCAAGGTTGGGTAGATGTTATCTGAGAAGATTTTGCCACCTCAATTGGCAACAGGGGAATTTAGAGCTGGCAAAAATACCATCGAAACTGGAAGTCCATTTCAATCAGCCCTCCCAGATCTCAAATGAAGAGGAAGAAAAAAAGTGAAATAAATCTGATTTATTTCTCTGCCTTCAGGAGGCCTCAAAGAGAAATGGATTTCTGGATCGATTTGCCTGAGACACAAAATACAAAACCTTGTTTTTGCAGACACCTGCAGAGCATCCTCAACTTACGACCATAAGGGAACCTGTCATGCCCCTGTTGGAGTCTGACTCCAAGGGAGAGATGGAACAGCTGACAGGGAGTGGGAGTGTGGCTCCGGTGGTTGTGGAGGAAACTGGGGAAGGGCACAGTCCGGCTGGGCATTCAGAGGAAGACCCAGGGCCATCACCTCTTCATCTTAGGGCACACAGGGAGGAATGGATAAGGGAGAAATGTGACTGGCGTAGTCTACAGGGGAGGAAGGGGCCCTGATCCCCTTCATGGGCTGCAGCTGGGAGGACTGGTTAAAAGGACAAATTGCACATGGCAAAGTTGCTGGAAGCAAAGTGTGCATTATTCTTGCCGGAGCTTATCTGTGTTTTGGCTTCCTCCCAACTGGTTGCTGCGTTATGTGGTAGAAGTCTGCAATTAATCATCCTGGCCTGCTGTATTAATTGCTTCAGTGTGGTTTGTATTGGGTTTTTTAAAATTTTGAATTAACTTTATTTTGGGTGCGGACTGCATTTACTCCCTCCGTAGACTGTTTTCTTTAAGAGTTTGATATCCAGCCTAGGATAATTGGACATTGGGGCCAAGTTGGAGGCATTAAAGGGACTTTCTTCTATTTTTATGACTTGGTTATTTTTGTGTCATGCCCCGGGTCATCACAGAACCTGTCTAGGATGGTTGTAAATTGTGACTGTTGTAAAACAGGTCGCCCAAGTGAATGACTCGATTTTATGACCTTTTTCCTGGCGGTTGTTAAGCAACATACCACAGGCATTAAGCAAGCTTTGGGGGCATTCTAGTTGAAAACTGGAAATAAATTTCAGGTTTCTGCAAAACGAAGTAGTCTATGGGCTTACCACAGTTCATTTAGTGACTTTTCAAAATTACAACGGCACTGAAAAAAGCAACTTACGACCATTTTTCACGTATGACCTTAGCAGCATTCCCATGGTCATGTGATTCAAAATTCAGATGCTTGGCAACTGATTCACATTTACAACGATTGCAGTGTCCCGGGATCAAGCAAATGGGGAAGCAGATTCACTTAACAACAGGGTTACCAACTTATCAACAGCAGTGGTTCCCTTAACAATGACAAGAAGGGACAAAACCCACTCCACAAATGTCTTGTTTAGCAATGGTAATGTTGGGCTCAGTTTGTGTTTTGGTGGGATCCCGTAAGGTAACTTAGCAACCAACTTCAAAAGGTCCCTAAGCAGCCCATCATAAATTGAGGACTACCTGCATTGCTGTGTTTGCATTACAGGCTGGAACTAAAATCCGCTTTCTGGTGGCTTAATCAGATGTCCTGTTCACATAATGTGTTGAGAGAGTGGCTAAAATTCTCAACTACGATTGTTGCAGTTTGCAAACTTTTGCAGAAATTCGAGACAGGAAAATAACAAGGGAAATAATAACGTATGGTGTAGTCCTTGATGTGCAAACACAGTTGAACCCCAAATTTCTGTTGCTAAGTGAGACAGTTGTGAAGTGAGTTTTGCCCTCAGCCCTAACCATTTCTGGCCACCGTTGTTAAATGAATGATTGCAGTTGTTAAGTTAGTCAAATGGTTGTGAATAGAATAAAACAGAATAAAATAGAATCTTTATTTAGAACAGAATAGAATAGAATCTTTATTGAGAATAGAATAGAATAAGGAATAGAATAGAATAGAATAGAATCTTTATTGAGAATAGAATAGAATAAGGAATAGAATAGAATAAGGAATAGAATAGAATAGAATAGAATAGAATCTTTATTGAGAATAGAATAGAATACCTTATGACTGACTGAAAACCCCTTATAGACTTTTTGCATGACAGAGAGAGAAAAAATTCAGCTATGATTTGTGGGTCTGATGGTTGGGGGGGCGGGATATCAGATAGTAGAAAAATAAATGTGAATTTTCTTTTTGTTACTCTTGGAAGAGATAAGTTTGTAATTGCAGTTGCTGCCAAGAAAAGTAGAATAACAAAGTTGGAGGGGATCTTGGAGGTCTTCTAGTCCAACCCCCTGCCTAGGCAGAAAACCGTGTACCATTTCAGACAAATGGTTATCCAATCTCTTCTTAAAAAGTTCCAGTGTTGGAGCATTGACAACTTCTGGAGGCAAATTGATCCACTGGTTAATTATTCTAACTGTCAGAAAATTTATCCTTAGTTCTAAGTTGCTTCTCTCCTTGATGAGTTTCCATCCATTATTCGTTGTCTGGTCTACAGGTGCCTTGGAAAATAGTTTGACACCCCCCCCTCTCTTTCGCAGCCCCTGAAATATTGGAAGACTGCTATCCTGTCTCCCCTGGTCCTTCTCTTTACCAGACTAGCCAAGCCCAGTTCCTGCAACCGTTCATTGTATGTTTTAGCCTCCCATCCCTTAATCATCCTGGTTGCTCTTCTCTGCACTATTTCTAGAGTCTCAACCTCTTTTTATACTGTCCCTGTTCGTTTTGTTTTTCCTGCCTCAATGCAGAACCTTACTTTTTTTTTTCTTTTTCTTTTGTAAGCGAATCTGGCTTCTCTAATGACTTTGCTAGTCAGAAGGTTGCAAAAAATGATCGATATATGTGACGCGGGACAGCGCAGTAACTCTGAACCTGTTATCAAGCATCCCAATTTTGATCACATGCCCTTAAGGATGCTATAATGGTTGTAAATGTGAACAGTGGCCATAATTCCACTTTTTCCCGTGCCATTGTAATTTCAGATGGTCACGAAAGAAATAGTTGTAACAACAAAACTGCCTGTATAACAAAATGGGCTAAAAAGTTTTTTGGGCTGCAATGTACAAATGGAATCGATGGGAAAATGTGTGGTTGAAAGAATTGATATTTATATTAAGTTCCAATCCTAAAGATAATTTTTTTATTAAATGATATGCCATGGTACATGATGGCAGAACAGTCTAAAATGTATAAAGATACTTCAGATTTATGCTGGAGATATGGACAATCTAAAGGGACATTTTGTCATATTTTGTGGACATGTAAAAAAAGTAAAAAAAAAAAAAAGAAAGAAAGAAAATTGGATGCAAATACATGCACAAATTCAGAAGAGTTTAGAATACAATTAAAACCCGAAGCTGCTCCTTTGGGATTAACAGACAGACAGTTTGAAATAAATCACGGAGGCTTCATTTTATGTATGACAACTGCGGCGAGATTATTATATCCTCAAAAGTGGAGAGCTTTGACACTATCCACAATGGAGGAATGATTGGTGAAGATGATGGAACTTGCAAAGAAATCTCAATTGACTTCCTTGATTAAAGAAATGACAATATCTATATTTATAACTGGCTGGAAACCCCTTATAGACTTTTTGCATGACACACAGAGAAAAAAAAAATCCAGCTATGATTTGTGGGTCTGATGGTTACGGGGTGGGGAAATCATGTAGTGGAAAAATAAGTGAGAATTTCCTTTTTGTAACTTGGAAGAGATAACTTTGTAATTGCAGTTGCTGCCAAGAAAATTAGAAGCTTTTCTTTCTATTTTTTTTTCCCTGCAGATTTACCATTCCCTTTTTTTTTCCTTTTTCCTTTCTTTCTTGACTTTCCATTAGGTTTATATACTGGATGGATGGATGGATAAGTAGATAGGTAGATGAAAGATAGAGAGCAGAAGAAAGAAAGAGAGAGAGAGAGAGAGAGGGAGGGAGGGAGGGAGGGAAGAAGGAAGGAAGGAAGGAAGAGAGCTAGATAGCTACTTGTAGTTAGGGTAGATAGATAGATAGATAGATAGATAGATAGATAGATAGATAGATAGATAGATAGATAGATAGATAGATAGATAGATTGTTAAGTATCTTTATCAGTCCTGGGAGTGAGGAGGAGGAGGAGGAGGAGGAGGAGGAGGAGGAGGAGGAGGAGGAGGAGGAGGAGGAGGAGGAGGAGATCAGTGCTAAATGAGAGTGAGGTTTGCCCTTATTTATATATACTGGTGGCTTGCCCTGTTGGTGTGGGTGGAAGTGTTCTTGTTTCTTGATTGAGCCGTTATTTACCATTTGCTTGTATGAGTTGGCAGCTCCTTGATTGAGGTATTATTTACTTCTCATTGTTTGTCTAGTGTTGATCTTGGTGTTATCTCTGCTTTACTTGGTGTTGATTGCTGACAAGGAAGCACTTTGGTCCTTTGGTTTCCTGTTTAGCTTTTGGATTGTCTCTTGTAAATGGTACGTAGACGTTGTTTATCTCTACATGCCTGTTGATGGCTCCTGTGTCTGATTGCTGCCTGCTCATTTTTCAGCCCCAAGCCTGGCATCTCTCTACATGAAAGTTTTATATCCAGCTTAAGTCTGCCAATCACAGCTTATTTGTTTTGGCTTCCATGGTAAAATTGTTGCTGAATTTGGAGTCCTACCAACTTATTCAAATCATGGAACTTATTTCCTCAAGATTGAACGTTTAACCGCCTTGCTGGACAGGATGTTAACAGGTTAGGAACCTGTGTGACTTGTCCCGAATTGTTAAAACTTCTCTTTCTTTTTGTCCCCCACAGCTTATCCGCATACCGGTGGAATCTTGCGAACAGTACAAAAGTTGTAGCAAGTGCCTGGGCTCAGGGGACCCCCACTGCGGATGGTGTGTGCTTCACAACATGTAAGTGTGACTCGCCGGGACGAGAGAAGACAGTTGCATGCATCCTTTTCTCTTCTCCTCTTCTCCCATCTCACCTTTTCTCACCCTCGGTTGTCAAAGCCAACGAAGCTGCAAATGGAGAGGCCCATCCTCCAGGGAGGTGGGAAGCTAGTTCATTGGACATGGACCTCTTGGCTTAGAAAGAGATGAGGAGGAGAAGGAGGAAGGAGTTGGGGACTTCTGCTAAAGCAGAGCTGTCTCTGCCGATTGGTTGCTGGGAAAGGCTGCACCTTCTTCCATTCCTAACATCTCATTGGGAGGTTGTGAGTTCTAGTCCCGCCTTAGGCATGAAGGAAGGCGATTGGGTGACTTTGGACCAATCATCAGGAGGCTGTGAGCTCTAGTCCCGCCTTAGGCTTGAAAGGCAATTGGGTGACTTTGTGCCAATTGCCAGGAGGCTGTGAGTTCTAGTCCCTCCTTAGGCTTGAAAGGCGATTGGGTGACTTTGGGCCAATCATCAGGAGGCTGTGAGTTCTAGTCTCATCTTAGGCATGAAAAGCAGCAGGGTAACTTTGGACCAATCATCAGGAGGCTGTGAGTTCTAGTTCTACCTTAGGTATGAAAGGCAATTGGATGACTTTGAGCAATCGCCAGGGGGTTGTGAGTTCTAGTCCCTCACCTCTGTGATTGCTGAGGTTTTGAATGCTTTAATGTTTTTTATGCTGTCAGCTACCCAGGAAAGTCCTTGGATAGAGGATGGGAAGCAAATAATTTTCATAAACAAAGAAACTTTAAAGTCTGTTGTGAATCAATAAAAGTACTGGAATAAAGATTATTAAGAGCTTGAAGTAAAGTGCAGGGTTCTGGCCCTGCACTTCTGATTGGCCGAAAATAGCGACATCAGATTGGTCCATTCAGAAGAATCTGATTGGCTATTAACGAGCCTCTCCCATTGGT
The DNA here is from genome assembly GCA_033807585.1 of Hydrophis major. Lineage (NCBI taxonomy): Eukaryota > Metazoa > Chordata > Lepidosauria > Squamata > Elapidae > Hydrophis > Hydrophis major. The sequence goes on along the minus strand of CM066331.1, from coordinate 210,856,728 downwards.
TAACGGAACTAGCGCTCCCTGTGTTTCATTGGTTAAATAGTTAAGAGTTTGCCTATATAAAGGGGGCCGTTGCGGCCATGGAGCTGAGCTGTTTTCACATGTAAATAAAGAATTTGAAGTTCACTGTTCACCGGCTCATCTCCTCCTTTGCGCCCATGGCCAAAACATAACAAAGTCCACCATGTTAAATAGCACCTACCTGGGGAACCAAAACAATGGTTTTGGCAGGGGGTGTGGGGAGGAAGCGAAATGACCTGGAAGCAATGGGTGCCACTCAGAATCTTTGATTCAATGCTTTCTGGAGAAAAAGGCCTTTCTTTTGGGGGGGAAAATGACCCAACCCAGGGGGAACACTTTCTTTTCCTCCAAGCTTTGGTGGAAAACTGAGCTCCTGCTTTTGTGTTCTCCGCATGGAGCCTCTTTAGAACTGTGGTCCAGAGAAGCAATTGGCTGCTTAGCCAGTTTGAAAGGCGATCTCAGGGCGCTGGCAGTCAATGTTAAAAAAACCCTCCGGCAGTGAGTCAGTTGCGGCTGGCTATTCATGGAGACGCCACAACAGGCCTCTTTCCTTCCTCTGTTCTCTGTGCCATTCACGAAACTGGCTTCTTATTTCCACTTCTCCCGATTCTATAGTTGAGAGAATTGATTTCTCCACAGTTTTTCGGTCTTCGCCATGCAGGAGGAAAGCCGTCCCGGAGTACAGCAGGCGTAGAGGGAGTTTGAAAGCAGAATAGAAAGAAAAAAAGAGGGGGTTGTTTTCTATAAGGCAAGGAGAGAAATTTGGAAGAAAGTGGGCCTTAAAAAGTTTTGTATTAGCTAGCATCTGATTTTTTTTAAAAAAAATGTTCTGTTCGGCTTCCAAGAAAGGCGACCGTCTTGGACAAAATATCCAGGGAGCATTGAAAGATTTGAGTTTGCGTATCTCCATATCTACTGGGTGTCACGAATGAAGGCAAATCTGCATGTCCCAGGATAATGTCGCAGGATCCAATCTGGGTCGGTCATCGAGTCCAGAAGTTTAGTCTTCTGAACTTTCTAATTTGTGCTGGAGCCCAACCTCGGAGAAGTTCCCTGTAAATGAGCTCCAGCGTGAGTCCAAAAGCTCAGAAGAGTAAACTTCCAACTTCCCAGGTTGGATTACATTGGTTGTCTTGCTTCTTGAAGCTCAGATACTGTGTTTCTCCAAAAATAAGACCCTGTCTTCTATATCTACATCTACATCTACATCTACATCTACATCTACATCTACATCTACATCTACATCTGCATCTGCATCTGCATCTGCATCTACATCTACATCTACATCTACATCTACATCTACATCTACATCTACATCTACATCTACATCTATATCTATCTTTGGTTATTTGGGTTTTCTCCCGCATAGAATTGGAAATGTCTAGGCGACGTTTCGATGAAGTCTCATTCATCATCTTCAGGCTTGTGTCTTCAGCTTTGTGCTTCTCAGACACAAGCCTGAAGATGATGAATGAGACTTCATCGAAACGTTGCCTAGACACTTCCAATTCTACGCGGGAGAAAATCCAAATAACCAAAGATCCACATACAAATACCCGTGAAAACCTCTGAAACATTGCTACAACTTTAAAAGCACCACTACTATGATGTGGGAAAATACCCGAACAAAGCTGAATGCCAGTTAGTAGTGGTGCTTTTAAAGTTGTAGCAACGTTTCAGCAGAATCTCATCTGCCATCATCAGGCCTGGATGAACACAAAAATGCAGTCAAAAAGCTGGAACACACTTCCTCACTAGTCCAACACATGGAAGCCACAGGTCATAACATCAACTTCAATGGCACCAAAACCCTAGCCACCATAGAAAATCCCAGCCACAGAATCATCAGAGAAGCCATAGAGATTGAAAAAAGACCAGAAAGCATGAACAGAAGAGATGATTCCACCAGACTGTCAATCATTTGGAAGCCTGCACTCACAAACAAAAAAATCTCCACACCACAAGCCAGGTAAACACCTAGGCACAAACAGATCCCTCCTGATACCTCCAGCTCAAACACACCCCAACCAGGCACCCAGATGAAACCCAGCTTCCTAACTAATGATAGCCGTCCATTTACCCGAAGCCAAGCTGCACTAAAGGCCTCCAATAAAGTAACACAATGTTGCCAGCCAATCAAGATACAAAAAGAGCCCCCCCCCCAAAAAAACAGACAGAAGATATTAGTAGCAGAACACAGCAAACTCCAAGACAAATAAACACAGACCAAGACTCTCAACCAATCAGGATGAAGAAAAAACCATTCTGACACAGCAATAGGCTGCCCCAAATTTAAATCTGAAACCACTGTAAAAGTCTGACTCACAGACGAACACTATACAGAAGCCTGATGATGGCAGATGAGATTCTGCTGAAACGTTGCTACAACTTTAAAAGCACCACTATTATGATGTGGGAAAATACCCGAACAAAGCTGAATGCCAGATATATATATATATATATATATATATATATATATATATATATATATATATATATATATATATATATATATATATATATTTTCTTAAGTTTTCGCAGGTACTTACATGTCTGGCATTCAGCTTTGTTCGGGTATTTTCCCACATCATAATAGTGGTGCTTTTAAAGTTGTAGCAACGTTTCAGCAGAATCTCATCTGCCATCATCAGGCTTCTGTATGGTGTTTGTCTGTGAGTCAGACTTTTACAGTGGTTTCAGATTTAAATTTGGGGCAGCCTATTGCTGTGACAGAATGGTTTTTCTTCCTCCTGATTGGTTGGGAGTCTTGGTCTGTGTTTATTGGTCTTGGAGTTTGCTGTGTTCTGCTTCTAATATCTCCTGTCTGTTTTTTGGGCTCTTTTTGTATCTTGATTGGCTGGCAGCATTGTGTTACTTTATTGGAGGCCTTTAATGCAGCTTGGCTTCGGGTAAATGGATGGCTATCATTAGGAAGCTGGGTTTCATCTGGGTGCCTGGTTGGGGTGTGTTTGAGCTGGAGGTATCGGGGGGATCTGTTTGTGCCCAGGTGTTTGCCTGGCTTGTGGTGTGGAGATTTTTTTGTCTGTGAGTGGAGGCTTCCAAATGATTGACAGCCTGGTGGAATCATCTCTTCTGTTCATGCTTTCTGGTCTTTTTTTCAATCTCTATGGCTTCTCTGATGATTCTGTGGCTGGGATTTTCTATGGTGGCTAGGGTTTTGGTGCCATTGAAGTTGATGTTATGACCTGTGGCTTCCATGTGTTGGACGAGTTGCACTAAAGGCCTCCAGCTGCACTAAAGCTGCACTAAAGGCCTCCAATAAAGTAACACAATGTTACCAGCCAATCAAGATACAAAAAGAGCCCCCCCCCCAAAAAAAAGACAGAAGATATTAGTAGCAGAACACAGCAAACTCCAAGACCAATAAACACAGACCAAGACTCTCAACCAATCAGGAGGAAGTAAAAACCATTCTGACACAGCAACAGGCTGCCCCAAATTTAAATCTGAAACCACTGTAAAAGTTTGACTCATAGACCAACACCATACAGAAGCCTGATGATGGCAGATGAGATTCTGCTGAAATGTTGCTACAACTTTAAAAGCACCACTATTATGACGTGGGAAAATACCCGAACAAAGCTGAATGCCAGACATATATATTTGTTTTCTGAGGTTCTCGCGGGTATTTGTATGTGGATCTTTGGTTATTCGGGTTTTCTCCCACGTAAGATTGGAAGTATCTGGGCAACGTTTCGATGAAGTCTCATTCATCATCTTCAGGCTTGGTCTTCAGCTCTGTGCTTCTCAGAGTGATGTGAGCTTGCAGCTGCTTCTTCCTTTTAACTGCTAGTGGGGGTGTGACTTGATTGGGTGGGGGCTTGGATGTGTTTTGATTGGGTGGGGGTGTGTTCTCATTGGTTGGTGGTTTGGCTGTGTTCTGAATGGTTGGGGGGTTGGCTGTGTTCTGATTGGCTAGAGGCGTGTTCTGTTCAGGTGGGGGCTTGATTGTGCTCAGGTTAGTCTTAGTTGCTGGAGGGTTTGAGCTGGTGAGCTGTGATCTTGCTGTTTGGCTTCGAGTTCGTGGTCGTGCTGCATCTTCATGGTGGAGGTCAGTTCGCTTCATGTATGGCTCAGAGGGGTTTGAGGTGGGTAGTGATGCAGCTGCAGTGCGGCTTCTGGTCCGTGGTCGTGTTTCATCTTCTGTGTGGGTGTGAGTCTGCTTTCTACGTGGAAGTGTGGTGGTGGCATCTTGTGTGGCTCTCAGGGGTGTGGGTCTGGTGTCATTCTTCATGTTAGGTACTCGTCTGTTCATGAGGGCGGGTTTCCAAATGGCTGGTAGGCGGGAGGCATCATCTCGTTTATTCATGCTGTGTGGGCGTTTTTCTATCTCTATGGCTTCTCTGATGATTCTGCTGCTGAAGTGTTCGGTTTTGGTGATAGTTCTGGTATTTTTAAAGTCAATCTCATGTCCTGTGGCTTTGAGGTGTTGGACCAGGGAAGAGGTCGGTTCTTCCTTTTTGATTGAGTTCTTATGTTCTTCAATGCGTGCACCTATTCTTCTGTTAGTCTGTCCAATGTATGTGGTGGGGCAGGCAGTGCAAGGGATTTCATATACTCCTTGATTTTCTAACTCGATTCTGTCCTTAGGGTTTCTTAGGATGGTGGATATCTTTCTGTTTGTGCAGAATGCTGTCTTAATGTTGTGTTTTTGGAGGATCTTGCTGATTTTGTCCGTAGTGCCTTTTATATATGGGAGGAGGGCTTTGCCATTCTCTTGTTCTTTGTCTTGGATTTTGGCTGGGGTTTCTTTTTGGATTAGGTGGGTGATCTTCTTTCTTTGGAATCCATTGGCTGTCAGCACGCCGGTGAGAGTGTGTAGTTCGGTCTCTAGGTGTTGTTCATCGGCTAAGCATTTTGTTCTGGAGATGAGTGTCTCAGCTACGGAATTGATCTGTGCTGGGTGGTGGTGTGAGAGTGCGTATAGATAGCGGTTTGTATGTGTTTTCTTCTGGTAGATGGTGTGTCCTAGGGAGCCATTGGATTTTTTGTATACCAAGACATCTAGGAAGGGAAGTTGGTTGTTAGCTTCTGTTTCCATGGTGAATTGTATTTTGGGGTGTTGGCTGTTGAGGTGTGTGAGGAAGTTGTTCAGTTTTTCTTTCCCGTGTGGCCAGATTATGAAGGTGTCATCTACGTATCTGAGCCAGAGTTTGGGTTTGTGATCATATTTTTCTAGAGCTTGTGTTTCAAAGTGTTCCATGTAGAGGTTAGCGATGACAGGTGAGAGGGGTGATCCCATGGGTGCTCCTTCTATTTGTTTGTATTTTTGTCCATTGTAGGTGAAGTATGTATTGGATAGGCAGTGGTTGGTCAGATCTAGGATGTACTTGGGGGGGTTGTATTTGTTTTGGATGGCTGTCAAGGCTTCTTTTATTGGCACTTGGGTGAAGAGGGATATGACATCGAAGCTCACTAGTAGGTCACTGGGTTGTAAGTTTTGTTTCTTTATGATCTCGATGAACTGGAATGAGTTTCTTATGTGTGAGTTGATGGATTCTGCATAGGGCTGTAGTTGTTTGGTGAGAAATTGGGCTAGGTTTTGTAGAGGTGAGCCTATGGAGCTGACTATTGGTCTAAGTGGGGTTCCTTCTTTGTGTATCTTGGGGAGACCATAAAGTTTAGGGCATCTGGATGATTTCTCTCTGGGTATGATTCTTTGATGGATTTCTTCACTGATGGGGGAGGCTTTTATTTTGGATCTGGTGGTTTTTTCTAGGTAGGTGGTGGGGTCTGTCTTTAGGGGTTTGTATGTGGGGTCTTGGAGTAGGTTGGTTAACTTGGATTGGTAGTCAGATGTGTTCATAACCACTGTCGCGTTTCCCTTGTCTGCTGGTAGGATTATTATGCTGGTGTCTTCTTTCAGGTTAAGTAGTGCAGTTTGTTCTTCTTTGGATAAGTTGCTTTTGGGTAGTTTGCTAGTGCAGAGGATGTTGGTGATTTCGAGTCTGATTCTATTAGCATCATCAGGGTTGGTTTTGGTCAGGCTGGTTTCAACTCCGCATATGATGGTTTCTGTGGGGATGTGTTTGGAGCGACAGCAAAGTTGAATCCTTTAGAAAGGACCTTGGTTTCGGCTTCGGTGAGGATTTTGGTATACAAAAAATCCAATGGCTCCCTAGGACACACCATCTACCAGAAGAAAACACATACAAACCGCTATCTATACGCACTCTCACACCACCACCCAGCACAGATCAATTCCGTAGCTGAGACACTCATCTCCAGAACAAAATGCTTAGCTGATGAACAACACCTAGAGACCGAACTACACACTCTCACCGGCGTGCTGACAGCCAATGGATTCCAAAGAAAGAAGATCACCTACCTAATCCAAAAAGAAACCCCAGCCAAAATCCAAGACAAAGAACAAGAGAATGGCAAAGCCCTCCTCCCATATATAAAAGGCACTACGGACAAAATCAGCAAGATCCTCCAAAAACACAACATTAAGACAGCATTCTGCACAAACAGAAAGATATCCACCATCCTAAGAAACCCTAAGGACAGAATCGAGTTAGAAAATCAAGGAGTATATGAAATCCCTTGCACTGCCTGCCCCACCACATACATTGGACAGACTAACAGAAGAATAGGTGCACGCATTGAAGAACATAAGAACTCAATCAAAAAGGAAGAACCGACCTCTTCCCTGGTCCAACACCTCAAAGCCACAGGACATGAGATTGACTTTAAAAATACCAGAACTATCGCCAAAACTGAACACTTCAGCAGCAGAATCATCAGAGAAGCCATAGAGATAGAAAAACGCCCACACAGCATGAATAAACGAGATGATGCCTCCCGCCTACCAGCCATTTGGAAACCCGCCCTCATGAACAGACGAGTACCTAACATGAAGAATGACACCAGACCCACACCCCTGAGAGCCATACAAGATGCCACCACCACACTTCCACATAGAAAGCAGACTCACACCCACACAGAAGATGAAACACGACCACGGACCAGAAGCTGCACTGCAGCTGCATCACTACCCACCTCAAACCCCTCTGAGCCATACATGAAGCGAACTGACCCCCACCATGAAGATGCAGCACGACCCCGAACTCGAAGCCAAACAGCAAGATCACAGCTCACCAGCTCAAACCTTCCAGCAACTAAGACTAACCTGAGCACAATCAAGCCCCCACCTGAACAGAACACGCCTCCAGCCAATCAGAACACAGCCAACCCCCCAACCAATCAGAACACAGCCAACCCCCCAACCAATGAGAACACCCCCCCATCCAATCAGAACACAGCCAAGCCCCCAGCCAATCAAGTCACACCCCCAGGAGCAGTTAAAAGGAAGAAGCAGCTGCAAGCTCACATCACTCTGAGAAGCACAGAGCTGAAGACCAAGCCTGAAGATGATGAATGAGACTTCATCGAAACGTTGCCTAGATACTTCCAATCTTACGCGGGAGAAAACCCGAATAACCAAAGATCCACATACAAGTACCCGCGAGAACCTCAGAAAATATATATATATATATCTCCACAAAAAAAGGCACTAGGTCTTATTTTTGAGGGATGTCATCCACTGACTAACCTTACTTGCACACGTCATCCCCAGCCTTCTTTTCGCTGTCAGAGGCCTTCAAGAACTTATTCTGCAGCCAGCAAGGGTTTCCTGAAGGCCTCTTCAGCCAGTAACAGAGCTCTGGATCGATCCAGAGCTTTGTTCTCAGCTCCAGAGGCCTTCAGGAAAGCCTTGCCAGCCTTGCTGGCTGCTGAAGAAATGGGCCGGCAAGGCAGGTGTCGGAGTGTGCGAGGCCTGGCTGCAACTGTCCCAAGGTTAGCAGTAGGGCAGCTCCACTCCCCAACCCAACCCTAGCTTAATTTTTACCTATCCACTCTGGAGTGGACGGGATCTTAATTAGGGCTTATTTGGGGGGGGGGTAGGGCTTATATTGGATGCATGTGTAAAAATCAAGCTAGGACTTACTTTCAGGGAAGGTCATATTTTCAGGGAAACAGGGTATAACATAGAATAACAGAGCTGGAAGGAACTTTAGAGGTCTTTTAGTCCAGCCCCCTGCTTAAAAAGAAGACCCTCTACCATTCCAGACCAATGACTGTCCAATCTCTTCTTAAAAACATCTGGTGACGGAGCAGCCACAACGTCTGCAGTCAAATCGTTCCAACTGATGAATTGTTCTCAACCGTGTGACCCATTTAACAACTGCAGTGATTCGCTTAACAACAGTGGCAAGAAAAGGACCTAAAATGGGACAAAGCTCACTTAACAACTATCTTGCTTAGCCACGGAAAATCTAGGCTCAATTGGAGTCGTAAGTCGAGGAATCTGCGCAAATAGAAAAGAAAGTAGTTTTTTTAAAAAAAAAAAATTATTTTTTTTAACTCCTGGGTCTTCATCCCAATGGCAACTCTAAAAAGACCAGAGAAAAAAATTTTTCCCTTGGGGGGGTGGGAAATCAGGGTCAATGGTGGCCATGAATGATGTGTCGGCTACACCCAGGCGGTGCCGGCATGTTAACTCCCAATAAATCCTTTTTAAATTTTGGAAGTTTGGCTCAAGTCTCGTGATTTCATTGAGGCAACTGTTGGAATCCTGACAGCCAACTTCCCTTGGTCTTCTTCTCAACGAAGTCCTGGCTAGAATGGAGTCGCCTTTTTCAGTCCAGTTGTTGGCTGAACTTTCTTGCAACCATCGCTGGAACTTCTTTCCGCCGAAGGAAAAAACGGACTTTGTGGTGGGAAGGAAATAGTGGCTTTTGCCCACCTGCTTTTCTGATCTCCTGGCTACTTCCAGACAACTTCTTCTGAACCTTCCCTGCAAACTCCCCTCTTCAAGCCGAAAAGATCATCCAAGGTATTTCCAGAGGTCGCGAGGAAAGGTTTCTAATTGAATCTTTTAAACTTTCTCTCTCCCCTTTCGGTTGCCTCGGCCGTGGAAATAAATACCTTCTGCTCTCAGCGGGTAACTCAATCCCGCTGTTCACAGGGCTGTCCTCCATTGATCAAACTCACATTTACTTTCTTCTTTCTTGGTCAAAGTTCGGCGATTGAGTAAGCCGGCTTGCCGGTAATCCAAGCTCCCTTCAGAGGCCTTGATAAAAATCAAGAGCCTTTGAAGGTCACTTGACAGCGGCTTGACTTTTAAGATGAGATCTCCTTTGGATGCCTAAGTTGGTTACCTATCTCAGAACTTTTTCTCTTTCTCTCCCTCCCTCCCTCTCCCTCTCGCAGCCTTCCTCTCTTTCCTTCCCTCCCTCTCTTCCTCTCTCCCCTTCCTCCCTCCCCCTCCCTCCCTTCCTCTCTCCCTCCCTCTCTCTCCTTTCCTTCCTCTCTCCTCTTCCCTCCCTTCCCCTCTCTCTTTCCCTTCCTCCCTCCCCCCTCTCTGTCTTCCTTTCCCTCCCTCACTCCCTTCCTCTCTCTCCCTCCCTCCTCCTTCCCCTTTCCCTCCCTTCCTTTCTCCCCTTTCTACCTCCCCCTCTCCCTCCCTCCCTTCCTCTCTCTTTCTCTTCCTCCCTTCCTCTCTCTCCCTCTCCCTCTCCCTCCCCTTCCTCCCCCTCTCCCTCTCCCTCCCTTCCTTTCTCCCCTCCCTCCCTCCCTCTCTCCCTCCCCCTCTGTCTCCCTCCCCCTCTCCCTCCCTCCCTTCCTCTCTCTTTCTCTTCCTCCCTTCCTCTCTCTCCTCTCCCTCCCCCTTCCTCCCCCTCCCCCTCTTCCTCCCTTCCTTTCTCCCCTCCCTCCCTCCCTCTCTCCCTCCCCCTCTGTGTCCCTCCCCCTCTCCCTCCCTCCCTTCCTCTCTCTTTCTCTTCATCCCTCCTTCTCTCCCTCCCTCCCTTCCTCTCTCTCCTTCCCTCCCTTCCTCTCTCTCCCTCTCTCCCTCCCTCCTTCTCTCCCTCCCTCCCTCCCCCCCCTCTCTTTCTCTCTCTCTGTGTGTACAACTGTTTTGGTCTGAAGGCATGACAAGAGGCAATGAATGGAAACTTGTCAAAGGAAGATACAACCAGGCCATAGAGACATGTCCTCACAGTGAGAACAATTACAGTCAGAATCAGAAAGGAGCTGGAAGGGGCCTTGGAGGTCTTCTAGTCCAGCCCCCTGCTCAAGCATGAGATCTTAGGCTATTCGTGACAATTGGCTGTCCGGTCTCCTCTTAAAAACCTCCACTGATGGAGCACCCACAACTTCTGGTGGCAAGCTGTTCCACAGGTTAATTGTCCTCACTGTTATGAAGTTTCTCCTTAATTCCAGGTTGCTTCCCTCCTTGATGAAAGAGTGCAGAGAAGAGCAACCAGGATGATGTAGGGACTGAAGGCTAAAACATAAGATGAACGGTTGTAGGAACCGGGCCTGGCTAGTCTAGGGAAGAGAAGGACCAAGGAAGACATGATAGCAGCCTTCCAATATTTGAGGGGCTGCCACAGGGAGGAGGAAGGGGGTCAAGCTATCTTGCAAAGCCCCCAAAGGCCAGACAAGGAACCATGGATGGAAACTGAACAAGGAGAGATTTTTCAACCTGGAAATAAGGAGAAACTTTCTGACAGTGAGAAGAATCAACCCATGGAACAGAAATTTCCCTCGGAAGTTGTGGGAGTGTCATCGCTTGAGACTTTCAAGAAGAGATTGGACTGCCATTTCTCAGAAATGGTGTAGGGTCTCCTGCTTGGGCAGAAGGTTGGACTAGATGACCCACAAGGTCCCTTCTGTTAACTTAATCTAATCCATCTGTTGCTTCTAGTCCTGTTCTTTGGATGGAAACTAATCAAGGCATTGAGCCCAAAATTTATGTTACTAAGTCAGACAGCTGTTAATAGTTGTTAATATCTTAGGGGCTGCCAGTAAGAAGAGGGAATCAACCTATTCTCCAAAGCAGGGGTCTCCAATCCCCGGCCAGAATTAATCTCAAATAGTCCCCCGAGATAAGCACCCACCTTTATTTTCTGTGAAGTGCTGCCAAAAACAGAATTGTCAAATGAACTAGAGAAGAAACCAACCAAAGTACAAAAATAAAAACCACAACCGAAATACAAAGAGCTTCCGGAATGACTCTGAACCGATGGAACTACATTGCTTCCTGCAAGGGTTTCATCATCTTGGCCTGACTTTTATCCCTTATGGGAGAGGCCATCACCTCCCAGCCTTCCTCCCGAGTCGCCCCTTTTGTCTCAGCTGCTCTTGCCTTCTAGCAGTTCTGTGCACTGGGAACAGGCTCCCCTGGTTCCTCTGCCTCGCTGCTGCCAGGCTCCGGAGGCAGCACCCCATTCCCAGATGGTCCTGGCCCCTTCTCTGCATCGAATGCAGGACCGTCATCCGAGTCCTCTCCAGACTCCTGGACTGCTCTCCGTTCTTCCCCACTGTCCGATTCAGCTGCCATCTGCACTGGCTGCCGGCGAACCACAACAAATCAGTCATGTTATGATGGATAGACAACTGAACGACAGGGAACAAATCCACCTCAACCACAGGGAGGTTTTCAGGGAATTGTTTTCTGTCAGGTTCGCTGGCCATTTCTAATGTCTTTGCATCAGCTGATGAGGTGCCAGGAAGAGAAAATAGACCATGGAGGGACAGGTCTCCAAAGAGAGGTCATGTTTGCATTCCGTTCTAGTTGTGCTTCAATTTTCCCTCATTCTTGATAGTGTCAAGGCTTCTGACAGGATTGGGATGCCCTGAACTCCCGGCATCGCCCTGAAATAATGTCTCTGGACCTTTAGAGATCCTTCTTGTCTATCTTCTTGTGTATTTAGCAAGCCAGGACTTTTGAGTCCTTCTTCGTAACTTCGAAGGAATTTGATGCGTCAGTTCTGAACATGTCCAAAATAATTTAATTGTCTGCCTTCATACAAGACATGTGTAACTTTAACTTTCTGTATCAAATCATTTTAGTTTTGCAGTGGTCCAATATACTGGACCGTGGGTAGGCTGGCTTCATGCAACCTTTTAAGCCATATGCCATACCTGTTAGATTTAAGGTGACGGCCGAGCCTTCGACCAATCAGGTCTCCACCTCTCTGGACCAATCGGTTGTGAGGGTTTCGGAGTATGCTAATATCGTACACCCCTCCCCTCTTGGTTTCATCCGTCGGTGCGTAGTGATGTAGTCACGTAGGTAGGTGGGGCTTCGCACCTGCCTACTTGACTTGCGCGTTTTAGTTCTGGTGTGGTCGCTGACCGGTTCGGATGCCTTCTCTGTCGCTTCGGTTCCTTGGGATGGAACTGCCTGGAACGTTGAGCTGGGCCTTTCTTGGTGGCTCCCTCCCGGTCTACCTGGGCTGGTTGAGCTGCCGCTTCTGCTCCCGCCAGGTTTTTCCTGGCTGGATGAGCTGGTTTGGCTGCTCCTTCCAGGTGAAGATTCCAGGATTTCGTGTTCCATTGGTCCTGTGTCTACAGGTGAGTAGCATCGGTTTATTGGTTTGTCTATTCTAGGTGGGGGGTGTTCTGTTAGTTGGTTCTCTTCGGTTCTTTCTCTATCGCTTGCTGATTTCCCCCCCCCCCCTTCTAGTTTCTTGTTCGGGTGCCTGGCTGGTGGTGATGGTTATTCTTGACCTAAGTTGGTTTATGTGCCGTTTCCAGTTTTTTCCATCGCTTGTTTCCAGTCGGTATGATAGGGGCCCGGTTATCTGGGTGATTGTTGCTGGCACCCAGAGTGGTTCTCCTGTGAGATTTTTGGCGTATACTAGGTCCCCTATGCTAAATTTTCTGTGTTTGCTGGAGGAGCCTGGGGGTTTGTCTGGGTTATATGTTGGGTGCATTCTGTCTAGTGTTGAACGTAGTTTCCTGCCCATCATTAGTTCCGCCGGGCTTTTATTTGTGGTTGCGCTAGGTGTAATGTGTTGAATGAGGAGCATTTTATTGATTTTGTCCTGTATATTGGCTGTTTCTATTTTCTGGATGGCTTTCTTGGTGTATTGGACCATGCGTTCCACCCACCCGTTCGCCGCCAGGTTTGCTAGTGCAGTTAATGCATAGCGTATCCCTTGGCCTGCCAGAAATTGTTCAAATGCTAGTGCGGTGAACTGGGGCCCGTTGTCTGATACTATTACATCTGGCAGGTTGTGCGTAGCGAAAAGTTTGCTCAGTTTCCTTATCACCGCCTCCTTCGTGGTTGACCTCCAACCAGTTGGAGTAAGCATCTACCGTGATAAGGTACATATGTCCCTTGGTTGGCCCCACGAAATCTATATGAATCCTAGACCACTGACCTCTTGGTTTTTCCCATTCTTGGGCTGGGGTGGCGGGAGGATTGGATCTGGATTCTTGGTATTGTTTACATTTGGCAACCCAGGTTTCGATCTGTTTATCCATTCCTGGCCACCATGCATAGCTTCTGGCCAGGCTTTTCATCTTAACCATCCCCGGGTGCCCCTCATGCAACATTCCCAATACCTTTTCCTGTAATTTTTCCGGAATTACCACTCTGTCCCCCCAAAGTATGCAGCCCTTTTCAGTAGAGTTCAGTTTGTCTGTTCTGGAAGGGTCTGAATAGTTCGTCTATGTCCCCTTCCGGCCACCCTTTTCCCACCCAGCTCAAGACTCGCGCCAGCCATTTGTCTTTATTTGTTTCTCTGGCAATGTCTGGCGCAGTCACGAGTGGGTTGGATATTGTCTCTGAGTACCTCTGTTGTGGGTGCCTGGTCGTCTTCCCGGTCTGGTAGGGGTGACCGGCTCAGGGCGTCTGCATGGGCAATGTCCTTGCCAGGTCAGTGTATCAGCTGGTAATTGTATGCTGCTAGGAATTCGGACCACCTTGTCATTCTTGGCGATAGAATGTTCGGTGTGGCCCTGTTTCCCGCCTCTCCGATGTGGTGTATGCCGGTTACTTTGATGCCCAGGGGTGCGAACCACTGGAGTCCCAACAGGCTTGGGCGATCTTGGTCAACGATCGTTAGGGATAGCACTTCTGTGTGGCCCTTGAAGGTGACCTTAAAATGCCCCCTGACGACTACAGGGATTCGGTTCCCCTGGTAGTCTTTGAGGGTTAGTGTTTGGTCCTCCAGTTCATGGCGGTGGATGGCGGGAACCAGATGCTTGAGTGTGTGCCAGGAGACCATTGAGAGGTAGGACCCGGAGTCCACCTCCATTTCGCATGGTTGGTCTTCTAGTCCCACTGTCATGTATACCTTCCTGGCGTCGCTTGTGGAGGAGTGGCCAATGATGACGGTTTGGTCTGTTTCCTCCCTTTGTCTTGTCTCCTGGAGTCGCCTGCTCCGACCTTCTCGGCTCCATCGATTCTCTGTCTGGCGATCGCGGTTTCTGGTGGGGGTGCTCTCTCTCTATCGAGGGCTGCCTTCTCGTCATTGCGGGCTGCAGTGTCTTTTGTTCCGGCATACCTTGGCGATGTGCCCCCGTTTCTCGCAATGCCGGCAAATGGTGTCGAGAAAACAGCAGTCCGTCCGGGGGTGATTGCCACCACAGCCGGCACACTGGAACCTCGACTTACGACCTCGGGGCCCCCGTGGCTCCCGCGCTGATTGGAGGCGGTGGATTTCCTCCTCCTTATCCTCGGTTTCCGAGAAGGAGTCGATGTCGCCGTGATGCATGGTTGTGTCTCGATAGTCGGCTTCTGGTCACTTCTCGGGGGTTGATGTTGTTTCTCCGGCCGTCGGTCGTGGCATGATGCTCGATTGCCGCATCCGAGCCACTGATTTCTTGGCCGCTTCAGCTGCTGCGGCCTTGGTGAGGCCATCGGCGAGGGAGATGTTCCCCTTTGCCATGATGCAGCTCTGGAGGACGGGGTCTCGGAGTCCTAGGATGACGCATTCTCGCAGTGCCTCGTCCAGGTTAGCGAACTCGCACAGACCGCCCAGGTCCCATAGTGCCGCTATGAAGTCACCGAGCCCCTCGCCCTCGCATTGATCCTCCCTGTAGAACTTGTGCCGCCGGATGAGGATGGGCACGACAGGGGCGTAGTGGTTCCGCAGCAGGGGCTCGAGATCACCCCATTCCCTCGTCTTGACGTCCTCTGGTTTGGCCAGGGCTTTGGCCATTTTAAACACTGCGGGCCCGCGGTGTGTGAGAAACACGGCTCGTTTCTTGTGGCTGTTGGCATCTTTAAGATTGCTACTCTCGAGGAACATCTGGAACCTATCAGTATAGGATTCCCAGTCCTTGGTAGCAGGGTTGAAGGGAGCGGGTGGTGAGTTGATTCCGGCCATTCTGCTTGCTGCTGTGTGCCGCCTCGCCACGTGCTGGATGGTCTCCTTGTCTCACGATCCCACCCTTGTCGCCAATGTTAGATCTGCGGTGGATCGGTTCGACAGAGACGCGAGACCATTCTAGTGATTTCAGCTCTTTTTTTGGAATGAGAATAGTCTGACAATGCGAGCCGTGGCAGCCCTTCATATAGGGCTGGCTTGCAGCTTGGCGGCCAATGGCAGCACTTTGAATCTCCCGCGATAGGCACAGCCAATCGCGGTAGATTCCTAGTGCTCCAATCACGGCCGAGCCTTCGACCAATCAGGTCTCCGCCTGTCCGGACCAATCGGTTGCGAGGGTTTCGGAGTATGCTAATATCGTACAATACCAACTACGAAGTTCTATCCTGGTGTTGACTAAACCTTTCAATGACCTTGTTAAGTATGTTATATGAATAGAGAGGTACCTTTGTCCCTAACATCCTATATTGTACAGGCATGTACACACCCCTCCCTCCCTTCTTTCCTTTTCCTTCCTTCCTTCCTCCCTCTCTTCTTTCCTTCTTTCCTCCCTCCCCCTTCTTTTCTCCCTCCCTCCTTTCTTTCCTTCTTTCCTCCCTCCCTTCTTTCCTCCCTCCCTCCCTTTCTCCATTCTTTTCTTCTTTCCTCCCTCCCTCCTTTTCTTATTTCCTCCTCCCCTCCCTCCCTCCCTTCCTTCCAGTAAGGACAATTAACCAGTGGAACAGCTTGCCTTTAAGGTCATGGTCACTTCATCACTGGAGGTTTTCAAGAAGAGACTGGACAGTCATTTGTCTGAAATGGTCTTAAGCAAGGGGTTGGACTAGAAGACATTAAAAGGTCCCTTCCAGCTCCATTCTGATTGACAGTTCCTGTCGTCTCCCATCTTTGGGGCTGATGGCAAAAGACGGTGAGATTTGTAGCTCAGCATCCCCTCGAAAGAGGGCCATCCTGTTTCAGCTTTGGAGATCAGGCAGGTGGGCAAATCCAACATCCCATTCCCAGCGTCAGTTCTTCGCTTCGATGAATTAGCTGGCTGGACTGGAGAAAAATTGAGGGCTTCCGGATTCTTCAAAAACCAGATGGGGTGGTGGTGGAAACCTCTTTGAAGTTGCATCTTAGGTGCAAATTAAAACAGCAGAAGTCGGAGGCAGCCATGATGGGCAAAAGCTGCCTTCTCAATTGAATGGATTTTTTTGTTTGTTTGTTGGGGATTGTCCGTTGGCATGGAGAGAAATGACAAAGTCTCTGCCCCGTTGTTAGGAATTAATTTGGGGAAGACTTAATGCTGCTTCTGCTGAACCCGTCTTCTTCCAAGGTGTCCCTCCTTCCGCCGGCCTCACTTTCTAATTTTCCACTTGGCTGAGGCTTAAGAAAGTTGGGATGTGGGAAACCTCGGCACAGAGGCTGCTGTCAGAAGGTGGATTATCTCCTGGACCCACTGAGTTGAGTAATAAAAATTCTGCCTCGCCCGGATGCTTTGAACATGTTGCACTGGGCTGGCGTGGAAATGTGGGGGGGGGGGGGGGGTGCTATGAAGGACCCAGAGTTAGGGGAGGTCCCCAGCTCCCCAGCTGTTCCCATTGGGGAATAACAGAATAACCAGGTTGGAAGGGACCTTGAAGGTCTGCTGGTCCACCCCTGTGCTCAGCACAAAGCCCTATACGACACATAGTCCTCAACTTACAATTTGGGACACACGTCTGTTCAATCTCTTCTTAAAAACCTCCAGCGTTGGAGTACCCATAACAGCTGCAGGAAAATCTTTATACAGGTTAATTGTTCTAACTGTAAGAAAATGTTCTTCCTAGTTTCAGATTGCTTCTCTCTGAGAAAGAGAGAGGGAGGGAGGGAGGGAGAGAGAGAGAGAAGGAGGGAGAGAGAAGGAGGGGGAGAGAGGGAGAGGGAGAGAAGGAGGGAGAGAGAGAGAGAAGAAGGGAGAGAGAAGGAGAGAGAGAGAGGGAGGGAGAGAGGGAGAAGGAGGGGGAGAGAAGGAGGAGGAGAGAGGGAGGGAGAGAGGGAGGGAGAAGGAGGGGGAGAGGGAGGAAGGGAGAGAGAGAGAAGAGGAGGGGGAGAGAAGGAAGAGGAGAGAGAGAGGGAGAGAGGGAGGGAGAGAGAGAGAAGGAGGGAGAGAGAAGGAGGGAGAGAGAGAGAGAGAGGGAGAGAGAAGGAGGGGGAGAGAGAGAGAGAAGAAGGGAGAGAGAAGGAGGAGGAGAGAGAGAGAGAGAGGGGAGGGGGAGAGAGAAGGAGGGAGAGAGAAGGAGGGAGAGAGGGGGGAGGGAGAGAGAAGGAGGAGGAGAGAGAGGGGGGAGAGAAGGAGGGGGAGAGAGAGAGAGAGAGAGAGAGGGAGAGAGAGAGAAGGAGGGAGAGAGAAGGAGGGAGAGAGAGAGAGAAGAAGGGAGAGAGAAGGAGGAGGAGGAGAGAGAGAGAAGGAGGGGGAGAGAAGGAGGGAGAGAGAGAGAGAGAGAAGGAGGGGGAGAGAAGGAGGAGGAGAGAGAGAGAGAGAGAGAGAGGGAGGGAGGGAGAAGGAGAGAGAGAGAAGGAGGGAGAGAGAAGCAGGGAGAGAGGGGGAGAGGGAGAGAGAAGAAGGGAGAGAGAAGGAGGGAGAGAGAGGGGGGAGAGAGAAGGAGGGGGAGAGAGAGAAGGAGGGAAAGAGAAGGAGGGAGAGAGAGGGAGAGAGAGAGAGGGAGGGAGGGAGAAGGAGAGAGAGAGAAGGAGGGAGAGAGAAGCAGGGAGAGAGGGGGAGAGGGAGAGAGAAGAAGGGAGAGAGAAGGAGGGAGAGAGAGGGGGGAGAGAGAAGGAGGGGGAGAGAGAGAAGGAGGGAAAGAGAAGGAGGGAGAGAGAGGGAGGGAGGGAGGGAGAAGGAGGGGGAGAGAAGGAGGAGGAGAGAGAAGGAGGGAGAGAGGGGGGAGAGGGAGAGAGGGAGGGAGAAAGAGAGAGGGAGGGAGAGAGAGAGGGAGGGAGAGAGAGAGAAGCAGGGAGAGAGAAGCAGGGAGAGAGGGGGGAGAGGGAGAGAGAGAAGAAGGGAGAGAGAAGGAGGGAGAGAGAAGAAGGGAGAAAGAAGGAGGGAGAGAGAGAGAGAAGGAGGGAGAGAGAAGGAGGGAGAGAGATGGAGGGAGAGAGGGAGAAGGAGGGGGAGAGAAGGAGAGAGGGAGGGAGGGAGGGAGAGAGAGAGAGAGAGAGAGAGATAGAGTTGTGAGCTAGGTAACCAACTTGGGCACCCAAAGGAGATCTCATCTTAAAAGTCAAGCAACTGTAAAGAAAGACAGTGATATATGTTCTCTCCTCGGTTAGTTTCCATCCATTGCTACTTGTCCTGCCTTCAGGTGCCTTGAAGAATAGATTGACCCCCTTCTTCTTTGGGGCAGCCCCTCAAATATTGGAAGACAGACATAGAGACAGAGAGAAAAAGACAGAGACAGCTTCAACCACAACAATACAAGAGCACACAACAGATGCAAACTCAACGTAAACCGCTTCAAATTTGATTGCAGAAAGTAGGACTTCAGCAACAGAGTGGTCAATGCCTGGAATGCCCTCCCTGACTCTGTTGTTACATCCTCTAACTAACCCCCATTCCTTTAACCTTAAACTATCCACTATTGACCTCACCCTGTTCCTAAAAGGTCTGTAAGGGGCGTGCATAAGTGCACCATTGTGCCTCCCATCCCTATCCTACTGTCCCCATTTATTCGTACCTATTTCCTGTATTCTTACTCATGTTTAAACTTAAATCTATTATCTTGTAAGCGATGGATAAATCAAATAAATAAAAGAAACAAAAGATAAAAGAAGGAAGGAAAGAAGGAAGGAGAACAGGGAAGGGGAAGGAAGGAAGGAAGGAAGGAAGGAGAGAAAAGAATGGAGGAGAGAAAGGAAGGGAGAGAATACGCATTCCTAAGAGGTCTATAAGGGGCATACATAAGTGCACCATCATGCCTACCGTCCCTGTCCTACTATCCCCATTTATTCGTACCTATTTCCTGTCTTCTTACTCATGTGTATACTTAGACCTATTTTCTTGTAAGCGATGGACAAATCAAATAAATAACGTAAACTAAATAAATAAATAGAGGCAGAGAGACACAGACAGAGATAGACATAGTTATATATGTTCTCCCCTTGGTTAGTTTCCATCCATTGCTTCTTGTCCTATGTTGTGGTTCGCTGGTAGCAGGTGCGGACCGCTGGTCTCGGAGAGCGAGGACTTGGATGAGGGGCCTGCGTGTGATGCAGGGATGGGGCCAGGACCATCAGGGAGTGGAGATTGTGGAGGCTGGCAGCAATGAGGAAGAGGCCCCCGAGGAGCCTGCGCCCCGTGTGCGTGCATGCAGTACTGCTCAAAAAAAAAAATCAGCTGTAGCCGCACAGGTGACTCAGGAGTAAGGCTGCAAGATAATGGCCCCTCCCTTAAGAGATAAAAGCCAGCTGAGAAACCGGAGAACTTTGCAGGAAGCAAAGAAGTTTTTGCACTTAAGCCTTGTGGACGTTTGGAGTATCTTGGTTGGTGTTTGGAGACTCTTTTTGTTTGAAATATTTCTTAATAATTTTATCTCGTGTTCTTGGCAGCCTTGCACCACCTTGGCAAGGCTTATTCTTATCAGAGACAATTAGTTTCAATCGCCTTTTCACTGCGAATAAACGGAATTTGCAGAGAAGCATTCAAAGGTTTTGCTTTTACCTCTGTTTGGTGTTTGTTTCCTTGGAACAAGGTTTGGGTCAGAACATCCTGCCTTCAGGTGCTTTGGAGAATAGCTTGATTCCCTCTTCTTTGGGGCAGCCCCTGAGATATTGGAACACTGCTATCATGTCACTCCCATGTCCTTCTTTTCATTCAACTAGACCAGGGGTCTCCAACCTTGGCTCCTGGAAGCCTGGCGGACTTCAACTCCCAGAATTCCACAGCCAGCTTTGCTGGCTGTGGAACTCTGGGAGTTGAAGTCCGCCAGGCTTCCAGGAGCCAAGGTTGGAGACCCCTGAACTAGACATACCCAATTCCTGCAACCGTTCTTCATATATTTTACCCTCCAGCCCCCTAACTATCTTTGTTGCTCTTCTCTGCACTCTTTCTAGACTCTGGAGAGCCCTTTACTGTCTCTTCTTACAAGGCTGCTCCTGGTCAGAGCACCTTTCTAAAAAAATAAATTGGGATTTCTCCAGCCATCAAGCGAGGAAATCTAAATTTATCAAGTTATTCGAAAGATTCTGGCACGTCCCTTTTTTTAAAAAAAAAAAATTCTTATTATTATTACTGGATGTGCCAAGGATTGCACCTGGAGTTTTCATGCAGAGTGGAGTTATTTAGAATAATGACTCCAACTAATTCCACTCTGCATGAAATTAACAATGTGGGAAGAAGGCATGTGTAGTCTAATTAGGAGAAGGTCCAGGGGCAACAGGATAGCAGTCTTCCAATATCTCAGGGGCTGCCCCTAAGAAGAGGGGGTCAAGCTATTCTCCAAAGCCCCTGAAGGCAGGACAAGAAGCAACGGATAGAAACTCCCATCAAGCAGAGAAGCAACCTGGAATTAAGGACAAACTCCCTAACAGTGAGGACAATTAACCAGTGGGACTGCTTGCCTCTAGAAGTTGTGGATGCTCCAACACCTGAGTTTTTAAGAAGAGATTGGACAGCCACTTATATGGAATGGTACATAGGGTCCCCTGCTTGGACAGGGGGTTTATTCAGAGTTTTGCAGCGTTAATTCAACACCAGAAAAATAAACACAGATGGCTGCTGCTTCATTTAACGTCTTTATAAACATAATAAGTAGATTTTACCAACCAGCTGTAGATTTCTCCAACATGGAGCAAAGCCAAACAGAAATAAACATGTTGCAAGTAACTTCAGAGCAGAGTTCCAGTCTTCAGCAAGCAAGCAAGTTAGTTTCATCTTCAACAGACAGACTCAGAGCTCAACATCGCTGCAGAGTTGCAGAGCTTAATACAGAGCCACACCTAGGCTAATTCTAGTTTCAGTTTCCAAACTCTCCTCATTGGCTGATTTAGTTGCTATGCCTATTCATTGGCTGACCTTGTTAGCATGCTCTATTCCCGTTCATGAATATACTCTTGACAGGGTTGGACTAGACGACCTCTAGTCAGGAGGGGTAACCCACTTTCTCTTCCGACCTGAGAACCACAAAACCACAATCAACAAGACTGATTGCCTTGTGTCTCAGCGTTGCATCGAGCCCGTTCTCCCCACCTGCTGGAGAAAATGTCTTGTGTGATAAGGAAAGAGCACTTCAAGGTTGGGTTGATGTTATCTGAGAAGATTTTGCCACTCCAATTGGCAACGGTGGAATTTAGAGCTGGCAAAAATACCGTCGAGGAGGAGGAGGAGGAATAAATAAGAAATAAATCTGATTTATTTCTCTGCCTAACAGTGAGGACGATTAACCGGTGGAGCAGCTGGCCTTCAGAAGTTCTGGGTGCTCCAACACTGGAGGTTTTCAAGAATAAATTGGTCAACTCGTTGTCTGCAATGGTATAAGTCCATGATGGCAAACCTATGTCACGTGTGCCACAGGTGGCAGACAGAGCCATTTGTGCTGGCACATGAGCTGTAGGCAAACTTATCTCACTGTGCATGCGTGCCCGTTTTCATCACTTCCTACTTTTACGGAAATACCGGAA
This sequence comes from Hydrophis major, assembly GCA_033807585.1. Classification (NCBI taxonomy): domain Eukaryota; kingdom Metazoa; phylum Chordata; class Lepidosauria; order Squamata; family Elapidae; genus Hydrophis; species Hydrophis major. Next base: position 210,834,922 of record CM066331.1, on the reverse strand, counting down.
GTGACAAAACGGGCCTAGTTTTTGGCCTGCAAATCCTGCAGAAGCCTTCCTCAAGCCTTTGGGAGGCCGAAAAAGGCCTCAAACTGGCCGAAAAATCAGCTGTGAGGCACAGTGCAGGTAACGGGGTGGTGGGTTGTGTGGGTGGGGATTGCAAGCGTAAGGGGCATGGGAGGGCACTCATTGTCTTCTGGGTGCTGGCACGTGAGTGTGAACATGCCAGTGTGCGCACAGTTTTTGGCACAGGAGCCCCAAAAGGTTAGCCACCACTGGTATAGGTCTCCTGTATGAGCAGGGGATTGGACTAGAAGACCTCCAAGGTCCCTTCCAACTCTGTTTTTCTATCTTTGTCAACCATGCCAAAAGCTTCCTCGGGGATACCTGATATAGGTAGGCACTTGGCCTCTTTCTAGGTTTTTTGCTAACTTCATTGAAGAACTATCTTCGCATCCTGTTGGTCTTGGGCTGGTCCCTTCTCCAACAGTTGTGTGGGTAGTTTTTTGACCCCCCTCTCCTCTCCCCCTATTCAAAACTGCTTCAGCTTAGTAAGATCCTTCCAAAATCTTGGAGAGGGTGGCATTGAGTGTTGGATAAGGCAAATCCCTCTCTCCCCAGCTGACATACTGATCCAAATGGCAGATGCCTCTTCATATCGCAATCCCGCAATATTAAACTTCCCCTTACCCCCGGCGTCTGAATCTTTGCAGACGGTTTGATCTGGATTGCAAGCAGTTTGATCTGGATTTGCAAGCGAAAGGAAGCAATTTCCACCACCTCCTTCTTTAAACAGGCTGAGGGTTTCCCTGGGGTCTGAATCTTCAAGAGGGACTGTGTGAGGTTACAGATTGCCTTGCCTGAGACTATGGATATATATATATATATATATATATTGTTTTATTTATTTATAGTTTCTCAGCAATGGAAAAGCCGAGTTTCTAATCATCGGGGAACAGGGTGGGCTGAATTTAAAGCCTCCTTTACTCCTTCATCACCCCTTTTTCTTTTTAAAAATATGGTTTTATTATCATACAGAATACAAAGAATAGCCCTGTATAGATGCTAGGAACGCGCTTGTGGTGAAAGTAAATTAAACCTTTTGAAATAGAAAATTTGATATCAGGGTTAAATACGATTGCTGAGATGTAAAGGGACAAAGAATCGCTCAAATTGCTTTGCAGAGGCTTTATGTAATATTGATAAGCGGTTGTAAAAAAGGTGGAATTATTCCCTCCCCCCCCCATATTAAAAAAAAATTAGATCTTTGTGCTTCAGACTAAACTCTCCACTGTATTGGTTTTGTTGTGAAACACTACAGGTTCTACTTGACTTACTTAAATCTTTTGTGGTTGTAAGTCGAGGTTTACCTATAGATCTGTGAGAACCTTCTTAGTAACCAACCACCAGGAATTAAGGGTGGGAGAACAGAGAGAGGAAAATATTTTTGGCTTTCACATAGGAATATAGGTAGGAATTGGTTGGCAATTTTGCTTCCAGGTGCAATTCAAGGTGCTGGTTAGCTTTGGACCTATTCTGACCAAGGCTTCTGTAATTATGCACATGCTTATTTTAAAAACAAATCTTGTTTTATTGCAACACTGGGAATTGTTTTCATTCCCAGCCGGTAATAAATCTCAAACAGTTCCTTGAGATAAGCACCCACCTTTCTTTCCTGCCAATAACAGAAGTGTCGAATGAACTAGAAAAGAAAACCAACCGAAGTACAAAGAGCTTCAAGAATGAATCTGAACCGAATGAACAACTTTGCTTCCTGCAAAGCTTTCATCATCTTTGCCTGTCCTTTATCCCTTATGGGAGGGGAAATCACCTCCCAGCCTTACTCCCGAGTCACCTCTTTTGTTTCAGCTACTCTCACCTTCTAGCAGCTCTGTGCACACGCACACTGGGAACAGGCTCCCCTGGTTCCTCTGCCTCACTGCTGCCAGACTCTGGAGGCATCACCCCACTCCCAGTTGGTCCTGGCCCCATCTCTGCATCGGAAGCAGGACCCTCGTCCAGGTCCTCCACAGACTCCCGGACTGATCCCCTTTCTTCCCCACTGTCTGATTCCACTGCCATCTGCACAGGCTGCCAGCAAACCACAACAGGACCAGGTTATCTGGTGGGACTGTCTCTTGCTGGTCACATCCATCTGACCCACTAGAACAGGGAGGCAAGGAATGTTGCTGGTCCAATCTTGTGATGTGTCCCTTGGACAACTCTCCATATTTCTCCTCAGATGAACCCATTCCTGGCACGTCAGGAACTGAGTTGATTGTTGGCTCTGAACCAGGGGTGGGATTCAGCCAGTTCGGCCCGGTTCAGGTGAACCGGATGTTAAATTTACTGCCCAGCTGGCCCCATCCACCCCTCCCAGGAGTCTCAACTGCCTCCCATCCGTAGTTAGTTCTATTGTTTTTACCTCCATCATTGAGAGGGCCTATTACACGTGAGAGGGCTACATTGGTTAATGTTATATAAAGGCAGAGATCTCTGTAATGGTAGCTTAAAACTCTGACGATGTCAGCAGAGGCTCTGATGAAAGCTCAGTAAGTACATTAAATGTAGTTTTAGATTCCGGAGATTGCAGGAGATCTGTTTCTTCTTTTACAACTCGTATTTTCAGAATAGTTTGTAACACACACACACACACAGAGGACACAGCAATGGTCATGGATATGAACCTGTTGCCAAGCAGGTTCATGAGGATGCTACAGAGATTTTAACTGTGAAAAATGGTCATGTTGCTTTTTTCAGTGCCACTGTACATTTGAATGGTCACTAAATGAACAGTGGAGACATGATTAAAGTGTTCCAAGAGATTCAACCTGGAAATAAGGAGAAAGTTTCTGACAGTGAGAACCATCAACCCATGGAACAGAAATTTCCCTCTGAAGTTGTGGGAGTGTCATCACTTGAGACGTTCAAGAAGAGATTGGACTGCCATTTGTCAGAAATGGTGTAGGGTCTCCCGCTTGGGCGGGGGGTTGGACTAGATGACCTACAAGATCCCTTCCAACTCTGTTAATCTAATAGAATATTTGAGGGGCTGCCCCAGAGAGGAGGAAGGGGTCAAGCTATCTTCCAAAGCACACCTTCAGGCAAGGAACAATGGATGGAAAATGAACTAGGACAGATTCAACCTGGAAATAAGGAGAAATTTTCTGACAGTGAGAACAATCAACCAACAGAACAGCTTGCTTTCAGAAGTTATGGAAGCTTCATCACTGGAAGCTTTCAAGAAGAGACTGGACTGCCCTCTGTCAGAAATGGTGTAAGGGCTCCTGCTTGGGTAGGGTGGGGTTGGACTAGATGACCTACAGGACCCTTCCAACTCTTGTTAATCGGCTGTAAAATTGAGGACTACCTGTATAGTGTTCCTTTGGGGGAAATGTCTTGTTCTTTTGCTCATCTTTCACTCTTTGCCCATGTATTCTTCTGGAAATTGCAAACCCAGAAACGCTAATATCAAAGGCATCTTTTATGTCACCCTGGGTGTGGCTTAATAAAAAAAAAGAAAAAAGAAAAGAAACTTCACCTGTATTTGCAAAGAGTTTTTTAAAATTGCAAGGGGAGAAAAAAAAACCCAGCGCCTAACCAGCCAAGAATATAAATTCCTGCAGTGAATTACGCAGCTGTCTCTCTGGTCTTACGCAAGGAACTGTCTTCTCATTTCAGAGGGAAACATTCATAAACATTCTTAGTGTTAATAAGAAAACTCCGATAGGGCAGTGTCTATCAGAAAGGAGCGACTTTGCTTATTAATTAATTTTCCTTATCTCTTGCCACTTTGTTTCCTTTTATTAGTTCTTCTCACTCGGTACATATTTTCCCCCCCTTCCTTTCAAATTATTGTCCAGGAATTTGGCAGCAGGAGGGGTTGTTTTTTATAAACTCAAGAGAAGACAAGAAAAAAACATTACGCACAAAGCCAAATTTATGCGCGGCTTTGTGAAATTGGAAGGGCTGTTGAAATGGTCTTACAGGTAATCCTCAGCGTACGACCACAGGGCTGAGCCTAACATTTCTGTTTGCTAGGCGAGATGGTGGTTAGAGGGAGCTTTGTCCCACTTTACGACCTTCCTTGCTGTGTCTGTTAAGTGAATCACTGCAGTCTGTGACTTCCTTTGTTGCCTTTGCTTGTCAGAAAGGTGATGAGTGATGATTGTATGAGCCCGAGATACTGCAATTGTTGTAAATAGGTGAATTTTGATCAGGTGATCATGGGAATGGAGCAGTGGTTGTAAGTCTGAGGACAGGATGTAAGTCGTGCTTTCAGCGGTGCTGTAAAACTTTGAATGGTCACTAAATGAATGGTTTGTAAGTCAGGCATAGGCTTAGAGGGTGAGTTCTAGTCCAGCCTTAGGCATGAAAGCCAGCTGGGTGACTGGGCCAATCACCAGGAGACAGTGAGGTCTAGTCCCACTTTAAGCATGAAAGCCAGTTGGGTGACTTTGTGTCATGCCCCAGTTGGAATCTGATTCTGAGGGAGAGGTGGAACAGCTGACAGGGAGTGGGAGTGTGGCTCCGGAGGTTTTGGAGGAAACTGGGGAAGGGCACAGGCTGGCTGGGCATTCAGAGGAAGACCCAGGCTCACCCCCTCTTCATCCTAGGGCATGCAGGGAGGAATGGATAAGGGAGCAACATGGTTTACGGGGGAGCAAAGGGCCCTGATCCCCTTCATGGACTGCATCTGGGAAGGTTGCTTAAAAGGGCAAACTGCGCATGGCAAAGTTGCTGGAAGCAAAGCGTGCATTATATTTGTCGAGTCTTATCCAGGTTTTGGCATCCTCCCAACCGTGTGTTCCTCGTTAATTTTTGGAAGTCTGCAAGTTATTACCCTGGTCTGTCATGTTAATTACTTCAGCGTGGTTTGTATTGTTTTTTTTTAATTTCTACTTTATTTGTACTTTGGGTTCAGATTACATTTCTTCCCTTTGTAAACTGTTTTTGGAAGAGTTTGATCTCCTGCTGAGGATAATTGGGCATTGGGTGCCAAGTTGGAGGCATTAAAGGGAATTTATTTACTTTGGTGACTTTGTTACTTTTGTGCTACATCCCGGGTCATCACACTTTGGGCCAATCACCAGGAGACTGAGTTCTATTTCCACCTTAGGCCTGAAAGCCAGCTGGGTGACTTTGAGCTGATCACCAGGAGACAATTAGTTCTAGTCCTGCCTTAGGCCTGAAAGCCAGCTGGGTGACTTTGAGCTGATCACCAGGAGACAGTGAGTTCTAGTCCTGCCTTAGGCCTGAAAGCCAGCTGGGTGACTTTGCTGATCACCAGGAGACAATTAGTTCTAGTCCTGCCTTAGGCCTGAAAGCCAGCTGGGTGACTTTGAGCTGATCACCAGGAGACAGTGAGTTCTAGTCCTGCCTTAGGCCTGAAAGCCAGCTGAGTGACTTTTGGTCAGTCACTCTCTCTTAACCCAACCTACCTCACATGGTTGTTGTTGTTGTGGGGAAAGTAGAAGAATGAAGAAGTATTAGGCATGTTCATTACATTGAGTTATTTATAAAAAATAATGTAGGATACCAATTTATAAATAAAGTAAATATCAGCTGATAGTTCCAATATTTTTGTAGGCCTATTAGTTTTCCCCTCCAGCAGTGAGTTCTCCGTGGATTAGAAAAACTGGTTCCATCACCATCTGCATCTGTCAGTACATGCAGCTGGGCTTTTAATTGTTTTGATTTTTCTGAACTATAATACTAATCCGGCTTCTGGATAACATTTCAGTTTGTGAAACAAGAGCCAATTAATTTAACCTCCCTCCTGTATAGTTTTCTCAACGCAGCACAATTAAAGCCATCAGAAAGGAGCAAATCGTAGCAAGCCTGTCACCACAGTTTGCACACCAACAAGTAAAAGGATTACGGGGGTACAGATGAGGAAAAACACAGTGGGATCATCAACAGCTCTAGCACAGGATCCAATCTGGGTCAGTCACCGGAACCAGAGGCTTAGTCTTCTGAGCTTTTGAACTTGTGCTCATCCTCAGCAGTGGTGGGATTCAAATATTTTTTACCACTGGTTCAGTGGGTGTGGCTTGGTGGGCACGCTTTGCATGTGTGGATGCATTTTGCATGCATGCACGCACCAAATATGCACTTTGTGCAGGTGCAGAGGCATTCCAACTCACCTCCGGCAAGCCTGCACTCTTCCGGTCACTTTAGCAGCTGCCGCACGGCACTCTGCTGTGCCACACAAAGTAGTTGCGCTTCAAAAGCAGAGGATAAAAGTGAGTATGGGAGCCCAGCTGGGCAGGTGCAATGGTGGTATTCTACCGGTTCGGCCTTTGCAGGAAGCAATGTCGTTCGTTCTGTTTGGATTCAACCTTGAAGCTTTGTGTGGACTTTGTACTCTATTTGGCTTTATGCAGTTCATTTGGCACTGTAGTTGTTGGCAGTCATTCAAAGGAGAGAAAGGTGGGTGCTTATCTCAAGAAACTGTTTGGGACTCATTACGGGCTGGGAATGAACATAATTCCCAGCGTTGAAATAAAACAAGAGTTGTTTGGACTAAGCGAATGCTTAATTACGGTCTCAGGAAACCTTGGTCAGAACAAGTCCTTTCTCTCAGTCCAACCCTCCTCACAGGGTTGTTGTTGATGTGGGAAATATAGGAGGAGGAAAGTGTGTCGGATATGTTCATGGACTTGAGTCATTCGTAAAAAATAATAAAAGATGGGATCCAAGTAAATAAAGTAAAACAGGCAGAGCTGAATAAACAAATCTTTTGTTCTGTTTAAACCAAAAGCAGCTTCCTGGCTGAAGAATTCTGGGAGTTGTAGTCCATTCTACTTAAAGTAACCAGCTTTGAAAAACACTGCTTTAGCTCATTGTGTAGATAAGCCTCCGATTTTGCCTTTATGGGGGGAAAAGCTTTGAAATGTCCAATCCAAGAATACTTGGGCACATCTGTACTCTTACCTGTGTTTTCCCAAAAATAAGACCCTGTCTTATATACGTTTGCCACTAAAAAAGGCACCTGGTCTTATTTTCAGGGGGAGTGTCATCCACTGACTAACCTCATTTGCATATGTCATCCCCTGGCCTCCTTTTCACTCTCAGAGGCCTTCAGGAACTCCTTATTCTGTGGCCAGCAAGGCTTTCCTGAAGGCCTCTGCAACTTTCTGGATCGATCCAGAACTTGGTTATCAGCTCCAGAGGCCTTCAGGAGAGCCTGGCCAGCCTTGCTGGCTGCAGAAAAAAATGGGCTGGCAAGGCAGGTGTCGGGGTGTGCGAGGCCTGGGTGCAGTTGTCCGAAGGTAGGTAGTAGGGCAGCTCTACCACCACCCATCCCCACTCTAGCTTAATTTTCACCTGTGCACCCTGATCTTACTTAATAGGGCTTATTTTGGGAGTAGGGCTTACATTGGGCACACATGTAAAAATCAAGCTAGGACTTACTTTCAGAGTAGGTTGTATTTTGGGGGAAACACAGTATCAAAATAATAACTTTGTGACAAGCGACAGCATCCCATCTGGGAAGAGAGATAATAAGGCACAAGGAAGAAAGAACAGGGCGGGTAGAGGTTCCACTGTCTGAGCTTGGTTATTTATGGAGCTTGCAGTTCAGCTTTAATTAGCATGCATTACAATAGATTAGCCTCCTCTCCTTGCCAAAGCAATAGATTTGAGCAACTTTGTAAGACAAGAGGGAAAATCATACACACTCAAGCAGCCAGGCTTTATTATGCCTTCCTGGACAAGTTTCCTTTTTTTTTCTCCTCTGAATTATAAGGTTGTCTAGGCCTGTTGTGACTACTCAGCTGTGGTTCACCTGAGATCGAAACTCTCCTTTAGATAGTTCCTGAATTAACAATGCACTCTGCTTGGGGCTGTTCTTGAAAAGTATCCAGAAGCTTAAGTTAGTTCCAAGTGCATGGCTTGCATGGTTTTGTGCAAATGGTGTCACCTCTCTTGCGGGAGCTGTGTTGGTTGCTGATTAGCTTCCAGGTCCATTTCAAGGCACTGGTGGTCACCTTCAAAGCCCTCCATGGTTTGCAAGCCAGTTTATTTGAAGGACCATCTTTCCCCAGTTATATCTACCTGACCCATCATGTTATGGACCTCCCCTTTTAAGGAGGTGTTGGAAGTAAGATCTGGTCCAGCTCTTATTCCAAGCTGGGAGAAAGAAAGATACAGGAGAAATGAACTGGAGGCAGGCTGCATTCGGAAAAGAGGTCTCCGTTTATTTGGTCACCAGAAACGACAGTGACTGCAGCATGTTTCTAATAAGTGCAAGCTGTGTACAGATTGTGTTGAATTCTTAGGGTACTTGATTGACAATCAGGGTATTCACCCTACCGATAGCAAATTGAGAACAATAAAAAATGCTCCCAGACCCCGGAACAAAGCTGACCTCCAGGCATTTTTAGGCCTCATCAATTTCTATAACGTATTCTTGCCGCACAAGGCGACTGTTGCTGAACCTTTACATCGCTTACTAGATAAAAAAGTAATTTGGGTTGGCTGACAAATTGGGGTGGAGAGTAGAGGGGCTTTTATAACAATATTGTGATTGAGATGTTTGTTCCTATGCAAGAATGTGTCCTTTAATATTTTAATGGCTGTTGCCAGATGCCTGCAGGGTCATGTAGAGGTCATGACTGGCTCTACAGGCAAAAAGGAGAAATGCAAATCCTGGATGTTTTGTTTGTCTGAGTTAATCTTGTCAGATTCGGCTCCTTGCCTGTTGTGCTGCTTAAGAGCTGCTGGCTGCTCTTTGTTTATGAATAGAGCGGCCTGGCTTTGTGAATGGATACAAATATCCATGCATAAAGCCTAGCCTCTTCAGACTTCTGCTTGAGGCTGTTTGCCTATAGCAGAAGTCGGCATGGCCTAGTCAGCTCCAGGGGTGCTCTGGGGGCTGGAAATGGCCTGTTTCTTCCCAGAGGCCCATTTTTCACCCTCCCTGGGCTCCAGAGGCTTTCCTCAAACATCCAGGAGGCTTATTTCCTCCCTCCTCCGGCTCTCTGGAGGCTGGAAATGGGCCCGTTTCTGACCTTCCAGAGCCTCCAGGAGGCTGGTTTCTCACCCTTCTTGAACCTTCGTGCGGGCCCTATCCTTATCTGGGATCCAAAATGGGTTGCATGGAGACTCCTGGGAGGGGTGGGTGGGGCCAGCTAGTCGTCAGAACTACCACTTTGGTGAACCAGATGTCAAGTTAGCATCTGGTTCACCCAAACCATTGAGAACCGGAAGCAGCCCCCCGCCTGGCAGAAGAACTGGGGTTGCTTTCTGCCTTTGTTAAGGATATTTTTTTTTCTCCTCTTTCCCTTTAGGGGAAGTGTTATATCCTGCCTCTTTTAATATCCTGTATAGAATATCTTTTATCCTGGGGAAGGGAGGAGCTTCCTACACAGTTCCATCTGGTGGGGCCCAGAAGAAAGGCCTTCTCCGTGGTGGCTCCCTCCCTGAGAAACATCCTCCCTGTGGGGATAAATTGGCCCCCATTTTGACACTCATTCGAACAGTCCCGACAATGAGACTTTGCTCACAGGCCTGGGATGATTCATCAAGAGTCTGATTGTTGTCACCAGAGGGATGGAGAGGTGGGCTGCCACTGGTTTGGGTGAACTTGTAGCTAGTTTTATGGTGGTTCAGTGAACTGGAAAATCCCACCCCTAGCTGTCCCCGACCACCCCTCCCTTCCCCTCTCCAGAATCCCCAAATGGCCTCCGGAGCCTGTGGGAGGCCATTTTCACCCTCCTGGAGGCCCAAAGGAAGCTTCCAGAACCCAGGTAGGGAAAAAAAATGGGCCTCCCAGAAGTTCTAGCCTCCAGAGGGCTGTTTTCACCCTCCCAAAAGCCTCTAGAGCCCAGGGAAGATGAAAATGCCCCTCCCCGCATGGTACAGGAGGCTGACTAGGCCACGCCCACCCAGCAACCCAGAAGGAAACCGGTTGCTGATATTTTTGAAGCCCACCCCCAACCACAAGTAGTCCTCAACTTACAATCATTCATTTAGTGACCATTCAAAGTTACAAATGGCACTGAAAAAAGTGACTTAGGAACATTTTTCACACTCATGACCGTTGCAGCATCCCTGTGGTCATGTGATCAAAATCCAGACACTTGGCAACTGACTCGTATTTATGACGGTTGCAATGTCCCCTTTTGTGAAATTCAGACAAGCCATGGGGAAGCCAGACTTACTTCACAACCTTGTTACTAACTTAATGAGGGTAGTGATTCACTTAACAACTGTGGCAGGAAAGGTCTTAAAACAGCAAAATTCACTTAAGAAATATCTCTCTTAATGACAGAAATTTTGGGCTCAATTGTGGTCATAAGTTGAGGACCACCTGCATTGGGTTTTGTATTGGGGTTTTTATTTCTGTAAATCATCTGGGGTCGCTGCAAATAAGTTGGGCAGCCATATAAATCTTATTAAATAAATGAATGCCCCCCCCCCCCTTATTTTACATCCTCACAAGAGAGTGAATCCCTTACTTGGAAGTGTTCGTACACCACAAAATAAGACAAAGTGTAATAAAAATCAACCATTTAGGTATTCTGGAGACATATGAACAACATATAAGAGTTTTATTTTCATATTGCTTTTGCAAAAGGGAATTCTGCTCATGGGCAGGAGACATGGTTCCCAGGAAGTCTGGGGTTTATATACAGGTTCAAATATACAGTCTCTACCCCTTTCCGGGTTCACAATCTATCCAGCTACATATTCAGCTACGCAACACCCCTAATACTGTAGCATACCATCTGTTTCCTCGTCCTGTTTACCTGTTTCCATTTCCAGTAATCTCCATCATTAACATGACACTGGACAGCAGAACCTGCCAAATATATAAAATTTATACAAAACAATAGAGAATTCTTATATAATATCACAGTAAATAATCTTAGGTTAACACAGAGGTTAAAAATGGCGGTTACCATTGCTTTATATTTTCACAGGTATAATTCTACATATCGCACAAAGCAAGGTTAGCACAAACTGAGTTTAATTTTTGGGTGAATAATAGATCTTGCTAGGTCTTTCTCTGAGCCGCTTCACAAGTTGCACATGGTTGGTTTTGTCTGCAGAGAGAAAATAAAAGCATCCCCTCCTTTTCATCCAACCCAGCATGGTTTATAATTTGATCATTTCCCAATCTTTAAGTCTGCCCCTTGCCCTGTTTTCTGTCTCTCGGCAAATAAAGGCCAAACGACTTTGGTCTTTCTTCAGAAAGGAACCGAGTCCCCATCCTTTCATCACAGCTTATGCTTTTCTCCAGCATCCTTGGCCCTTCTAGGAGGAAAAGGACTGCACACCATTGGCTGCTGCTAGGAAACCATCTCCATCACCCCTCTCTCCCTCTAGGGCTGCCTAAGATAAGTAGCATCCTTGTAGGCAATTAACTGCAAATAGCCGAGTCAAAAGAGTCCTTGGGCAGGATCCTGCTGGACAGACAAGCCCACGGGGGGGGGGGGGGGAGGTTTGATTATCTCAGACCCTCTGTGGGACGAGCAGTTATCTCATTTGCACCAACAAGTTGGAAGACACCCTTGGTGTGAGGTTTGCCACACACAACCCCAAGCATTTTAGCCCATAGCCTGAAAACAACGCCATTGTTATGCAGAACATCTACAAAAGGAGAGGAGAGGAGAAGAGAGAGACAAGAAAGGAGAGAGAAGAGAAGAGAAGAGAAGAGAAGAGAAGAGAAGAGAAGAGAAGAGAAGAGAAGAGAAGAGAAGAGAAGAGAAAGAGAAGAGAATCCAAGATAGAATCTAGGATAGGGTAGGGGAGAAGAGAGGAGGAGAGGAAAGGAGAGAACAGAAGAGAAGAGAGAAGAAAAAATACATTCCAAGATAGAACCAAGGAAATGGGAGGGGAGGAGAGGAGAGGAGAGGAGAGGAGAGGAGAGGAGAGGAGAGGAGAGGAGAGGAGAGAAGAGAAGAGAAGAGAAGAGAAGAGAAGAGAAGAGAAGAGAAGAGAGAAGAGAAGAGAAGAGAAGAGAAGAGAAGAGAATCCAAGATAGAACCAAGGATAAGGTAGGGTAGGGTAGGAGAGAAGAGAGGAGGGAGAGGAGAGGAAAGAGAATAGAAACCAAGATAGGATAGGATAGGATAGGATAGGATAGGATAGGATAGGATAGGATAGGATAGGATAGGATAACAGAGTTGGAAGGGACCTTGGAGGTCTTCTAGTCCACCCTCTGCTGCACAGGCAGCAAACTGTATATCATTTCAGAGAAATGGTTGTCCAGTCTTTTCTTGAAAACTTCCAGTGTCAGTGCATTTACAACTTCTGATGACAAGCTGTTCCACTGATTAATTGTTCTCACTTTTAGGAAGTTTCTCCTTAATTCCAGGTTGCTTTCTCTCCTTGCTGAGTTTCCATCCGTTGCTTCTTGTCCTGCCTTCTGGTGCTTTGGAGAATAGCTTGACCCTCTCCTCTTTGTGGCAGCCCCTCAACTATTGACCATGGACAGACCTGGGCATTTTATGGCCCCAGGCCATTTTCGGCCCTTTGATTGTCCCTGTCTGGCCTGCATAAATTGCTTTTATTTATAGGCAGTTATAAATACTACTATTATATGATTATTTAAAAAAAATTACGTACAGATAGTTCTTGACTTAGGACCCCAATTGAGCCCAAGACTTCTCTTGCTAAGTGGGACAATAGTTTAGTGAATTTTGCCCCAATTTAAAACCTTTCTTCCCACAATTGTTAAGTGGATCACCGCAGGTATTAACTTAGTGACAGGGTCATTAAGTAATCCGGCTTCCCTGTTGACTTTGCTTGGTCAGAAGGTTGTGAAAGGGGATCACATGACGCGGGGACACTGCGACCATCATAAATAGGAGCCAGTTGCCAAGTGTTTGAATTTTGATCACAAGACCATGGGGATGCTGCTGTTGTGGCCTGCCAGCAGCCAGTGGAGCTGGCGGCAGACTCGGACAATGAGGAGGTTGGGGAGGAACACGGGCCAGTCCTGGAGTCTGGGGAAAGCTCTGAGGAGGGCTCTGTGTCAGAGGCAGAGATGGGGCCAGGGCCATCCGACAGTTATCAGCTGCCTTCGGAGTCGGAGATCAGTGAGGCAGAAGAACAGCTGGAGCCTGTTCCCAATGTGTGCATGTACAGAGCTGCCAGGAGAAGGGAACAGTTAAGGAACATGAGTCAAGTCGGGGCACAGTAAAGGCACAGGTAGATGGTGAATGGCCCCTCCCATATATAGGAATGAAAGGGGAGTGGTGTTTGCAGGAGACAATTAGTTTGTTCAATTGGTGTGAAGATTTGTTCTTGACTCCTCGTCGAGTATTTTCTTGTACAGTGTTGCACTTGGAAGCTATCGGCTTGGCAAATCTCCAAGCCTGATAGAGAGTATTTTAACATACTGCACCTGTGTATGGTTTGCCAATTGCACAATGGCAGATAGGAAAGCACTCCAGAGGGTTAATATCATTGCCCAGAACATCATTGGTTGCCCTCTCCCCTCTTTGGAAGAGCTTTAGAGCTCCTGCTGCCTTAAGAAAGTTCAAAACATCCTTAAAGATCCATCTCATCCTGGGCTCCCTTTTTTTGAACTATTACCATCTGGCAGACGGTACAGGATAATAATAAAAACAAGGGCAAATAGGCTGCAAAACAGCTTCTCTCCCAGGGCAGGAGCTCTTTTGAATTCTACTGTATAGTGCAGTGTTGGTGTGGTGTCGGGAGATTTCAATTCAATGTGTGGAGTGTGAAGGAGGTGTGTTTGTGTTTATTTTCATGGTCATGATATGCACTGAAGACGGTGTTTGATTTAGTTAAACGAGGTGCAATGACACTAAACTAAATTAAACTAAACTAAGCTGATAAGGTCTGTTGGTTGTAAATCACTCTTGAAAGACTGTTTGCAGGGACTTTGCTGGATGTGAATGAGAGGAATTCACATTAGCCTGAATTAAAAAAGGGGTTTTGTCAGGACGAGGAGTCTGCTTCGTGATATCGTGAAGCCTTAGTCAGAACAGCTGCAATGGGAGAAAAACCCGGTCCTAAGTCATTTTTTTTTTCAGTGCCGTTGTAATTTCAAACGGTCACTAAACGAATGGCAGGAACTTGAGGACAACCTGATTCTTCCCTTCCAGCATCTGAAAAAAGAAAAATATGGAAAAAGGGCTTTCTTATTGATTAAAAAACCCTGAACAATGTCCTTTTCAGGGGCATCTTCCTTCAAAAATCTGCAACAAGGGTGAGTGGGTTGCTTGCCTCAAAGCCCCTTCTTCCTTTCCTGCCGATATAAAAGGACAGGTGTTTTAATTGTTGTGCCACACCCACCTGCCAGTGTGCAAATTGTGACACGCAACTGCAGCCATTGAAACCCCCAAGTTTTCTTTCCTCCTTTTAACACGTCCTAAGGCAGCTGTTTGACATCTGTTGCGCAGGGGAAATGAAGACGGGGAAAGAAATTCATTTGGTACATGCAGGAAGGCAAATGTATGGCTTGCCCAAACTGGATTTATTATATTGTGTTTTATTTTTAAGGATTTATAGGTTTCCCCCATCCCAGCCCACAGCCCACAGCCCACACCCTGGCTCGAACAATGCAACTGGGTGGCCCACAGCAGAAAACAATCCCCAAATAAACAGTCAACAATAATCATAAGTAAGTGACACACATTCCTACACTCTCTCTTTGGTGACATTAGACATCTGTGCCTTAATGTCCATTTTTAAAAATACTTTTTAAAGTCCATCAAGGTTGGGAGGGGTGGGGAGGCACCCAAATTGATGCCAGCCTTCATTTTCCACACATTCTCCAAATATCGCGTGGGTTCAAATTGCGTCAGCGTTCTTGAGGGGTGAGCTTTCCCTCACCATAGATATCTTTGCAATCATTTGTTTTTTTCGTGTGGAAGGGACTTCGGTGGTCTTCTAGTCCAACCCCCTGCTCAGGCAGGAGACCCTATACCAGTGGTAGCTAACCTTTTTGGTCTCCTGTGCCAAAAATTGTGCATGCTCGCACGCCAGCACCCAGAAGGCAATGCCTGCCTCCCCCACACTCCCTACACATGCGCTTGCAATCACCACCAACCCACCCTTGCCACCCCCTGACCTAAACTGCACTTCACAGCTGATTTTTGGCCAGTTTGAGGCCTTTTTCAGCCTCCCAGAGGCTTGGGGAAGGCTTCTGCAGGCTTTGCAGGCCGAAAACTAGGCCCATTTTGTCACTTCCAGTATTTCTGGAAAAATAGGAAGTGATGAAACAGGCCTAGTTTTCGGCCTGCAAAGCCTGCGGAAGCCTTCCCCAAGCCTCTGGGAGGCTGAAAAAGGCCTCAAACCAGCTGAAAATCAGTTGTGAAGTGCACACATGCACAGTGAGGTAAGGTTGCCTACAGCTCATGTGCCGGCACAAATGGCTCTGCGTGCCACCTGTGGCATGCGGGCCACACAAATCACGGCCCTATACCATTTCAGACAAATGGTTGTTCAGTCTCTTCTTAAAAGCCTCCAGTGATGAAGCATTCACAACTTCTGGAGGCAAGTTGTTCCATTGCTTAATTGTTCTCACTATCAGGAAATTTCTCCTTAGTTCTGTGTTGGTTTTCTTCATGCTCAGTTCCCATCTATGGCTTCTTGTCCTGCCTTCTGGTGCTTTGGAGAATAGCTTGACTCTCTCTTCTTTGCTGCAGCCGCTTAAATATTGGAACACTGCTATCATGGTCCTTGTTTTCATTAAACTAGTCATACCCAATTCCTGCAATTGCTGCAACTATTCTTCACATGTTTTAGCTTCCTAGACCATCCTGAACAAATGGCTGTCCAATCTCTTCTTTAAAATCTCGAGTGTTGAAGCACCCGCAACTTCTGGTGGCAAGCTGTTCCACAGCTTAATTAAGTTTCTTAAGTTTCTCCTTTGTTCTAGGTTGGAATCAACTCTTCTTTTTTTTTTCACTGTTGGAAAAGGGTTCTTTAATTTTTTTAAAAAACAATTTTATTGGTTTTTTAAAAACAAACAAAACATAAAAACATCCAGCTTTCTTTCATAAATATACAAACAGTGTGTCGGGTGGTTTACCAGTTTCTGTGCATTCATTACGTAGTCTCAGTTACAGTTACATCACATAATAACTCATATTATCAATCAGAAATTATATATCCTAGTATCACTATTAAACAATCATTTGACTATAATTTTATTCATTCATGCTTTACGAGATAGCTATAATTTACTAAGTTTATTTTATAACAAATCATATAGTCATACCAAATCTATCCTGAAAACATTTTTTTTTATTTTTAATACAAGTTTTATTAATTTTTTACAACAAACACAAACACATAAAACATAGGACATAACATAAAAACATTATCATTCTTCATAAATTTACAAGCAGTGTATCGATTGGTTTACCATTCCTTTTTGTGCATCCATTTCATAGTCATCATAATAATTATGTTGCATAATAACTCATATCATCAATCAACAACCATATATCCCAATATCACTATTGAACAATCATTTGACTGTAATTTAACTAATTCATACTTAAGCGAGATATCTATAGTTTAATTAATTTATTTTATAACAGATCATAAAATCATACCAAATCTATCTTAATAAAATATTCTTAAAATATTATCAAAACCAAAAAGAAAAAAAATGCATATTCGTTATATCCTAAATTTCTAAATATTCTATTATTATATTGTATTATCTAACCATTGATAAAAAAGATCCCAAACTTCATAAAATTGTTTATCTTCTTGTTCTCTAATTTCAAATGTCAATCTGCTCATTTCAGCACATTCCAATATTTTCTTAATGATTTCTTCCTCTAATGGTATTCTCTCACTTTTCCAATTTTTAGCAAATACAATCCTAGCTGCTGTTGATACATTTATAGTCAAATATTTGAAATTTTTATTATATATATCAGGTAAGATTCCCAATAAAAAAATCTCCGTTTTCAAGTCTATATGTTTCTTTGTCATTTTGGTTGGATCAACTCTTGATATCTCTCCGATTGTGGTTCGCCGGCAGCAGGAGTGGATGGCTGAGAGAGAGCGAGGACTCAGATGAGGGGCCTGTGTGTGATGCAGGGATGGGGCCGGGACCATCAGGGAGTGGAGATTGTGGAGGCTGGCAGCAATGAGGAAGAGCACCCCGAGGAGCCCGTGCCCATTGTGCGTGCACGCAGGGCTGCTCGAAGGAAAGAGCAGCTGCAGCAGCACGGGCGACTCGGGAGTAAGGCTGCAAGGTCAATGGCCCCTCCCTTAAGGGATAAAAGCCAGCTGAGAAACCGGAGTTCTTTGCAGGAAGCAAAGACATTTTTGCACTCAAGCCTTATTCGGAATATCTTGGTTGGTGTTTGGAGATTCTTTGTGTTTGAAATCTTTCTTACTAACTTTATCTCGTGTTCTTGGCAGCCTTGCACAACCTTGGCAAGGCTTATTCTTATCAGAGACAATTAGTTTGAAACAGCCTTTTAACCATGAAGGAATGGAATTGGTAAAGAATTGTTAAAAGGTTTTGCTGTTACCTCGGTTTCGTGTTTGTTTCCTTGGAACAAGGTTTGGGTCAGAACATCTCCTGTGCTTCTGCATGCATTCTTTTATCTGCCCTATTTTGCTTGAAGATGAATTTTACTTGGGGATGAACTTCAGGATTTTCCCCTCCTCTCCGCAGTTGCGCTGAAGTCCATCTGTCCATCCCGTGGTGCGTTGCAAAAAGGAAGTTGCAAACAGGGGCATGCAGATTGTTTCATCTTCCAAATAGCAGCTGTTGGGAGCACTTCAAAGCGGAAAATCCAAATGCATTCAGAGAGTTATGTTTTCAGGCATTCCAAGTTGTTTTTTAACATTACACACTTTGGAACGGTCCGATGGCTGTTCGGATGGTGTGGTTTCCTTCCAAACTCAAAACAAAGCACATATGTTCCAAAGAAGGGGTGGGTTTTTTTTTCCCCCAGTGTCATGCCAAAAACCAAAAAACTTATTCCCTTGGAATAATGTTAAATGTTCTTCCCACAGAAGGCAGCCAAACTGGATTGTTCCAATCAGATGTTTCAAGTAAGGAGAACTTCTGTAGGTATAGGTATAGGTAGGTAGGTAGGTAGGTAGGTAGGTAGATAGGGGGAGGGGGGAGATGATAGACAAATAGGGGATAGATAGATGATAGATAAATAGGTAGGTAGGTTGGTAGGTAGGCAGGCAGGCAGATATAGATAATGATAGATAGATAGATAGATAGATAGATAGATAGATAGATAGATAGATAGATAGATAGGCAGGCAGGCAGGCAGGCAGGCAGGCAGGCAGGCAGGCAGGCAGGCAGGCAGGCAGGCAGGCAGAGATTGATGGATAGATAATGATAGATGATAGATAGGTAGATATGTAGGTAGGTAGATATAAACAGACAGACAAATAGATTTTTTATAGAGATAGATAGATAGATAGATAGATAGATAGATAGATAGATAGATAGATAGATAGATAGATACTTAGAAAGATAGATAGACAGATATAGAGATAGAGACAGACAGACAGATAGATATTAATATTCTCTGCTCAGTTAATTTCCACCCGTTGCTTCTTGTGCTTTGGAAAATAGCTTGACCTCCTTTCTCCTCTCTGGGGCAGCCCCTCAAATACGGAAAGACTGTTGTCATGTCTCCCCTAGTCCTTCTTTTCACTGGACTAGAGATACCCAGTTCCTGCAACCCTTCTTCATATGTTTTAGCCTCCAGTCCCTGGTTGATCTTCTCTGCACTCTTTCCAGAGCCTCAACATCTTTTTTTACATCGTGGTGACCAAAACTGGATGCCGTATTCCAAGTGTGGGCTTACCAAGGACTTATCAAGTGGTGTTACGAACACTTCACGTGGTCTTGATTCTATCCCTCTGTTGATGCAGCCTAGAACTGGGTTGGCTTTTTTGGCAGCCACAGCACAAGGCTGGCTGATATTTAAATGATTGTCCACTAGGACTCCAAAATCCCTCTCACAATTATCACTCACTGGCCTGGATGCTGAGCTTCATGTGCTGGAACATGGAGCTTGAAGTCCCACGTGTTTTGCTTTCTTTCTTTAGCTTCCTCCCTTAAAAAAAAAAAAAAAATCTGGCAGGCTCCTTTTAGCAGATGCAAAACAGGCAGGATTTCAGCCCCTGGAATCTCTGGTGACTTGCAGATGGAAAGAGCTTGCTCCCATAGCACTGTGGTTGGTAGCGCAGCTGTTTCAAACATGGCAATGTTCCTGCTACTACAACAACCTCAGTTGCACACCCAGGCCCGGTTTACACCAATCTCTGCTCCAGTTTCTTAAGATTCACGTTCACTTAAATGTCGGTCTTTGATTTTGTGCACTTCACTGATTGCATTCTTTACCAGATGGGTGGACTTCAACTCCCAGAATTCTCCACGGTGGCCACGCTGGCAGAGGAATTCTTGTTCTGACCCAAAACTTGTTCCAAGTAAACAAACACCAAACAGATAAAAGCAAAACCTTCTAATGCTTCTCTGTGAATTCAATTAATTCACGATTAAAGGCTATGAAAACTAATTGTCTCTGATAAGAACGAGCCTTGCCAAGATGGTGCAAGGCTGCCAAGAACACTCGATAAAGTTGCCCAGAAAGATTTCAAACACAAAGAGTCTCCAAACACAAAACAAGATACTCTGAACGTCCATAAGGCTTAAGTGCAAAAATGTCTTTGCTTCCTGCAAAGAACTCCGGCTTCTCATCTGGCTTTTATCACCTCAGGGAGGAGCCATTACCTTGCAGCCTTACTCCTGAGTCGCCCGTGCTGCTGCAGCTGTTCTTTCCTTCGAGCAGTCCTGCATGCACGCAGCCTGGGCACGGGCTCCTTGGGAGCCTCTTCCTCACTGCTGCCAACCTCCACAATCTCCGAAGGCAGCACTCCACTCCCTGATGGTCCTGGCTCCATCCCTGCATCTCAAGCAGGCCCCTCATCCAAGTCATCACTCTCCGAGAGCTCAGGTGTCTGCACCTGCTTCCAGCGAACCACAACTATTCTGAAAGTTGAAGTTTGGCTGCCTAGAAGAGGATTTTCAGAGAAGTGGCAAATGCCTCCTCTGACTGGCCTCGCCAACCCCATCTCTTCTCTGCCTTCCATTGAGTTCCAGCTGATCGGCTGGGTCTTCTTTGGTTGCCCTGCACAGGAGAACGGAGCTGGAAAGCAGGTTAGTGGGGTTGGGACCAGTGGTGGGATTCAGCCAGTTTGCACCAGTTCAGGAGAACCGGTTGTTAACTTTCTGAGCAGTTTGGTGAACTGGTTATTGGAAGAAATCATCAGGGCAGAAAACCAGTGGTTCAATTATTTAAATCCCACCACTTGGTGGGTAGACAATGGAGATTTTACAGTATCATTCCCCTGCCACACCCATCAAGCCACACCCACAGAACCGGTAGTAAAAAAAATTTGAACCCCCACCCCTGTCCCCTGTGTTAGGGAAGGCATGAACAAAAGGCAGTCTATAAATGTAGATTCCCTTTGTCTGCAGAAAAAGCCCACTGGAGGCTTTTAAGAAGAGATTAGACTGTCATTGGTCAGAGTTGGTTTTCTGCTTTGAGGTTGGGGGGGGTTGGGCTAGATGACCTCCAAGGTCCCTTCCAACTCTCTTCATCTGTTAAAATGCAGTCTAGAAATGCACCTTCTGCAAGCAGAAAAGTCCACCTTAGAGTAAGAAATAAACTTAGAAATAAACTTCAAAGCCATATTTAAAAAAATAAAAAAATAACACCAGCCACCTTTGGCAGATGTGGAAGTGAAATATGAGATTGGAGAGATCTGAAGTTTTAGCAAAAGTTATTGACTCGTGTGGTGTTTTTGGTTTGGGGGTGGTTCTCTTTTCTTTTCTTTTTTTCACAGTGTTGCTGAGTTGCTAAGAACGATATTGATGGATTGTGGATTTTTGGCCCCGGCTGAAAGTATTTTCTAAAGCCCGAAGAGATGATATAAACTGAGCTGGAATAACCCAGGGAGGCCCCATCCCTGCATGCTGTTGTGCAGCTTCCCCTTTGCTTCCCACGGGTGATCAAGAGCAGAATGGATTCCGTTTTCAAAGCACACGCACAGAAGCGCGTTTGATTTCCAGAATCTGTTCGGCACTCCGAATTTAGAAGTTACCCTTTCTGGGCAGGATTGGGTTGATTTTGGATCATAGCCTCTGGATTGACTTGGGGGGAAAATTACAGAGGAAGGAAGGAAGGAAGGAAGGAAGGAAGGAAGGAAGGAAGGAAGGAAGGAAGGAAGGAAGGAAGGAAAGAAGGAAGGGAAATAGAATAGAGGGAAGGAGAGAGGGAGGGAGGGAATAGAGGAGAGTGGGAGGGAGGGTGGAAATAGAGAAATTGAGGGAGGGGGAGGGAGGGAGGAAGAAAGGAAGGAAGGAAGGAAATAGAACAGAGGGAAGGAGGGAAGAAATAGAGGAGGGAGGGAGGAAGGAAGGAAATAGAGAAAGAAGGGAGGAGGAAGGAAGGAAATAGAATAGAGGGAAGGAGGGAAGAAGAGGAGGGAGGGAGGGAGGAAATAGAGAAGGAAGGGAGGAGGAAGGAAGGAGATAGAATAGAGGGAAGGAGGGAAGAAATAGAGGAGGGAGGGAGGAAGGAAATAGAGAAGGAAGGAAGGAAGGAAGGAAGGAAGGAAGGAAGGAAGGAAGGAAGGAAGGAAGGAAGGAAGGAAGGAAATAGAGGAGGAAGGGAGGAGGAAGGAAGGAAATAGAACAGAGAGAAGGGGGAAGGAAAGAGAAATTGAGGGAGTGAGGGAATAGAGGAGAGTGGGAGGGAGGGTGGAAATAGAGAAATTGAGGGAGGGGGAGGGAGGGAGGAAGGAAGGAAATAGAACAGAGGGAAGGAGGGAAGAAATAGAGGGGGGAGGGAGGAAGGAAATAGAACAGAGGGAAGGAGGGAAGAAATAGAGGAGGGAGGGAGGGAGGGAGGAAGGAAATAGAGAAATAGGGGGAGGAGGAAGGAAGGATGGAAGGAAGGAAGGAAGGGAGGAGGAAGGAAGGAAATAGAATAGAGGGAAGGAGGGAGGGAGGATGGAAATAGAGAAATTGAGGGAGGGGGAAGGAGGGAGGAAGGAAGGAAGGAAGGAAATAGAACAGAGGGAAGGAGGGAGGGAAGGAGGAAGGAAGGAAATAGAGAAAGAAGGGAAGGATAAAGGAAATAGGGAAAGAGGGAAGGAGGGAAGAAATAGAGGGTGGGAGGGAGGGAGGGAGGAAGGAAATAGAGAAAGAAGGAGGAAGGAAATGGAGAAATAGAGGGGGAGGAAGAAAGGAAGGAAAGGAGAGAATGAATGGAAGGAGGGAGGGAGGACCTAAACTAAATTAAAATGTCTTGGCTGATGTCTGATGAAAAGGAATGTTTTTTTTCTTGAGTTTTTTATTTCTTTCTTGTATCCCTGGGTTAATATGTGGAGGCTAATCTAGTTACCTTTCTGTTCCTCCTCCTCCTCCTCCTGTCAATTTTCTTCCTTCATTTGCTTCTTTTCTTCTTCATTTTTCATCATATTCTTCCCTTCTCTACATTTCTCTCTCTCTTCCTTCCTTGCTCTCTCTTCTTTCCCCATTTCTCTTTCTCTTCCTTCCTCTTCTCCTTCTTTCCTTTCTCCTTCACTGCCGTTGTCTTCTCTCTCTCTCTCTCTCTCTCCCTCCTTCCCTCCTCCTCTTCATTTTGCTCTTCCTTCTCCTCCTTCCTCTTTTCCTTCTGCGTTCCCTTTTTTCCCCCTTTTGTCTTCTCCCTCTCCAATCCTCCTCCTCCTCTCCTCCTCTCCTTCTTAATGCCAACCCAATCATCCTCTGCTTCATTTCTGGCAAAGTCAGAATATTCACATGTTTTCACCTGTCCCTCACTGACTCCTGCCTTCCTTTTTGGGATGATTTTCTTCACACTTTTTGGTGCAAAGGTGTTGAGCTGCTCACAAGATAAAGTGTGTGTGTGTGTTGGGGGGAGCAGTTAGGTGATGTGAGGATCTTTTGTTACAGAAGCAAGAACAAGGGCTGTGAATTCCCAAATAAAAACCATTATTTTTCGACTGGCGGCCACAATTTCAGCCGAAAATTTCCAGGGCAAAGCCAGTAAGTGGTTAAGAAAGTTTTGCCCCATTTTATGACCCCCTTTTTTTGGCCTCAGTTGTTAAACGAGTCACTGCCATTCTGAAATGAATCGTCCAACTTCCTCCATTGTACTTCCTTGTCAGAATCGGATTGGGAAGGTTATCCCCTTGGGACACTGTAACCATCATAAATACATGCTCCTTGCCAAGTGTCCAAATTGGCTGGTGAATTCTGGGAGTTGAAGTCCACCTGTCTTAAAGCATTCCGACTGGGGAATTCTGGGAATTGAAATCCACCCATTTTAAGGCATTCTGGCTGAGGAATTCTGGGAATTGAAATCCACCCATTTTAAGGCATTTTGGCTGGGGAATTCTGGGAGTTGAAGTCAATTTGCCTTAAAGCATTCCGGCTGGGGAATTCTGGGAAATGAAGTCCACCCATTTTAAGGCATTCTGGCTGAGGAATTCTGGGAATTGAAATCCACCCATTTTAAGGCATTTTGGCTGAGGAATTCTGGGAGTTGAAGTCCCCCCATTTTAAGGCATTTTGGCTGACGAATTCTGGGAGTTGAAGTTCATGCCAAGGTTGATAAAGTGACTAAACTAGCAACATGGAACTTGGAAAAGGAATGCAGGAATCACTGTATGGACCTGAAGCCAATCATATGCTCCCTCTGACAGCCAGGAAAATATACATTGTGTTATTATTATTATTTTTTTACACCAGGGTGCAGGAAGGGGCACTACTTTCTGTTTTTGCCCTCCCTCAGAATTGGCTTCAAAATGGTCCCAGTACAAAGATGCTAGCTGGGGGCCTCCATAAGCCAGGAAACAATTCTTACTTATTATTACAACAACTCTTTTTTTAAAAAATATTCAGTTTTTTGAATAATCAAATCACTCAGTGGGAACGTCATTTATTTCCCACTATTGAAAGCTGCACATTGTACAGAGATATAAGATTATTTTTCTTTCTTTCTTTCTTTTTTCTTTTTTTTGGTCTCCTTGGAGACCAAACTGGATTTCACAATAGCAACAAGTAAAAATGTCGATATTCATTCGGCCCTTTGGTGAGGTGTCGGCAGCTACACAACGTTGAGTGTTGTCACCCTTTTCAAAAATCAATTTGTTTGCTTGCTCTTTTAAAATACTTGTAAGTTTTCTCCTTTATTAAGGGGTCATGATTGCATGTCGGTTTCTATTTATGAAGAAAAGGCATCCACCACAAACAGAGGAAGCCACTTTCTTAACTTCAATTCTGGGAATTGATGTCCATTTCTCTTAAAGCAGGCCAGCTGAGGAATTCTGGGACTTGAAGTCCATCTCTCTTAAAACAGGCCAGCTGAGGAATTCTGGGAGTTGATGTCCATCTCTCTTACAGCATGCCGGCCAAGGAATTCTGGGACTTGAAGTCCACCCAGTGTCAGGGTTCCAACAAACACCCCCAATGGAATCACACCCGGTCTTGCTTTGGCAGCCCTGAAGATGCTTCCAAAATGGCCTCAGGCAATGCATGCACGATCCCCCCTCTCATGCCACGTGTCTCTGGGCATGCCTGCATGTCTCCCCCACACACACCCTGAACCCTGCACGTGCGCGCCAAATACCCGAAAATCAGCTGTCGGGTGGTGGCGCACGCCCACCTGCGCAGTGGGGCACTTCTGGGGGACCTCTCACGTGCTGAGGGAAATGGCTCTGCATACCACTTCCGGCAAGCGCGCATAGGTTTGCTAACACGGTCCTATACCATTTCAGACAAATGGTTGTCCAGTCTCTTCTTAAAACTCTCCGTTGTTGGAACACCCCTAGCTTCTGGAGGCAAGTCGTTCCACCGATGAATTGTTCTAACTGTCTCACTTAGCAATAGACATTTCGGCCTCAATTGTGGTCTTACTTCAAGGCCTCCCTGTAGGCATTATTTCTGCTATAGTCAGACTGGATTCCTTAACTTAACACAAAGAAGAGAGAGTCAGGCTATTCTCCAAAGCCCCTGAGGGCAGGACAAGAAGCAATGGATGCAACTTCACCAAGGAGAGAAGCAACTTAGAACTAAGGAGAAATTTCCTGACAGTGAGAACAATTAACCAGTGGAACAACTTGCCTCCAGAAGTTGTGGGCGCTTCATTGCTGGAGGTTTTTAACAAGAGACTGGATAGTCACTTGTCTGAAATGGTATAGGGCCATGATGGTGAACCTATGGGACGTGTGCCACAGGTGGCACGCAGAGCCATTTGTGCCAGCACGCGAGCTGCAAGCCAACTTACCTCACTGAGCACGCATGTGCCTCACAGCTGATTTTCGGCCCGTTTGAGGCCTTTTTTGGCTCCCCAGAGGCTTCAGGAAGGATTCTGCAGGTTTTTTAGACCAAAAACTAGCCTGTTTCATCACTTCCTGTTTTTCCGGAAATACCAGAAGTGACAAAACGGGCCTAGTTTTCGGCCTGCAAAGCCTGCAGAAGCCTTCCTGAAGCCTCTGGGAGGCCAAAAAAGGCCTCAAACCGGATGAAAATCAGCTGTGAGGCATAGTGCAGATAAGGGGATCGGGGGGTGGGTGGGTAGGGATTGCATGTGCATGTGTAGGGGGCATGGGGGGCACGCATTGCTTCTGGGTGCTGGCATGCAAGCGCGAGCATGCAAGTACACGCACAAATTTTGGCACAGGAGCCCAAAAAGATTAGACACCACTGGTATAGGGACTCCTGCTTGAGCAGGGGGTTGGACTAGAAGACCTCTGAGGTGCCTTCCAGCTCTATTCTATTCTAACTCTGGAAAACAAAACCCTCAAAGGCAGTGGAAAGTTTGAATCATTTAGCTTCCCAACTTTAGCTTCAGAGTGAATTTTACAGGGGGCCAAAGTTGCCGTTAATAATAATGAATCTTTTTGAAGGTCTGTTGCATTAGCTTAATGGTGGATAATTAGCTCACGGTGGCCTGGACTTTTATTTTTTTGATATTAATCGTGCATCCTATTAGGTGGGTGATTACGAGATGAAAGATGTCATTTCATCCTTCTCCGATCTGGGCAAGTATTCGGTGTTTTGGATCTCTAAAACAAGGAGTGGATAATTATGGGTTGAGCATAATTTCAAAATGCAGTTTTGGATTTTTTGGGGTGGTGGTGGTGTAGGAGGGGCTCATCAAGTCAAAAAAGTCAAGCTGGAGGCCACAAAATACTACCTTTATTCCATGACCTTTTTGAACTTTGTGGAAATGCCCCGTCTTGGCAAGTTATATATACCAAACCATGATTTTATGCTGCACTATAGTTCATGAAGGGTTGGGCTTTGTATACATGTAATTAACAATAATAATTGGGGCTTATGTTGGAGGTGGCTGATGAGGAAGAGGAGGAACAGCTGTGTCCAGTGCCTGACGCGTGGATGCACAGAAGGCAGAGGAGAGGAGAGCAGTGGAAATCTATGGGCTGGTCCTTGGGACGGAAGAGCCACTGCTGCTAGTGAAGTCCCACCTGACCTCTGGGGATAAAAGGCAGGGGGAGGAGATGAATAAGTGTGTCAGACAACTATTCATCTCCCAGACTGATGGACTTGTTAGCCCTCAGTGAGAGAGAAACTTTTGGCCGGGGCTGTTAGCACTCCTAATAAAGGGAATCACTGATTTAAGTACAGAGGGTTTGCCGTGTTTGGGGAGCTGGGTCAGAACAGCCTAGCATAGACTACAGACATAAGCAGTGCAGCTAGTCCTCGATTTACAACCACAACGGAGCCTAAAATTTCTGCTGCTGCGCGAGACCTTTTGCAATAGGTCTGGAAGGTCTGCCGTTAACCAACCCAGTCCTAAGTCGAGGACTGCTGTACTTGGTGCAAATTTTGGGCTGACCTCTGATGTCTTTGGCTTCTGTGTCCATCTTCCCTCGCTTTTCAGGTGCACCAGGAAGGAGCAGTGCGAACGGTCCAGTGAGGCCCGGAGGTTTGCCTCGGAGATGAAGCAATGTGTCCAACTCACCGTGCACCCCAACAACATCTCCGTCTCCCAGTACAGCGTGACGGTGAGGATTATGGGCTTTTGAATTCTCAGATTCCACCCCACCCAGGGCCCCTCGCTCAGGGCTCTCTGGCCGAGTGACCAAGGTGATATTGGTCTTCAGTAATAGAAAAGAGTGGGGTTTGAGGAGGAGGAAGGGAGGGAGAGAGGCAAGGAGGAAGGAAGGAAAACAGAAAGAGGAGGAGAAAGGAAGGGAGGAAGAAAGGGAGGGGGGAAGGAAGGAAAGAGAATGGAAGAGAAGAAAGAGGAGGAGGGGGAGGAAAGGAATGAGGGAAGGGAGAAAGGCGAAGAAAAGAGGAGGAAGGAAAGAAGGAAGGAAGAAAAGAAAGGAGGAAGAAAGGAATTAAAAAGGAAGGAAGGAAAAAAGGAAGGAAGGAGAAGGGAAGAGAAGTAAAGTGGGGGGAGGAGGAGGAGGAGGAAAGGAAGGAGGGAAGGGAGGAAGGCGAAGGAAGGAAGGAAAGGAAAGTGAAGAAAAAGGAGAAAGGAAGGAAGGAATTAAAAAAGGAAGGAAGGACAAAAGGAAGGAGAAGGGAAGAGGTGAAGGAAAGAGAAGAAGATGATGACTGTAGGGTCCTTGGTGGGCTTTGAGCTTGATGGTTTTCTTGTAGACATTTCATTACCCAGCTAGGTAACATCATCCGTTTCAGAAGTGAGGTGAGTTTACTCTCATTTGCTCTCCTTTCACATACACTGCTCAAAAAAAAATAAAGGGAACACAAAAATAAGACATCCTAGATCTGAATGAATGAAATATTCTTATTAAATACTTTGTTCATTACATAGTTGAATGTGCTGACAACAAAATCACATAAAAATTATCAATGGAAATCAAATTTATCAACCCATGGAGGTCTGGATTCGGAGTTACACTCAAAATTAAAGTGGAAAAAAACACTACAGGCTGATCCAACTTTGATGTAATGTCCTTTTTAAAACAAGTCAAAATGAGGCTTAGTAGTGGGTGTGGCCTCCATGTGCCTGTATGACCTCCCTACCTCCTGATGAGGTGGCAGATGGTCTCCTGAGGGATCTCCTCCCACACCTGGACTAAAGCATCCCCCAACTCCTGGACAGTCTGTGGTGCAATGTGGCATTGGTGGATGGAGTGAGACATGATGTCCCAGATGTGCTCAATTGGATTCAGGTCTGGGGAACGGGTGGGCTAATCCATAGCATCAATGCCTTCGTCTTGCAGGAACTGCTGACACACTCCAGCCACATGAGGTCTAGCATTGTCTTTCATTAGGAGGAACCCAGGGCCAACCACACCAGCATATGGTCTCACAAGGGGTCTGAGGATCTCATCTCGGTACCTAATGGCAGTCAGGCTACCTCTGGCAAGCACATGGAGGGCTGTGCGGCCCCCTAAAGAAATGCCACCCCACACCATTACTGATCCACTGCCAAACCGCTCATGCTGGAGGATGTTGCAGGCAGCAGAATGTTCTCCACGGCGTCTCTAGACCCTGTCACGTCTGTCACATGTGCTCAGTGTGTACTTGGTTTCATCTGTGAAGAGCACAGGGTGCCAGTGGCGAATGTGCCAATCTTGTGGCAAATGCCAAACGTCCTGCACGGTGTTGGGCTGTAAGCACAACCCCCACCTGTGGATGTCAGGCCCTCATACCACCCTCATGGAGTCGGTTTCTGACCGTTTGAACAGCCACATGCACATTTGTGGCCCGCTGGAGGTCATTTTTCAGGGCTCTGGCAGTGCTCCTCCTGCCCCTCCTTGCACAAAGGCAGAGGTAGCGGTCCTGATGCTGGGTTGTTGCCCTCCTATGGCCTGCTCCACGTCTCCTGATGTACTGGCCTGTCTCCTGGTAGTGCCTCTATGCTCTGAACACAACGCTGACAGACACAGCAAACCTTCTTGCCACAGCTCACATTGATGTGCCATCCTGGATGAGCTGCACTACCTGAGCCACTTATGTGGGTTGTAGACTCCGTCTCATGCTACCACTAGGGTGACAGCACCACCAGCATTCAAAAGTGACCAAACCATCAGCCAGAAAGCATAGGAACTGAGAAGTGGTCTGTGGTCACCACCTGCAGAACTATTCCTTTATTGGGGATGTCTTGCTAACTGCCTATGCTTTCTACCTGCTGTCTATTCCATTTGCACAACAGAATGTGAAATTGATTGTCAATCAGTGTTGCTACCTAAGTGGACAGTTTGATTTCACAGAAGTGTGATTGCCTTGGAGTTACATTGTGTTGTTTTAAGTGTTTCCTTTATTTTTTTGAGCAGTGTATTAATGACAATGATAACTGTAGTGTTAGTATTCTTGTTAGTTCCTTGATTAGGCTGTTATTTACTGTTAGCTTGTTTGCCTGAGTTAATATCCCTTGATTGGGGAATTGTTTACTTTCTGATCGTCTAGTATTAATCTTGAT
This sequence comes from Hydrophis major, assembly GCA_033807585.1. Taxonomy (NCBI): domain Eukaryota; kingdom Metazoa; phylum Chordata; class Lepidosauria; order Squamata; family Elapidae; genus Hydrophis; species Hydrophis major. Next base: position 210,805,517 of record CM066331.1, on the reverse strand, counting down.
GTTTATGTGGAGTTTGCTCTCTGTTTATATACTAGTGGCTTACCTGCCAGTTTTGGTGGGAGCAATCTTGGTGCTCCTTGATGAACCTGTTGTTCACCATTTGATTGTTTGTCTGAGTTGGTGGTTCCTTGGGTAGGTATTATTTGTGGCTTGACTGATTTTGCAGCGTTAATTCAGTGCCAGAAAAACAGATGGCCGATGCTTCATTTAACGCCTTTATAAACATAGATTTTACAAACTGGTTGTAGATTTCTCCAAGGTGGAGCAAACTCAGACAGAAGTAGACATGTTGCAAGTTCAGAGCTTCAGCAGCTCAGAAACAGACATCAGATTCACTTTAGTTCAGCAGGCAAGCATGATATACAGCAGAGAAGAGGTGCAGTTTCATTTTTAATATGACAGACTGGTAGCTCAACATAGCTGCAGGGTTTAATACAGAGCCACACCTAAGCTAGTTTTAGTTTCAGTTTCCAGCCTAGGCTACTTCTAGTTTCATTTTCCAAAACAGTCCTCATTGGCTGACTGAGTGGCTATGCCTATACATTGGCTGACCTTGTTACCATGCTCTATTCCAGTCCATGAATATACTCTGACAGATTGTTGGCCTGATATTAATCCCCGTTTATGTGGGTGTTGATTGGTAGTAAGTAGGTCTTCTGGTTCTTTTATTTCTTTTTAGCTTTTAAAATCTCTATGTCTCTATGCCTTCAGTCAGCGATGGAACTTCTACAAATTCTGAAGGCAAACTGTCCCATTAGTTGATTGCTCTCACCGTTAGGAAATTTCTCCTTAGCTCTAGGTTGCTTCTCTCCTGGTTAGTTTCCATCCATGGCTTCTTGGCTTTGCCTTTTGGTGCTTTGGAGAATAGTTTGACTTTCGGAGCTCCTCAAATATTGGAACAATGCTTTCATATCTCCCTGGTTCTTCTTTTCATTAGACTAGATTTACCCACGACATTAAATCACCACCTTGGTTGATTTTAGAGCCCAGGAAGATGAATTCTTCTACTCTTTCAATGGTCTCATTGTCTATGGAGATTCTCAGTCCTCCAAATTATGGTTGTCCCAAAGGTGCTTTTCCAAGGGGCAACTGGACTTTCTGGTTTTTCTTGGAAGTCGTTTCGCTTCTCATCCAAGAAGTTTTTTCCTCCCTGACTTGGATGGTGAGGGAAGGGAAGGGATGATCCTCCTTGCAGGCAGCTGGTCATTTGCACCCTTTTTAGAGAGCCGTTGAGGCAGCTTGCAGGTTTGTCTGTGCCTTCAGGGTCACCTGAATAGTGCAAATGGTTGTGGAGCCTTCTTGGAACTGCAGAAAGGACTGTGTTGTAGACTGGAGATAGATGATGTCATCTCCCCCCCCCCTCTGTTGAGGGAAAGCTGTTCAATTTTGGTCTCCTCTTTCAAACCGGCGGTCTTCTCTGCCCAAAATGTGGACTTTGTTGTTTTCAACCATGTGTCTCATTGTCAATCTGCACTCCAACCGGTACAGTTGTCGTTATCTTTATGAGGAAGACAAACCCCATCATTTGATATTCACAGCCTCCTGCTTTTTGTAGGGGAATGGCAGCAGCAGGAACTTCCTTCCATCTTTCCTTTCGTAGCTCCTGTCCTTTCCACATTTTCTCATCGCCCCCTTTCCTCTCCTCTCCTCCTTTCCTCCTGCAGCTGGTGTTGGAGACCTACAACGTGCCTGAGCTATCCCATGGAGTCAATTGCTCCTTTGGAGACCTGGCAGAAATGGACGGAGTGGTGTCAGGCAACAAAATCAAGTGCCTGTCACCAGCAGCCAAAGAGGTCCCAAAGATCATCACGGAAAATGGTAAGTATCAATACTGTTAGGATCCCAAATGTCCTCTCTGGGTCAGGCCCTAAGAACCAAGAACAAGTGGAGTGACTTCTGAGTAGCTCCTTTATTGTTGCTTGTTTGCCTACAGACAGAATCTTGTCAGGCTAAAGCGAGGATCTACAATACTTGTAGATCATGGGCGTCAGACTCAAGGCCTGGGGCCCGGATCTGGTGTTTTTGCTGGCAGAGCGCATGGGATCCTGGGGGAAGGAAAATGCAAAACCTCCATTCGTTCCTCAACCCAGGATACTGCAAAAACCCCATTGGAAGGAACCTTGGAGGTCATCTAGTCCAACCCACCCAACCCCAAAGCAGGAAACCTTACACCAGCTCTGACCAATGACAGTCTAATCTCTTCTTAAAAGCCTCCGGTGGGCTTTTTCTGCAGACAAAGGGAATCTACATTTATAGACTGCCTTTTGTTCATGCCTTCCCTAACACAGGGGACAGGGGTGGCGGTTCAAATTTTTTTACTACCGGTTCTGTGGGTGTGGCTTGATGGGTGTGGCAGGGGAATGATACTGCAAAATCACATCCCCTTTCCACTCCTGGGGGAAGGTTATTGCAAAATCCCCATTCCCTCCCCACCAAGTGGTGGGATTCGAATAATTGAACCACTGGTTCTCTGCCCGAACGATTTCTTCCAACAACCAGTTCACCAAACTGCTCAGAAAGTTAACAACCGGTTCTCCTGAACTGGTGCAAACTGGCTGAATCCCACCACTGCTCCCCACCCAACTAACCTGCTTTCCAGCTCCGTTCTCCTGTGCAGGGCAACCAAAGGAGACCCAGCCGATCAGCTGGGACTCGGGAAGCAGAGAAGAGATGGGGGTGGAGCCAGTTAGAGGTGGCATTTGCCGGTTCTCCAAACTACTCAAAATTTCTGCTACCGGTTCTCTAGAACTGGTCCAAACCAGCCACCTCTGCTTGGGAGCCTCTCATGATCTATTCAAATTTAAAACCCTCCAGCAGGAAGTGGCTTGCAATTAAATCCAGTGCGTTAGTGGAGCTATCCCTAGGCAGCAGACGGGCAGCGGAAGAGGGAGCCCTCGTCCCCAAATATATTCAGGAGTGTGCGAGCGCATCTTTGCGCATGCAGACACCGTGATGAGCTCTTGTCAAGTCCTCTTTGCCGTTGATTGATTAATGACTCTTTCAGGGGGTGGGGGGAGAAAATGAGGTGGATTAGCCAAACTGGGGTCAAAAGATTTTGCATTAAACATGCGCACACCTTTGTTCTAAAGTCTTAATAGGTCCCTGAGATGCGGCTGTCAGATGAAAGCACAAGCCAACATTCAGGTTGTCACTGAAAGAAGACAGGCCAGGATTAAAGGGAATAGAAAGGACCTGTCACTGTGAATGAAGGGTAGGGAAGGGGTTGTCATAGCTGAGAACATCGGGGCTGTGTGGGGTGCAGGTGAGGGGAGCGAAATGGGGGAAACATCATCTTGAAATGAAATGCAGGGAGGCCTCAACTCAGGGACACCCCCCCACTGACCCCAAAATTGATGTGGTTAAGTGAGAAATTTGTTGAGTTGAATTTTGCCCCATTTGATGACTTTTTTTTTAAAATACATTTGTTAAGTCAACCACTGCAGTTGTTAAATTAGTAACATGGTTGTTAAGTAAAACTGGCTTCCCCATTGACTTTGCTTGTGAGAAGGTCACAAAAGGGGAATTACATGACCTCTGGGGACACTGCAAACCATCATAAGTAGGAGCCAGTGGCTCAGCATCTGAATTTTGATCACGTGACCACAGGGATGCTGCTACGGCCCGTAAGTGTGAAAAATGGCCGTGTGTCACTTCTTTCTGTGCCGCTGTCAGCTTTGGAAGCCATATTCCATGCTGCCACATAGCCTGAGAAAGTGGGAGGGAGGAGATTTGGGAAAATGTCAGGGTTCCAGCAAACCTCCATTCCAATCAGCAACTCCGAGACAAACATATCTCAAAAGTTGTGGTTGTGTTTTGTTTATTGCTCATTGTCTCTTTTAGGAGGTGCATTTCTCAAGGGGGGTGCCTGTCAGCTTTGGAAACCATATTCCACGCTGCCACGTAGCCTGGGAGAGTGGAAGTGGGGTGATTTCAATGAAGTAGCTCTAAGGAGACAAAATAAAATCCTTCTGTTAGTCCAAGGTCGTTGAGTATGGCGCAGGATGAAATAAGGATCGTGCTTTTGGATGGATCATGATTGGGCCATGTGATGTGATGACGACCAAGGGGAGATGGATGTGATGACCCGGGGTGTGACAGAAAAATAACACAGTCACAAAAGTAGAATAAATTCCCTTTTAATGCCTCCAACTTGGGCTTCAATGTCCATACATCAAACTCTTCCAAAAACAGTTTACGAAAGGAGTAAATGCAGTCCGAACCAAAACTAAAAATAATTAGAAATAAAAAAAAATCCAACACAAACCACACTGCAGTCATTAACATTGCAGGCCAGGATGATAAATTGCAGACTTCCACAAGATAATGCAGCAACCACAGTTGGGAAGATGCCAAAACCCAGATAGGCCTCAACCAAGATAAAGCATGCTTTGCTTCCAGCAAAGAGCTATTTAAAATGCCCCACTTATATCCTGTTCTCCCAGTTGCAACTAATGAAAGGGATCAGGGCCTTTTCCTCTACTGTAACACATGTTGCTCCCTTCTCTGTTCCTCCCTGCGTGTCCTAGGAAGAAGAGGGGATGGCCCTGGGTCTTCTTCCTCTGAATGCCCAGCCGGACTGTGCTCTCCCCCTGTTTCTTTCACAGCCACCGGAGCCACAGTCCCACTCCCTGTCAGCTCCTCAATCTCCCCTTCAGAGTCAGACTCCAACAAGGGCATGACAATGGATTTGTAGTTTGGGAAATTGGGGAAAGCCTGAAAAAACTTTTAGATTCGGGATTCCACAGATGTGCCAGGTGCTATTCTAATATTTTGAAATACGTTTGTCTTGGAGTTACTGATTGGAGTGGAGGTTTGCTGGAACGTTGACAGCTGCTGTAACTTAGAACAGCCACTAAACAAATGAGTATGCCAAATTTAATTTAGGACTAGCATCAACACACTCCGGAATGATTTAAGTCTGGTTACTCGGTTGAAAGCTGGTTTAAAAGTTCAAATCCAGAGCCAGCTCTTCAAAATATTAATGGCAAGTCCAAGCCGCCAGGTAAAGAAACACAACTACATTGGCAATTTTACCCCATTCTTTGAAAGAACATTTCCCTGAGGGCAGGCGTCTCCAAACATGGCAACTTTTAAGACTTGTAGACTTCAACTCCCAGAATTCAGATTAACAGAGTTGGAAGGGAGCTTGGAGGTCATCTAGTCCAACCCCCACCCAAGCGGGAGACCCTACACCATTCCTGACAAATGGCAGTCCAGTCCCTTCTTGAAAGCCTCCAGGGATGAAGCTCCCACAACTTCTGAGGGCAACTTCTGTTCCATGGTTTGCTTGTTCTCACTGTCAGAAAGTTTCTCCTTATTTCCAGGTTGAATCTCTCCTTGTTCAGTTCCCATCCATTATTCCTTGTCTGGCCTTCAGCTGCTTTGGAAAATAGCTTGACCCCCTCATCCTCTCTGTAGCAGCCTCTCAAATATTGGAAGACTGCTATCCTGTCTCCCCTGGTCCTTCTCTTCCCTAGACTAGCCAGGCCCAGTTCCTGCAACTGTTCATCATATGTTTTAGTGTCATCATCCTGGTTGCTCTTCTCTGCACTTTTTCCAGAGTCTCATCATCTTTTTTTTATAGTGTGGTGTCCAAAACTGGATGCAGTATTCTTGGTGTGGTCTTACTAAGGCTTTATAGAGTGGTATTAATACTTCCCTTGATCTTGACTGTATCCCTCTGTTAATGCAACATAGGGTTGTATTGGCTTTTTTGGCTGCTGCTGCACACGGCTGGCTCCTATTTAGCTGGTTGTCCACTAAGACACTAAGATCCCTTCACAGTTACTGCCGTTAAGTCTGGTTTTACCCAGTCTCTATGTGTGCTAATTCCTCAGCTGGCATAGTCTTAACGTTGCCGAGTTCCCTGCCCTGTGCAGGTGGACCAGGACACAGGTAGAGTTGCTAGAAGAATGGAATTCCCTCCATCTCTGTATTCGGATGAATAACAAAGTAACCCTGTTGTTTTCCTTCCTCCTAGGAGACCACCACGTTGTCCAACTCCAGCTCAAATCCAAAGAAACCGGCATGACTTTTGCCAGCACCAGCTTTGTCTTCTACAACTGCAGCGTCCACACCTCGTGAGTTCACGCTTCTCTCCTGGGTCCTCTTTTGCTGACGGTGCCTCTGTGGCTAGGATCAGCGCTTTGATTTATTTAAAACCTCCCCCCAAGAATGGCATGGGTGCTTCAGAGGTGGTCATTCAGCCGATTCTGACCTGTTCTGGAGAACCGGTAGCGGAAATGTTGAGTAGTTCGGAGAACCGGCCAATCCCACCTCTGACTGGGCCCGCCTCCATCTATTCTCCGCCTCCTGAGTCCCAGCTGATTGGCTGGGTCTTTTTGGGTTGCCCTGCACAGGAGAACGGAGCTGGAAAGCAGGTTAGTGGGATGAGGGAGGAATGGGGATTTTACAGTATCCTTCCCCTGCCACACCCACCAAGCCACGCCCACAGAACCGGCCGTAAAAAAATTTTTTGAATCCCGCCACTGGTGTGCTTTTTTGATGTTTCTTTTCTCTTCTAATCTTTTCAGGTGCCTCTCATGTGTAGAAAGCCCCTACCGATGCTATTGGTGTAAATATCGTCATGTTTGCACCCACGAACCTCGCAATTGTCACTTCCTGGAAGGACAAGTCAAACTCCCTGAGGTAGGAGGACAGAAGGATGTTTCTCCTCTTGATGGGAGCCATAATAATAATAATAATAATAATAATAATAATAATAATAATAATAATAATAATAATAATAACAATAATAACAATAATAACAATAATAATAACAATAACAATAACAACAACAACAATAACAACAACAACCAAATTTTACTTGGGACAGTTTGCCTCCTGTGACGATAGCTTTAATAGGATTAAATAAAAGCATCTGCCTAACTCAAGTCCCTGGAAAAGAATTGATTGGTAGACAGAAAATTGCCAAATCCAAACTAAACATCTGGCTAACTGTGCAACAAAAAAAAACATAATAACAAAAGCTAGAAGAAGACCTGGTAGAGTTTATTTTGTCAGAAAGAAATAGAATTTGGGAAGGCTGTGTAGAAAGATATCTGCTCTTCTAGGGCTGAGATGGAGCTACAAAGTGAATTCATTTTTTTCCCAGCAATCTCATGGATAAACAACCTGAAATATTCCCAGAATTCTGGATATTCGTGCAGTGTTAAATGTTCTGCATGAATTCCGTGGTTCAGATGGTTTGCAACAGGAGTAGCAATTTAAATGAGTGTTGGTTAAATAACTTTTATCAGCAGCTGTATAGAAATAAGTTACATTCAGGTAGTCCTCAGCACATGACTACAATTGGGATCAGAGTTTCCATCGCTGAGCAAGGCAGTTGTTAAGTGACTTGTGCCTGATTTTATGACTTTTTTTGCTGCAGTTGTTTCATGAGTCGCATGGTTGTTAAGTGAATCTGGCTTCCACCTTTGATTTTGCTTGTTGGAAGCCAGCTGGGAAGGTTGCAAGTGGCAATCAGGTGACCCTGGAATGTTGCAACCATCATAAGTACATGTCAGTTGCCAAATGCCGATGCAGATCCTATGCAGTCATCCAAGTTGTGGTTGTCCCAAAGGTGCTTTTATTTCAAGAGGCAACTGGACTTTCTGAGTTTTCTTTGAAGACGTTTTGCTTCTCATCCAAGAAGCTTCTTCAACTCTGATTGGATGGTGGAGAATGGAAGGATTGGTATTCCTTGCAGACAGAACTGGTCATTTGCATCCTTTTCAAAGAGCCGTTGAGGCCACTTGGAGGTTTATCTGTGTCCTCAGGGTCACCGGAGTGGTGCAATGGATGTGAAGCCTTCTTGGAATTGCACAGTCCTTTCAACCATTCCAAAAAGGCTCCACAACCATTTGCACTACTTAGGTGACCCTGAGGACACAGATAAACCTCCAAATCGCCTCAACGTCTCTCTAAAAGGATGCAAATGACCAGCTGTCTGCAAGGAGTCTCAATCCTTTCCCACCATCCAGTTGGAGCTGAAGAAGCTTCTTCAAGTCCCTTTGGGATGTCGATTACCAATTTTAAACATGTCACTGTGTGGATGCTGCAATGATTATAGGTACAAGGGCCAGTTGTAAGTCCCATTTTTAGTGCCACTGAACTGTCACTAAATGAATGGCTATAAGTCTAGGACCACCTGTAACTCCAATTCATTTAAAAGATCAAAAACCATTGAACCACCATCTTCCAAGTTCCAAAATACCTGATCAGGTTGTGCAACTTATTGGGGTTTCAGAAAAAAAAAAAGTGCTCTGGGACAGGAGTCTCCAAACTTGGCAACTTTAAGGCTTGTGGACTTCAACTTCCATAATTCTCTAGCTGGCTGGGGAATTCTGGGAGTTGAAGTATACAAGCTTTTAAGTTGCCAAGTTTGGAGACCTCTGCTCTGGTACATAATGATCTGCATAAGACCAGTCCCTATTTACAATTATTTAAAGCAGCTGCACTTTTCCCAGGATAGCCGCAGAATTCTGGGGAAAGATCCGGCTGCTTTAAAGAATTGTAGACAAGTTCTGTAGAGATTCACAATGGAGAACCTATGACACGCGTGCCACAGGTAGCATGCAGAGCCATTTGTGCTGTCATGCGAGCTGTAGGCAAGCTTACCTCACTGTGCATGCACGTACCTCACAGCTGATTTTCAGCCAGTTTGAGGTCTTTTTCGGCCTCCCAGAGGCTTCAGGAAGGCTTCTGCAGGCTTTTCAGGCTCAAAACTAGGCCTGTTTTGTCACTTCCTATTTTTCTGGAAATACCAGAAGTGATGAAACGGGCCTAGTTTTTGGCCTGAAAAGCCTGCGGAAGCTTGCAGAAGCCTTCCTGAAGCCTCTGGGAGGCTGAAAAAGGCCTCAAACTGCCCAAAAATCAGCTATGAGGTGCAGTTTAGGTAAGGGGATGGCAAGGGTGGGTTGGTGGGGATTGCGCGCATGTGCTCAGGGGACATGGGGGGGCGTGCATTGTCTTCTGGGTGCTGGCACCGAGCATGACTATTTTTGACACAGGAGCCCAAAAACTTTAGCCACTACTGGTATAGATGCTTCTTCCTACGCTGAGGCTTAATTTTGGAATCCGAGTTGGGAAAACCACACAGTCCTAACGATATCCAGATTCCAGAATCACAACCCTAATCAAAAGATTTATGAGCATTGGAAGTGATGCGAATTTCATCAGAGCTACGACGTTAAGCAACGATTCAGCCTGGGTTTGAAAATGGAGTTCTTTATTCTAGATCCGATGATTTGATTTCCTCCTCTAATTGAAGCCCAAATTTGCCCGGTATTCTCAAAGAGCCCGGACTGTGCAAAGTCCTATTCGTCTCATCTTCAAAACTTCATCTCAGCAATAAAACGAAGATATCTGTATGGTCGGCACAGAGCTGACTCAAAAACAAAAGGAGGATGATCGGATCGCGCGATTGGGGATCGAAGCACTTTGCTTTGGGCGTATAATTTCCCTTTTCAGGGGGCTTTTGAAAAAACAGCCAGCTGCTTTGAAATATGTGTTGGGTTGCAGCCCTTGAGTTGAAGAATCTGTGGTTATTATTTCCTCGAATGGGGTGGAAGAGAGGGAGGGTGTGCTGTTTACCAGCTGGGGAGGAGGAAGCATAATAGACTGCTCCCGCAATAAGATGATATCGGCCTTTGAAGAGGAGCGGAGGAAAAGAAAACCTCTCAAAATTGTAGCCACTGTTGTGAAAAGGAGACAAGAATAACTTTGCCAGGCCAGAATGATGGTTTACTGTATACAGTGACCACGAGCAGAGATCCAACCATCACTGTTGGATGACAGTCTGTGGCTTATCAGAAGGTGAATTCAGGACCAAAGTCCTTGAGAGATTTTTCTCCCTGCCACGGATGTCAAACCAGTGGTGGCATGCTACCGGTTTGCACCGGTCGTTAAAATAACCCTCTGTGGATCAGAGGGAGGAGAAAGAAGAGAAAAGCACAGGATCAGCCCTCCCACTCACCCCTGCTGTCAGGTGAGGCTTCATCCAAAATCTGTTGTGGTTCTCTGGCAGCAGGTGCAGATGGCTGAGGTCTCGGAGAGCGAGGACTCAGATGAGGGGCCTGTGTGTGATGCAGGGATGGGGCCAGGACCATCAGGGAGTGGAGATTGTGGAGGCTGGCAGCAGTGAGGAAGAGCACCCCGAGGAGCCTGTACCCAGTGCGTGTGCACACAAGGCTGTTTGAAGGAAAGAGCAGCTACAGCAGCACAGGCGACTCGGGAGTAAGGCTGCAATTTAATAGCCCCTCCCTTAAGAGATAAAAGCCAGCTGAGAAACCAGAGTTCTTTGAAGAGAAGTTTGATAGTCGAGCTTGGTGGATGTTAGGAATATCTGAGTTGGTATTTGGAGACTCTTTGATTTATTGTTTAGGAACTTTATCTGTTGTTCTTGGCAGCCTTGCCAAAACTTGGCATGGCTCTTTTTGGTCGGAACCTTTTTATCTGTGTAGAAACAGGATTTGCAAATGAAACCGTAAAAGGTTGTGCCGGTTACCTTTGTCTTGTGTTTACTCTCGTGGAGCCGGGTTTGGGTCAGAACAAAATCCAAGAAAGAAAAGCTTAGTCTCCATTGTTATAGAGGAAAGGACTTTTACTGGAAATCAAAGTGGTAGGTAGCATCAAAAGAACTCAAGATCTGAAGCACTAGGCGCAAAAAATCACATATACAAAGTGATGGCAACGTTCCCACCAACAATGGTTCAAACGGGCCATCCAATCCGAGATCTATATCATGTCATGTGAGGCATCTTCAGGTGGTGTTTCAAACGTCTGGCTCACCAGGCTGGTTGGCCTTGGCCCGCTTAAATAAGAAGCTACAGGTTGTAAAATAGGGCAAAATTCACTGTCATCACTTAGCAACAGAAATTTGGGGCTCAATTGTGGTCATAACTCGAGGTCTACCTGCACGAACTTCCTGCCACCACTTTTAACTGCTTGATCCTACGTTTCTTACCTCTGACCATTAAGCCAATGGAGGCTCCTGGTTCTTTTATCTGATAGTTTCCTAGGCAGCTTCTCTTCCCCTCGGTAACCCAAGGTCATCCAGGCGTTCCATCCCAATTGGTCCTTCTTGTTAGAAGTCGGAGGATTGTACTCCCGTGACTTTAAATTAGGAACGCTGGACTATAAGTTTGCATTAGTTTCAATTATAAGATCTATTGATCGATAGATCCGTCAGGAGGAAATTGTGCTGATTCTTCAGTCAGAATTGCCTTTAATAATTCAGGAGAAGAGAGAACGGGAGGGTGGGGGGGGGTTGGTTAACTCTTAGAGGTTAGGGCTGCAGCATCCACGAGAAATAAGCAGAAACAAAATAACAAAAGAAGAGTTGCAGCATTGTACCTTTTGTACACATGCGTCGTAATGTATGGCAGCATCAGAGCTTGTGGTGCGATGGCACAATGTTCTTTTGTCACACTGATAAAAGCAGTGAGCTCTTACGGACTCCGGGAGCTTAGCTCCATGCCCCTGTTGTGAAAAGAATGAAAATACGGGGTCCTTGGTGCTTATCTAAGCTTATACACACATCCAGTCTATATATGCACATATAGACTGGGTGAAACCAGGCTCAATAGCAGGAACTGCGAGAGGGATCTTGGAGTCTTAGTGGACAACCAGCTAAATAGCAGCAGCCAAAAAAGCTAATGCAATCCTAAGTTGCATTAACAGAGAGATACAATTGAGATCAAGGGAGGTACTAATACCACTCTATAAAGCCTTAGTAAGACCACACCTAGAGTACTGCATCCAGTTTTGGTCACCACATTATAAAAAAGATGTTGAGACAATGGCTGGCACGTGACGAATCTCCCCTCCGTCACCTCCACCAACCCAGCCCCATCAGAGATGGCGGACTCCAAGGTAAGCAGGGCAGTACTTGGAGCCCAACAGCAGCCACATCTTATACCACAACAATTTCACACACAATTGGTCCTTCCATCTGCTCTCTAAGTACAAAAAGTATAAAGCCTCAGTAAAACCACACCTAGAGTACTGCATCTAGTTTTGGTCACCACACTATAAAAAAAGAGGTTGAGATGCTAGAAAAAGTGCAGAGAAGAGCAACCAGGATGATGAGGGGACTGGAGGCCAAAACATATGAGGAACTGTTACAAGAACTGGGCTTGGCTAGTCTAGTAAAGAGAAGGACCAGGAGAGACATGATAGTGGTCTTCCAATATTTGAGGGGTTGCCACAGAGAGGAGGAAGGGGTCAAGCTATTTTCTAAAGCGCCTATAAGCCAGACAAGGAATGGATGGAAACAGAACAAGGAGAGATTCAACCTGGAAATAACGAGAAACTTTCTGACAGTAAGAACAATCAATCCATGGAACAGAAGTTGCCCTTGGAAGTGGTGGGAGCGTCATCACTTGAGACTTTCAAGAAAAGATTGGACTGCCATTTGTCAGAAATGGTATAGGGTCTCCTGCTTGGGTGGGGGGGTTGGACTAGATGACCTACAAGGTCCCTTCCAAAGGATTGTCTGTTATCTGGTTGTCTTCTTGCAGATGTTTCATAAACCCAGCCAGGTACCATGATCAGTGCTAGAAGGGAGTGGGGTTGCTCTCTGTTTATATACAAGTGGCTTGCTCTGTATATTTGTATATAAACAGAACAAACCTCAGTCTAGCACGAATGATGTTATTGTCAATTGATAGAATATTTCTATGGTCTTTTTAGAGTTGCCAACAGCCAAATCAGAGGAGGAGGAGGAGGAGGAGGAGGCGTGGGAATCAGGGTCACCATCAAGGCAACCTCAGAGCTCTGAGGGGGAAGAGGGAATGCAACTATCAGAGAGAGAGAGAGACCGAGACCGAGAGACAAAGAGAGGGAGACAGAGGTGGAGTCTGGGCTGTCCGTCAGAGTCAATAGCCCCCAGGTTTGGAGGTGGCTGATGAGGAAGAGGAGGAACAGCTGGATCCAGTGTCTGACATGCAGAGGAGAGGAGAGCAGTGGAAATCTATGGGCCGGCCCTTGGGACAGAAGAGCCACCGCTGCTAGAGAGGCCCCACCCAAGCTCTGGGGATAAAAGGCAGGGGGCAGAGACAAACAGACATGGCAGAAAACTATTCACCTCCTTCCCAGACAGACTTATTAGCCTGCAGTGAGAGAGAAACTCTTGGCTGGGGCTGCCAGCATTAGTGATAAAGGGATCATTGATTTAAATGCAGAGGGTTTGTCATGTTTGGGGAGCTGGGTCAGAACCGGCTGGCTGGCATATGATTAAAGAAGCATCATGGACCGGGCCTTTGAGGCAGCAAGTGGATACGGATCCCTCCTGAGATCCAATTCTCCACTCCCTCCATCCACCGGGCTGGTGTGTCTGGCAGAGAGTGAGGCTGGAAACAAAGCCCTTAAGCCTCATTCTTTGGTGGGGGTCTGTATTTCAACCGTATCTTTTTTCAGAGCCTTGAAAAGGGTTCCGGGTTTTCATTGAAGGAAGAAAAACCCGGGTGGCGTGTGCACGAAAGAGGACAGGGGGTGATAGGAGGCAAAAAAGATCCTGGTAAGAAGAAAAGCTGGGAATGTTACCAAAAGAAACAACAACAACAAAAAAAAGAGCAATTCCAGAGAACCAGCCTGTCAGGGCCCAGGCTTAAAAGATATTTAATCATCTAATTACACGGGGGGTTTTTTTTTCTCCTCCTCCTCCTCCTCCTCCTCCTCCTCCTCCTCCTCCTCCTCCTCCTCCTCCTCCTCCTCCTCCTCCTCCTCCTCCTCCTTCTGCTTCTTCTTCTTTCCTTGTTTGCTCTGGCCTCCGAAATGGGAGTGGGGGGAGCTGAAGAAGAGAAGGAGATGAAAAGAGAGTGGGGAAAAAAAAAGAAATAGAGAGAGAGAGAAAAAAAAAAACCTTGCACGCTTACAAGGGCCTCCAACTCATTCCAGTCTTGAGCCACATAAAAGAGCGAGAAACTTCAAATATTATTTCATAGTTTTCAGCTGGCAGCTCCTCCATTCTCCGAGCCAGCTGCCACACGCTGGAGATCCTTCAAGAGCCCCCTTCAGGTTCAAATGCGCTGATTTTCTTTGTCCTCCCTTTTTTCCTTTCCTCTCCCCGAAGCTGCCACTTCAGGAGCCAGAGATTCCCTGTCCTCTGGAGTTGTCAAGAGCCCCGCTGGTTGGAGGGAGGGTGGAGAGAAAATTCTTGACAGGTGCAGGCAGAGCCAGGTGGGAGAGGAGGGCAAGGCAGGGTGAAAAGAAAGTCAAGAGGCAATAACCCTCCAATGGAAGGCCTCTCCTTTTTTTTTTTTTTTACAAAAAGTCCTTTCAACTGGGACAATCTTAAAAGTGTGAGATTGTTAGGGATATACACCCTAGCAGAATCTGCAGGGCAGGCAGGCAGGCAGGCAAAATATTTGAGATAAATGTTTTTGTAGCTTACACTCAGTAAAAACAGATACACTGTGCTAGTTAAATAGTTTATTCCAGTAAGAGTTTTTAGCACAGTCAAACAGTCCATATATCATGCACTAGTTCAGTCCATTTGGGGATTATTCAGTTGCAAAGTCCAGTGTCGAAAAAGAGGTCAGTAAACTTACAAATATCAGTCCAGTAATAAATCTTATCACAGTAGAGATATGAAGAAATTCAAACCTCCTTTCTTCCTTCAGCAAAAACAGCAGGGAACCATCAATCCATTATTGTCAGCAAGCAATTCAGTAAGCCAATAATACAGTAAGCTCTCTTGCTCCCTCTTATGACGGTTTTACAGCCGCACCCAAAATTACATGCTTTGCTGTTTAAATGACACACACTTTAACTTACAATCATAGTTTATATATATTATTTTACCCAAACTATGTTAGGTAACCTTGTTATATTCCTAACATACTCCCCTTTTGGGTAATATAATAATATATATATCTATTTACAACCTTAACCCATAGTCATCACAACTTTCTTTGTGTTTGACTGAACCTTGGACTTTTGTAAACTGATCAGCAATATTTTCTTCAGTCATGCAATATTCCAGTCTTATTAAACCATTTTTTAAAGATTGCCTTACATTCAGATATCTAAGATCTGTATGCTTAGATCTCATTTTTACAGCAATATTTGTAGCCAACCGTATGGCTGCTTGATTGTCCTCATAAACTACAATGGAATCATTAACAGTTATTCCCTTTATACAGAATTTATACAGAATTAAATCAGTACATAATAAAGATAGACATGAAAATTCTGCTTCCATTGTGGACATACTTATGTGTTGATGTCTAATTGACCTCCAACCAATCAGTGCTTTTCCTAACATTATAGCCATACCTGAAGTTGATTTCCTAGTGTTTATGTCTGTTGCAAAACTTGCATCAGCATATGCACTTAAAATCAGATCATCTTTTGGCTCCAAATACAATGCATAGTGCATTGTCCTTTTATCTTAATATACGTTTTGTCGCTTGCCAGTGTTGTTCAGTGGGTTCAGCATTGAATCTTGCCAATTGATTAATGCTATAGGCAATGTCTGGCCTTGACCAATTACTAATATACGATAAACTACTAATTAGTGATTGATAAATAGTCTTATCGAATTTTGAACTTTGAGCATCAGTGTGGCCAAATTCCTGACTCATTGGAGTTTTAGCCGGTTTACAAAGTTCCATCTTGTATGTTTTTAGTAATTGATAAATCTTATCCTCTTGAGATATCTTATAGCCACTTTTGGTTTTATTTATTGTCAATCCTAGATACTGTTTTATCTCTCCTAATTGCTTTAATTTTATCCTCTTACCTAATAATGATATTATTTCAGTAGCTTCATTATTAGTTTTTGTAATTAAGACAATATCATCTGTAAACAACAATAATAATGACACTATTCCATTTTTCTCTCTCTTAAATACACATGGATCAGCTAAACCTGCTTTAAACCCTATATTGTTTAACTCTTTAACAATATATTGGTTCCATTCATAACCAGATTGTTTTAATCCACAGAGACTCTTTTTAAGCTTCCAACAGTCATTATTTGTTTTATCATCCTTAATTCCTTCAGGTTTCTTTAAGTATATAGTGTGCTGCAATGGTGCATGCAGATAGGCAGTTTCTACATCTAAGTGATTTATGATATAGTTCTTCTTAGCTGCCCACACTAAAGCTGCTCTCAAGGTTGTTGCTTTTTGACTCGGTGCAAATACTTCATCATAATCACATGCAGTTTGATTAAATCCTTGAGCTACCAACCTAGCCTTATGGGTAACAGTCCCATTTTTACCTGTTTTTAATTTAAATATCCATTTACAGCCAATGGACTTTTCACCTGGAGGTAATTTAACATTTTCATAAACTTCCATTTGTTTCAATGAATTTAATTCTTTTTCCATTGCTGTATGCCAATTTTCTTGTTCCTTTGCTGGATACATTCTAAGTTCTTCAACAGTAGTTGGAACTTTACTAACTTGGCAAACTACACTTGCTTGGTACCTATCAGGTGGTCTGGTTTCACGTGTTGAACGTCTAGGTATTACAGGGCTTACAGGTGGACTTTCATGTGCTTCCTGTTCTTGGTTATCTATTTCTTCCTGTTCACCTATTTCTTCCTTTTCTGGTCCTAGGTGCTCTTCCTGTACTTCCTCTTTAATTGTACTCTTCTTATTACTGATATGTTGTTTTGGTCTTTTGTAGGTTTCTATAATTACTTCCTTACTTGAATCTTCTTCCAGTTTTTTCCATCCTACATGTTCAAGGAATTGTGCACTAGCACTACAGTAAACGCTAGATGTACCTTTTTCCCAGAATCTGTATGATTTGTGATTAGATTCATGACCTACAAAGAATAACTTTTTAGCCCTATGCTGCCCCTTATGTCTCAGTTGTGTAGGAATATGCACCCATGCTGGTGCTCCAAATGTGTGCATGTAGCTTAGGTCAGGTTTTCTACCATGCCACCGTGTGAATGGTAATTCACCTGTTGTTGAGTTAACAACATGATTCAATATATGATTTCCACACATTATTGCTTCTCCCCACAAAGTTTTCAGGTAATCCTGAATCTGACAACATAGTACGAGCCATTGCTTGTATTGTTTGGCCTCGTCTTTCTATAAAGGAATTATGTTGTGGCCTATATGATGCAGACTTTTTATGTTCAACACCTGCCATCTTCAGTCTATTTTGGAATTTATTATTTATAAATTCCGTACCATTATCAGTTACAAGAGTTACTAATTTCCTTTTAGTTTTTCTTTCTGCGAACTTCAACCAATTAAAGAAATTCTGATATGTTTCCGTTTTACTCTTCATTAAATAACAGAAACCATATCTAGAATAATGATCCATTATGCTTAATATATAACAAGCACCTCCCACACTTGGTTTTTTTAGGACCTATAATATCAGCAAATATGATCTCTAGAGGCTCTTTAGTTTTAAATCCATTAATTCTATTTGCTGGTATTACCTTGCTTTTTTCTTGACTGCAAGCATTGCAGTGCAAATACTTACTGCAAGGCTTCAGTTTTATACCTTTAGATAGTTCAACCGTTTGTTTTAGCATTTTAAAATTTATATGCCCTAAACGTCTGTGTAACAAATGTATGCATTCATCATGAAGTTTAACGTTATTATACACTGTGTTAACCACCTCTGATTGATTATCATTTAACACATACAATTCACCTTTTAAAGTTGCAGTCACTTTTTTACCTTCCTTTTCTATTATGCAGTTTTCTCCCCTAAGGTAACTACATAACCTAGTTTAACCAAAACTCTAACCGAAAGCAAATTGAACTTAAGTTGTGGTACATATAGCATTTTTATGCAAGAACAATGTGCAATACCTTCACCTTTTGCTTTCATTTTCCAGCCATTAGCTAACGATATCTGCTGTGAACTCGTGGACATCTTAACAAATCTTTTCTTATCTTTCATTATGCAGTGTGATGCTCCACTATCTACAACCCATAAATTATTATTCACAGTTTCGTTGCTATACATGGCTAACTCTAAGCATTTTTCATCCTTTTGATGCCTTTTAGCATTCTGGCTGGCATTGTGGCGTTTTCCTTTCTTGCAGAATCTAGCCAAATGTCCTTTTCCTCCACAATTAAAACATTTTCTAATTGTATAGGCTGTCGAAGATTCTTTATCTTCTTGAGGTTGTTCCCTTCTGAGTTGATCCCTTTCAAGTCTTCTCCTGGCTTCTTCAATTAATCTACCAGTAATGTCAGTTAATGTGAGGTTATCTTTTGGCAGTACTTCCAGTGAAGTTACGTAGTCATCATAGCTCTCATTTAATGAAGACAAAATGATATAAACTTGATGTAGTTCTGTGAAGATAAGTTCTTTTTCATGCAGTTCCTGAAAAATTCTCTTCATAGTGTTTATATGAGTCAGCATGTCTCCATTCTTTTGAAGATGTGTTCTGAACAGTTTCCATGTAAGATTTATATGTGCTCCTACACTGTCTCGAACATAAATCTTCTTTAAATTCTCCCAACATTTAGCAGCTGTTTCTTCTTCACGAATATGTACAAGCTGCTGGTCACAAAGTGTCAGTCCTATTATACAGAGAGCTTGCTCATTCTTCAGTTTATATTCTTGTATTTTCTGGGCATCATTCTCATCCTCCGGATCCCAAGCATCTACCTCTGGTGGGTTTTGAATTATACTCCACAAACCTTCTCTGCGTAGAAGTAGGCTGCATTTCATAGACCATGAAACATAGTTTGTTCCATCCAGCTTGGATATTAGAGACAAACTTGGTAAATTGACTTGTGCCATCTTTCTCTGGATATTAAACTATAATTAATAAAACACAGCTGTCTGTTTACAGTATTGTGTAACTACACTAACTCCCACTTTATATAAGCCTGTTATATCCTGGTTAGTCTGACTGTGCAGCCTGGGCCCATAACCAGTGTTAGGAATACACCATAGCAGAATCTGCACGGCAGGCAGGCAGGCAGGCAAAATATTTGAGATAAACGTTTTTGTAGCTTACACTCAGTAAAAGAGATACACTGTGCTAGTTAAATAGTTTTATTCCAGTAAGAGTTTTAGCATAGTCAAACAGTCCATATATCATTCACTATTTCAGTCCGTCCGGGGTTTATTCAGTTGCAAAGTCCAGTGTCGAAAAAGAGGTCAGTAAACTTACAAATATCAGTCCAGTAATAAATCTTATCACAGTAGAGATACGAAGAAATTCAAACCTCCTTTCTTCCTTCAGCAAAAACAGCAGGGAACCATCAATCCATTATTGTCAGCAAGCAATTCAGTAAGCCAGTAATACAGCAAGCTCTCTTGCTCCCTCTTATGACGGTTTTACAACCGCACCCAAAATTACATGCTTTGCTGTTTAAAGTGACACGCACTTTAACTTACAATCATAGTTTATATATATTATTTTACCCAAACTATGTTAGGTAACCTTGTTATTCCTAACAGAGATTGTTGGGTGGGTGGGTGGATCAAGAGGCCTCCAGGCTCATCCTGGGTGAGTAGGTAGGTATTTAGATAGATAGATAGATAGATAGATAGATAGATAGATAGATAGATAGATAGATAGATAGATATGGATGGAAATGTGGATGGATGGAAAGACAGAGAAGTGAATGATGGATAGATAGATAGACAGGCAGGCAGACATGGATGGATGGATGGGAGAGAGATATATAAAAAGATAGACATGGACGGATGGATGGAAAAACAAGTGGATCGATGAATGGATGGATGGAAAGACAGAGAAGTGGATGGAGGGATGGATTGGAAAGACAAGTGGATGGATGGATGGATGGAAAGAGAGAAGTGGATGGATGGATGGAAAGAGAGAAGTGGATGGATGGATGGAAAGAGAGAAGTGGATGGGTGGGTGGGTGGGTGGAGGGATAGTTGGAGAGAGGATGAATGGACAGATAGACAGAGACAGACATGGATGGATGGATAGCTGTATGGATGGAGAGAGAGAAGTGGACAGATGGATGGGTGGATGGATGGAGAGAGAAGTGGATGGATGAATGAATGAATGGATAGATAGACAGACATGGATGGATGTATGAGAGAGAGAGATAAGATAGAAATGGATGGACGGACGGACAGACAGACAGACATTAATGGTTGGATGGGTGGGTGGGTGGATGGATGGAAAGAGAGAAGTGGATGGATGGATGGAAAGAGAGAAGTGGATGGATGGATGGAAAGAGAGAAGTGGATGGGTGGAGGGATAGATGGAGAGAGGATGAATGGACAGATAGACAAAGACAGACATGGATGGATGGATGGATAGATGTATGGATGGAGAGAGAGAAGTGGATGGATGGATGGATGGGTGGATGGATGGATGGAGAGAGAAGTGGATGGATAGATGAATGAATGGATAGATAGACAGACATGGATGGATGGATGAGAGAGAAAGATAAGATAGAAATGGATGGATGGATGGACAGACAGACAGACAGACATGAATGGTTGGGTGGGTGGGTGGATGGATGGAGAGAGAAGATGGATGGATAGCTCGACAAAGACAGACAGCGGGATGGATGGATGAATAGACAGACAGACATGGATGGATGGTAAGAGAGATAAGTAGACAGATGGATGGTTGGTTGGATGGATGGATGAGAGAGAGATAAGAAGATAGACATGGATGGATGGATGGATGGATGGAGAGAGAGAAATGGATGGATGGATGGATGGATGGATGGATGGAGAGAGAGAGAAGTGGATGGATGGATGGAGACAGAAGTGGGCGGAAGAATCGTTAGATGGATGGTTAGATGGATAGATGGATGGAAGGAGAAGTGGATGGAGGGATAGATAGATAGATAGACAGACATGGAATGGATGGATGAGAGAGAGAGAAATAAGAAGATAGGCATGGATGGATGGATGGATCATGGATGGATGAAGAGAGAGAGAGAGACAGATGGATGAATGGATGGATGGATGGACAATACCAGTAGATGTAGATATATAGAGAGAGGGGAGGGAGGGAGAGAGAGAGGGATGACAGAGAGATATGGATGGATGGATGGATGAGAGAGAGAGAGAGATAAGAAGATAGACATGGGTGGATGGATGGATGGATGGAGAGAGAGAGAGAAATGGATGGATGGATGGATGGAGAGAGAGAGAGAAGTGGATGGATGGATGGATGGAGACAGAAGTGGGTGGAAGAATTGTTGGATGGATGGATAGATGGATAGATGGATGGATGGATAGATGGATTGATGGAAAGAGAAGTGGATGGATGGATAGATAGATAGATAGATAGATAGATAGACAAACAGACAGACAGACATGGATGGATGGATGGATGAGAGAGAGAGAAATAAGAAGATAGACATGGATGGATGGATGGATCATGGATGGATGAAGAGAGAGAGAGAGAGACAGATGGACAGATGGATGAATGGATGGACGGATGGACAATAGCGGTAGATGTAGATATAGAGAGAGAGGGGAGGGAGGGAGAGAGAGAGGGATGACAGAGAGATATGGATGAATGGATGGATGGATGAGAGAGAGAGAGAGATAAGAAGATAGACATGGGTGGATGGATGGATCATGGATGGATGAAGAGAGAGAGACAGACAGACAGATGGGCAGATGGATGGATGGATGGACAATACTGGTAGATGTAGATATATAGAGAGGGAGGAGGGAGGGAGGGATAGAAGGAGAGAGATGACACAGAGATATGGATGGATGGATGGATGGATAGACGGATAGAGAGGAAAAGGAGATAGAGAGACAGACAGACATATATGGATGACCTCCAAGGTCCCTTCCAGCTTTATTCTGATTGATTGATATCCTGGTTGCAAGAGGTCATGAGTAGATCAAGGAACCAGAAGCTTTCAAGATCGGATTTTTGATCCCTGCTCTTTGGCAATACCGCTCTGGTGTTTTTCATTCCTTTACAAGAATTTCCAATTGCCACAGCTTCAACCCAGCCTTCGTTAGCATATAAAAAGGTTTGAGGCTGTGTTAAGAAGTTCATTATAGATAATTGGAGAGGCCAGGACTGGAAAAGGCAAACAGGCCCTTCACCATGTGTGTCTCCCTTTGATTGACTCCCGTGTACTTCCTAATTGAAACGTTAAAAAGCAATTTGTTTTTGGAAGTGAGGGGAAGCAGAAGAGATGAAAGTGGGGTTGTGGGGCCTGGCCTTCTGCAGCCCTAACTCTAGAAGCCTGAAATGTCCGTGGCCCTATGCAGAACTTTATACAGGCAATCCTTGACTTACAGCCATTCATTTAGTGTCCATTTAAAGTTACAATGGCCTGGAAAAAAGTGACTTAATGACCATGTTTCCAACTTACGACCATTGCAGCAACCCCACTGTGATGGGATCAAAATTGGGATGATTGGCAATGGGCATGTATTTATGGTAGTTGTGGTGTCCTCAGCCAGCAGGCTTTAAATGGGTTTTCAACACCCAGAATTCCCTGTCCCAGCATGATTTAAGAGATGTGGACTTCAACTCCCAGAATCCCCCAGCAAAGCATGCTTTAAGCTGGGTGGACTTCAACTCCCAGAATTCCCCAGCAAAGCATGCTTTAAGCTGGGTGGACTTCAACTCCCAGAATCCCCCAGCAAACATGCTTTAAGATGGGTGGACTTCAACTCCCAGAATTCCTCACCCAGCATGGCTTAAAACAGGTGGACTTCAACTCCCAGAATTCCCCAGCGAAGCATGCTTTAAGATGGGTGGACTTCAACTCCCAGAATCCCCCAGCAAAGCATGCTTTAAGCTGGGTGGACTTCAACTCCCAGAATCCCCCAGCAAAGCATGCTTTAAGATGGGTGGACTTCAACTCCCAGAATTCCCCAGCAAAGCATGCTTTAAGATGGGTGGACTTCAACTCCCAGAATCCCCCAGCAAAGCATGCTTTAAGCTGGGTGGACTTCAACTCCCAGAATCTCCCAGCAAAGCATGCTTTAAGCTGGGTGGACTTCAACTCCCAGAATCCCCCAGCAAAACATGCTTTAAGATGGGTGGACTTCAACTCCCAGAATTCCTCACCCAGCATGGCTTAAAACAGGTGGACTTCAACTCCCAGAATTCCCCAGCGAAGCATGCTTTAAGATGGGTGGACTTCAACTCCCAGAATTCCTAGAGATTATTTGATTATTGTGCAGTTTTAAATATACATACATAGACCATATTTACCAAGCGGTGATTATTGTCTTATTTTGGGGGAGCTTTTCGAACACGTAGCTTGTTTAATAATGTTTAATGCTTAGTCCCAGCAGAACTGCATTCTGGGACAATTCAATTCATGCATGTTTTGAAAGACTTGCTAGTATAGCCAATAAATGTTGAGTAGCTTTGAATCAAAACGTATCCAAATGACCTTTTTCCCCCCCAGAATTCTTCTGTCGTTTTGCTGTTTCATATACAGAACAATTTCCCCTCCTTTTACATACTTATACACTGATCCAGCAATCTAACATTTATTTAGGTATTAAATTAACTTTAATAGCCATCCGGAAAGAAACATGAGGAACTGAAGGAATTTGTTGCACTTTGCAACTGATACGTTTTAGTAAATATATAAACCCAACAGAGGAATTCATTATAAAGATTATTGGATGATTTCCCCCAATTTGTTCAAAAACTTTCAGACCAAAGGATGGCTAATTGAGCATGGCTGATAAAAAGGGTAAAATTTGCACATTTTTGTTTGTAATCCCTTCAGACAGCTTAGCTAAGGTTATAATGAAGATGAGACATTATGGGGCCATTTGGAATAGAATGATATAAAACGTCGAGAGAGGGTTCTGTATAAAGCTGTTCCCTTCTGAATTTCATCCCTTCTGAATTAAAAAAAAAAAGTGTAATCTTGGGATTGTATCACTCGGTCTGCCTTCCGATGCCAAATAGCATCAAATCTGTACATAAAAAACATAGATCATTTTCACAGAGAACCAGGTTGGTCTAGTGGTGAAGAAACCAGGTAAGACACTAGGAGACAGTAAGTTCTAGTGCCGCCTTAAGCATGAAAGCAGACTGGGTGCCTTTGGTCCAATGACCAGGAGATGTGAGTTCTAGCCCTGCCTTAGGTATGAAAGCAGACTGGGTGCCTTTGGTCCAATGACCAGGAGATGTGAGTTCTAGCCCTGCCTTAGGTATGAAAGCAGACTGGGCGCCTTTGGGCCAATGACCAGGAGATGTGAGTTCTAGTCCTGCCTTAGGTATGAAAGCAGACTGGGCGCCTTTGGGCCAATGACCAGGAGACTATGAGTTCTAGTCTTGCCTTAGGTATGAAAGCAGACTGGGTGCCTTTGGTCCAATCACCAGGAGATGTGAGTTCTAGTCCCACCATAGGCGGAAAAACCAGTTAGGTGAGGTTGGGCCAGTCACAAAAAGATGGTGAGTTCTAATTCTGCCTTAGGCATGAAAGCCAGTTAGGTGACTTTGGTCCAATCACCAGGAGACAGAGAGTTCTAGTCCCGCCTTAGGCATGAATGCCAACTGGGTGACTTTGGGGAAGTCCCTCTTTCTCAACCCAAATCACCTCACAGTATTTTTCTTGCAGGAAAAAAAAAAAAAATAAGAGGAGGAAGAAGTCTTAGATATGTTTGCTGCCGTAAAGTTGTACATAAAAATAATAAAGGTGGGTTTTAAATAAACAAAGTGAGTAAATTCCTCAGCCAATCCCTGAGACCTGAAATAGATTTCATGTCAGATAACAGATCATCAGAGTTGGAAGGGACCTTGTAGGTCATCTAGTCCAACCCCCCATCCAAGCAGGAGATCCTACACTGTTTCTCACAAATGGAAGCCCAATCGCTTCTTGAATTGTCAATTTTGTGTGTGTGGACAACACTTTTTTGTTCTCAGGGTGTGTATATTGGGGTGGGGGTTGGAAGAGGAGCTCATCTTGGAACAGAAAAGTCCACAAACATCAGGTCATCTTCCTAATACACTCCTGTCCTAGTCCTGGGTTCAAGAAGATGCATGTGAAAAGATGAGCACGTCACACCTTCTGTCCTCACTCCCAGAAATGTGTTCCATCTGCTTTGTGTGCAGGACTGTCCCCAGCTGCTGAGGGCCAGCAAGATCTTGGTCCCCGTGGATGTCATCAAGCCCATCACCCTGAAGGCCAAGAATTTACCCCAACCACAGTCGGGCCAGCGGGGCTACGAGTGTATCATCACCATCCAGGGCCTCGAGAAGCGAGTGCCGGCCCTCAGGTTCAACAGCTCCAGCGTACAGTGCCAGAACACTTCCGTGAGTAAGCGCTGTCCACAAGGGAGGAGGGAGGAGCGGCTCTGGGGAAAGGGTCCAGGGGGCAGCTGGGACTGTGGGTCAAAGCCCCAATCCCCCCCCTTTTTTCCCACCAGGGAAAATGTTTTATTTCACAATAATACAAGGTATACAGGTATACAGAAATAGAAAAATACCAGTAGATGATAGATAAAGAAGTAAAGTAAGTAGGTAGATTGGTAGGTAGACAGGTAGGTAGATATAGATAGATAGATAGATAGATAGATAGATAGATAGATAGATAGATAGATAGAAAGAAAGAAAAAGAAAGAGATGAAAGATAGACAGATAGACAGACAGAAAGGGAGGTTAAACAGACAGACAGACAGATAGACACAGACAGAAAGAGATGATAGATGGTCAGATAGACAGAAAGAAAGAGAAGATAGATGATAGATCGAAAGAAAGGAATAGATAGATATAGACAGAAAGACGGATAAATGGACAGATAGAAAGAAAGAAAGAGAGAGAGAGAGAGAGAGAAAGAAAGAAAGAAAGAGAAATAAATAAATAAATAAATAAATAAATAAATAAATAAATAAATAAATAAATAAATAAATAAATAAATAAATAAATAAATAAATAGATGATAGATATAGACAGACAGGTAAATGGACAGATAGACAGAAATAAAAAGAGATAGATAGATAGATAGATAGATAGATAGATAGATAGATAGATAGATAGATAGATAGATAGATAGATAGATAGATCCTGACAGACAGACAGACAGACAGATGATAAATAGACAGATAGACAGAGAAAAAGAAATAGATGGTAGATTGACAGACAGACAGATAGAAATAGAAAGAAAGAAAAGAAAAGAAAAGGCAGAAATGATAGATAGATTGTCTGTCCATGGTTGACAACTGACTGCTATTTATGACAGCTGCAGTGTTCTGGGGTCATGTGATCCCCTTTGGTGACCTTCTGACAAGCAAAGTTCAATGAGGGAAGCCAGAATTCACTGTCTCCTGGTGTTTCCCCAAAGGAATTTTTGAGGAGCCTCTTCCCATCTCCAGCTTCCCACAGGCTTCTCCTTCCCTCTCGGTGTTTTCTCGATTCCTGCAGCTGGCTGAGCATCAAGCTTCCGGCCTCTGCTTGTTGCCTTGCAATGGACAGATGTTGTCCTTTTAATTAAGAGCCTCGGGTGGCCATAAGACCCCCATGGAGGCCTGTGAAGGATTCACAGCCTTCGGCTTGGCTTCAGCTTCGGCTTAGCGATGCAGTCAAGAGGAACTAATGTCCAATGAAGGCGGGAGATGTATGGGTTCAGAGGGGGCTACCCAACCCCTTTCCATCCCTCTCACGTCATATTCCTGCCTTGGGTTAATTCCTCATCATTCCAGCTTGCAAGGTTTTAAGCCCAACCGTCCCCCTCGCCCATCCTCCCACCCTGGTGACTCTCTTTCAGACCGTATCTTCTAAGCCCAGGATTATACGGACAAGAAAAATGGACTGGGTAGAAGGCTAGCTCTGGCTGGCAGGAATCATTTTTTGGGTTGTTGTTGTTGTTGTTGTTGTTATTTGTTGTTGTCAACTCTTTTATTCATTAAACATGAAACTCGGTCAACTGAACATTGAAAAATGTGTCACAAATATCGTTCACTAGCTCTGATGTTTGATAGGGGTTGCTGCCAACCTCCTAGGTATCAACCAAGTATCTGCTTAAAGTGTATGATGATGATGATGATTGGCAGGGGGTTGGACTAGAAGACCTTCAAGGTCCTTCAGAGCTGAAGAAGCTTCTTGGAGGAGAAGCAAAACATCTTCAAAAAAAACCCAAAGAATCCAGTTGCCTCCTGGGGAAAAAAAAAAACATCTTTGGGACAGTGGTGGGATTCAAAATTTTTGAATACTGGCTCTGTGGGCGTGGCTTGATGGGCGTGACATGGCTAGGTGGGTGTGGTGTGGCTTGGTGGGCGTGGCTTGGTGGGCGTGGCAGGGGATGGATACTGCAAAATCCCCCTTCCCTCCCCAACCCACTAACCTGCTTTCCAGCTCCGTTCTCCTGTGCAGGGCAACCAAAGAAAACCCAGCCGATCCGCTGGGACTCGATGGGAGGGGGAGAAGAGGTGGGTTTGGCGGGGCCAGTCAGAGGTGGAGTTTGCCGGTTCTCCAAACTACTCAAACTAGATGGATGACCTCCAAGTTCCCTTCCAACTCTTATCATTCTGTGTTCTGAAAGCTTGAGGGAAACAGGCTGAAAGTTAACAGCCTCGGTGTGAAAAGGATGATGGAGGGATTCGAACATTTTGAGACAGAGGCACCCACGGGAGTGATGCTCAAATATAGAAAAGCACATCAGGCGAGTAGACAGCTCTTTGTTGGGTTTTTCTGTGGCATAGATTAAAAAAACCCAGTCAGGCTTCAAATGATGTTACAATTTCTTGCTTTCCACCGGACTGAA
>CM066331.1:210697879-210775379 GCA_033807585.1 Hydrophis major | reverse complement strand
CATGGACTGTGGCATGGAGCACCAGCTGATCAAGACTAACCCTTCTCTCTACCTGAGACCGGAGAGGTGGGGGGGGCAGTTTGGGTAGCTCTGCTCCACAGAAGAACAAACTTTCAAAGGAGGATGGGCAGGAAACAATGAAATCCTGAGATTTTTATCGTGGCAAGGTAGGCTGAAGGGAGCACCGTCTGGGGTCCAAGAATCAATTCTGTATGGGTATGTGCAGATGGGCCTTGGGCAGGGAAAACAGCTGATTGTTCCTTCCTGCCCTTTGGTTTCTTCTTCCTCCCTCCTTTCTCTGTTTCCTCCCTTCTTCCTCTTCGACTCTCTCTGTTTTTTTCTCTTTCCTCTCCCTCCCTCCCTCCCCTTTCCTCTCCCTCCATTTTCTGTGTCTCTTTTCTTTCTTTCTTTCCTTCCTTCCTTTCCCTCTCTTTCTCCCTCTCTCTTTCTCCCACCTTTCATTCCTCATTTTTTCTTTCTCCTTCCTTTCCCTTCTCTCTTCCCTTTCCCCTCCCTCCTTTTTGTATCTCTTTTCTTCCTTTCTTCCCCTCTTATCTATTTCTCCTTCCTTCCTTTCCCTTTCCTCTATTTCTCCTTCCTTCCCCTCTTGTCTATTTCTCCTTCCTCTCTTTCCCTCTCAAATATTTCTCCTTCCTTCCTTCCTTCCTTCCTTCCTTCCTTCCTTCCT
Organism: Hydrophis major; assembly: GCA_033807585.1. Classification (NCBI taxonomy): domain Eukaryota; kingdom Metazoa; phylum Chordata; class Lepidosauria; order Squamata; family Elapidae; genus Hydrophis; species Hydrophis major. Next base: position 210,774,691 of record CM066331.1, on the reverse strand, counting down.
TCCTTCCTTCCTTCCTTCCTTCCTTCCTTCCTTCCCCTCTTATCTATTTCTCCCTCCTTCCTTCCTTCCTTCCTCCCTCCCTTCCCCTCTTATCTATTTCCCCTTCCTCCCTTTTCCTCTCATCTATTTCTCTCCTCCCTCCCTCTCTCCCTCCCTTACCTTCTCATCTATTTCTCTTTCCTTCCACCCTCCCTTCCCCTCTTATCTAGTTCTCCTTTCTCTCTCATCTATTTTTCTCTCCTCCCTCTCTCCCTCCCTCCCTCCCCTCTCATCTATTTCTCCTTACTTCCTCCCTCCCTTCCCTCCCTCCCTTTCTCCTTCCTTCCTTCCTTTCCAAAATTTTCACAGCCTACGTTGGTTCTCTATCTATTAGCACCGGGGAAGGAAAGGAAAGGAGATTGGGGAACTCGGAAAATCGCCCTCTGAATGATAAAACCCCTCTCCTTCCCTCATTTCTAGGCCCCAAATCATGGAGGAGAGATGCAGGGGTGCCATCTTGGCAGTCCATGTCTAAAGTGCTTTTAGAAAAGTACATTTCATGCCTTTTTCTGGAGAGATTTGATTTACAAAGAATGCAGATCCCATCTTGAGTAGTCACTGGAAAACCCCTGGCAAATAATTACAAATAAGTTTGCATTTCATCGCTTGTCTAAAAGAGTGTTTACTGCTTGCTAATTCATTTCAGAATACAGGAAGTCCTCGATTTATGACTACAATTGAGTCCGAAACGCCTGTTGCTAAATGAGAGAGTTGTTAAGTGAGTTTGCCCCATTTTACAACCTTTCTTGCCACTGTCGTTAAGTGAATCACCGCAGTAGTAAAGTTAGTCACACGGTTGTTAAGTGAATCTGGCTTCCCCTATTGACTTGGCTCATCAGAAGGTCAAAAAGGGGGTCATGTGAACTCGAACACTGCGACTGTCATAACTATGAACCAGTTGCCAAGCGCCTGATTCATTGTTACATGATCACCGGGATGCTACAACAGTTGTAAGTGTGAAAAACAGTCATAAGTCACTTTTTTGAGCGTCGTCGTAACTTCAAATGGTCACTAAATGAAAGATTGTAAGCCAAGGACTATGGGTACAACACAACACAACGCAATACAATATTCACAGTATTTTTTTTTTAATTTTATATAATAAACTAATAAAAAGGACAATTCTAAAAACAAAAGAAAGTAAGCAAGTTTCTCCCCCTAGTGCTGTGATGGCACGCCCCAGCCAAACTTACTTGCCTTGGGCATGCGCGCAACTCCCAGCTGATTTTGGGCCAGTTTGAGGCCTTTTTCGGCCTCCCAGAGGCTCGAGGGAAACCTCTGCAGCCTCGGGGAGGCCGAAAAACAGGCCTACTGGGAAATACCGGAAGTGACCAAACCAGAACTGACGAAACCGGAAGTGATGAAATGGGCCCCATTTTTCAGCCTCCAAAGGCTCCAGAGGCTTTTCTTGAGCCCCCTGGGAGGACAAAAACAGCCTTCCGCAGGCTACAGGAAACCCTCTGGAGGCTGAAAACAGGCACTTCCGGTATTTCCGGAAGGCCCATTTTTCGGCCTTCCAAGGCTGCAGGGGCTTCTTCTGGGAGGCTGTTAAAGGTCTCAAATGGGCCCAAAATCAGCTGGGAGGCACGTAGGTAAGGGGTGTGTGTGTTGCACATCTATGCGTGGGTGCCGGCAGGCGCGCACATGCTTTCGGCACACCGCAACACAAAAGGTTTGCCATAACTACCCTAGTGAATTAGGAGATGTATTCATTTGAAATACTTGGGGAGGACTTTAGCTTCAGGAATTCTTGTAACCAGTGGTGGGGTTCAACCTTTTTTTTTTTACTACCGGTCCTATGAGGGTGTGCTTTGCATGTGCGATTTTCCGCCGATTTTCAGCTACAAAACTTACCTTCTATTCAGCGCTGGTGATCAAAACAGCCAAGGAGCGGCAATATGATCTGACGCCTGAATCAGCTGAGCTAAAACACAAGGAAATATAGGATAAGAAAGGACAGGGGAAGGGAAGGGAAGGGAGGCGGGGCCAACTGCTCCCCAGTGCGACTGGTTGGCTAGAACTGTTGTGAACCGGCAGCATCCCACCACCGCTTGTAACCCATTCCTTTCTCTTTAATAAATCTTATTAAAGAAGAATACAGATAACAGATAATCAGAATTGGAAGAGACCTTGTAGGTCATCTAGTCCAACCCCCTGCCCAAGCAGGAGACTCTACAGCATTTCTGACAAGTGGGGGTCCAATCTCTTCTTGAAAGCCTCCAGGGATGAAGCTCCCACCACTTCCGAGGGCAACTTCTGTTCCATGGGTTGATTGTTCTCACTGTCAGAAAAGTTTTCCTTGTTTCCAGGTTGAATCTTTCCTTGTTCAGTTTCCATCCATTATTCCTTGTCTGGCCTTCAGGTGCCTTGGAGAATAGCTTGATCCCTTCCTCCTCTCTGGGGCAGCCCCTCAACTATTGGAAGACCCCTATCCTGTCTCCCCTGGTCCTTCTCTTCCCTAGACTAGCCAGGCCCAGTTCCTGCAACCTTTCTTCATATGTTTCCCCTCATCATCCTGATTGCTCTTCTCTACACTTTTTCCAGAGTCTCAACCTCTTTTTTATAGTGTGGTGACCAAAACTGGATGCAGTACTCTTGGTGTAGTCTTACTAAGGCTTTATAGAGTGGTATTAATACCTCCCTTGATCTCGATTGTATCCCTCTGTTAATGCAATTTAGGATTGACATTCACTGCTTGTCATTTCGAATGGTCCCTAAGCAAACTGTTGTGAGTTGAGACAACCTGATAGTTTCTTTAAAATGGGTGAGGAGCTGTGGCCCTTTTATAACCTGGGGAATTCTGGGAGTTGGAAGTCCACAAGTCATAAGGGACCCATCATTGGCTAGATAAACTTATTTAGCCAAATAAAGAGGCAAGAGGAAAGCAAGGAGCAATCCTGAACATACCCAACACTCCCATTTATAGGTTTGCTAAATTATCTACTCCATCACCCAGAAGGACTGGTGCTGTCATGCCCCTGGTGGAGTCTGACTCTGAGGGAGAGGAGGAACAGCCGACAGGGAGTGGAAGTGCGGCTCCGGAGGTTGTGGAGGAGGCCGGGGAAGGGCAGAGGCTGGCTAGGCACTCGGAGGAAGACCCAGGCCCATCTCCTCTCCATCCTTGGGCACGCAGGGAGGATAGGATAAGGGAGAGACGTGAATGGCATGGTCTACAGGGAAGGAAAGGGCCTTGATCCTCTTCATGGGCTGCAGCTGTGAGAACTGGTTGAAAGGACGGACATGCGTATGGGCCAGTGCTGGAAACAAAGCCTGGAAATATCTCTAATCTGTCATTCCTCTCTGAATTTGGCATCCTTCCCAGTGTGTGTTCCAGTATCTGTGGACATCTTCAAGCCCTTATCTTGCCTAGTTCCCTTAATTGCTTCAGTGTGGTTTGTGTTGTTTTTACTCTTTATAATTTATAGGCATTTTTTAAGTTAAACGGCATTTCCTCCTTTTCATAACTGCTTGTGGGGGAGTTTTTTTTGTCTCCAGTCAAGGATATGTGGAGTTTTGAAGCAAAATGAAGGAATAAAAAGGGCTTCACCTGTTCTCATGACTGTGTTTATTTTGTATCCTACCCTGGGTCATCACAGGTGCACTCCACTCAGAAAAGCTGGCACTCTCTATATAAGATCAAGAAGTATAGAAATGCTGGTCCCTTGGAGGTCTTCCAAGGACATTGAGTGGCACCTCAGGGACATTGGGTGTTTTCTGAGGAACTTTCCATGACCTTCAGGCCTGTGGAGGCAACAGTGCCACCAGAACATATGCTCCCTCAAGGCTGTCAATAGAATTATTAGATTCCTGGTCAACAATCATCATCTTCATTTAATGACCCCATAATCCCTTGAGGGGTGGAGTCTGGGCAACTGGAGCTGGCTGTTGTGGTTAGCTGGCAGCAGGTGCAGGTAGCTGAGGAGAGCGAGGACTCTGATGAGGAGCCAGGACCATCACGGAGTGAACTGCTGCCTTCAGAGATTATGGGGGCTGGCAGCAGTGACGAGGAGGTTCCCAAGGAGCCTGTGCCAAGCGTGCGTGCACGAAGGATGGCTTGGAGGACAGAACAATGACAGCAGCACAGGCGCCTCGGGAGCAAGGCTGCAAGGTAATGGCCCCTCCCTCAGGAGGATAAAAGCCAGGTTTGGAAAAACGTTCTTTGCAGACAGCAAAAAAGCTCTGAAGCTCAACTGGTGGACATCTTAGTTCATGTTTGGAGAATCTTGTAAATTAGTTGTTATCTCTGGGTTTTTGGCATCATTGGCAAACAGCTTGGCAAGGCTCTTTCTTGTCAGAGCTAATTAGTGGAAAGCAGCCTTTTATCTGCAAAGAAACAGAATTCGTTATGAAACCTTAAAAGGTGGGGGCTGCTGCCTTTGTCTGTTTGCTCTTTGGGAACCCAGTTGGGTCAGAACACTAGCAGAGGGTTTTTTTTAATGGCCGGATGCCCTTCCTGTCGCCAGTGCAGAGTTATGTTTAGCAGAGCAATTCTCATTGTGCCCAGAGAAAGAGAAATATCTGCCTCTACCTAGGATCGAATTCACAGCCTCCTGATTGTGAGGCAAGAGCTTCACCTCTCGGCCACCGGACCACTCCAGATTCCTGGTCAATTATGCCTGTTAAAAATGCTATTTTTCCAAATACATCTTATTGCGAATATATAATTACGACCTCTTTTACATTTTACGTTGTATAATTATGACCTCTTTTACATTTTACGTTATATTCTAATATATTTTCTATTTTTGTTCTATCCATTCGTACCAGCATTCCCAGCTTCTATTATATTCTGATGGTTCTTTTTCCTTAAGTGCTAAGGTTAACTTATCCATCTCTGCACAGGCTGTTATCATAGAATTGCTAGGGGTTTTTTTTGTAATCGTTTTTTTTTTTCCTTTTTTCCTGTGTGTTGTATATGTGTTTGTTTGACATTTTAGTTGTATAATTAATGAAGTTTGTTTAAAAAAAAAAAGCTATTTTTCCAATGGTTTTTGGAGGAGTTGTTTTTTCCTTAAACCCTCAAAATCTAAATAGATAGTCCCGTTGCAGCTGCTATTGTTGTTGTTTTTAAACTTGGTTTACAAACAGTGACAATCCGACAGTCGGATCAACAGGCATCTGAGGTCTGTTTTGTTCCCTTCCCTGTTTAGTATTCCTATGACGGGATGGAGATTAACAGCCTGCCGGTGGATCTGACGGTCGTGTGGAATGGGAATTTCAACATTGACAACCCAGCCCAGAATAAAGGTAACTCAACGTGTCCTTGGAAGTGGTAACTTCAGCAACAAGCCACTTTTCTTCCTAAACCTAGCCAAACCGTGCTTGCTTCCTTTTGTCATCGATCGCTGGATGTTTCCCTGGCTAATTTTTGTTCCGCTTTTCAATAAAATGCATTTACTCAGGGTGAGGGGACACCAGTTCCTTTCTGCTTGGAAAGCAACCCCGTTCTCCTCCCCATCGATCCCAAAGCACCTGCCCCACTTTCTAAGCCTAATTTCAATAGATTATTCTCCGTGGGGTCCTTTGAGCTGGGTGGTTTCCTTGCAGATGTTTCATGCCCCAACTAGGGAATATCATCAGTGCTAGAAGGGAGTAGGGTTTGTGGAGAGGAGGAGGAGGAGGAGGAGGAGGAGGAGGAGGAGGAGGAGGAGGAGGAGGAGGAGGAGGAGGAGGAGGAGGAGGAGGAGGAGGAGGAGGAGGAGGAGGAGGAAAACTACTGTGGAGTCCATTGTGCTCTCTGAGCTTGGTGGTTTTCTTGCAGATGTTTCATGACCCAACTAGGTAACATCATCAGTGTTAGGAGTAGGGTTTGTGGAGAGGAGGAGGAGGAGGAGGCAGGGAGGAGGAAGATGATGGCTGTGGGGTCCTTGGTGCTCTCTGAGCTTGGTGGTTTTCTGGCAGATGTTTCATGAACCAACTAGGGAACATCATCAGTGCTAGAAGAGAGTGAGGTTTGTGGAGAGGAGGAAGAGGAGGAGGAGGAGGAGGGGAGGAGGAGGAGGAGGAGGAGGAGGAGGAGGAGGAGGAGGAGGAGGAGGAGGAGGAGGAAAACTACTGTGGAGTCAATTGTGCTCTCTGAGCTGGGTGATTATCTTGCAGATGTTTCATGACCCAACTAGGGAACATCATCAGTGTTAGAAGGGAAAGGGGTTTGTGGAGAGGAGGAGGAGGAGGAGGAGGAGGAGGAGGAGGAGGAGGAGGAGGAGGAGGAGGAGGAGAGGAGGAGGAGGAGGAGGAGGAGGAGGAGGAGGAGGAGGAGAAAGACTGTGGTGTCCTTGGTACTCCCTGAGCTTGGTGGTTTTCTTGCAGACATTTCATGACTCAAGTAGGGAACAACATCAGTGAGAAAGGAAGGAGGTTTGCTCTCTGTTAATATATAGGTGGCTTCCCTTGTCGATATTGGTTGAGCAGCCAAGGAACCACTAAGAATACTCCCACCCACAGTATATAAACAGAAAGCAAATACCATTCCTTCTAGCACTGATGATGTTAGCTAGTTGGGTCATAAAATGTCTGCAAGAAGACAATCAAGCTATGGTAGCATCACGGACCCCACCGCTGAATCCTGAGCTGCAAATATTCCCTTCCCAGAGTATCTCTGCAGCTCAGGGTTGAACTGGGGAGTCCTTGGTCCCACCTAATTTCTCAAATTCATTGTGAATGCATTCTCACAATTTGACCAAACAGGTCTGTCTGACTTGGGTGGTTCTTTCTTTCTTTCTTTCTTTCTTTCTTTCTTTCTTTCTTTCTTTCTTTCTTTCTTTCTTTCTTTCTTTCTTTCTTTCCTTCCTTCCTTCCTTCTTCTTTCTTTCTTTCTTTCTTTCTTTCTTTCTTTCTTTCTTTCTTTCTTTCTTTCTTTCTTTCTTCTTTCTTCTTTCTTTCTTTCTTTCTTTCTTTCTTTCTTTCTTTCTTGATGACTGAGTTTCTTTTGCTTTGCATGTTGGGTGAAGGTTAGTTTCCAATCCAGAGACCTGGTGAATGGCTGAACCTAGATGAAATGAAGGCATTCATATATCAGGCAAAATGCCTTGCTTATTGTCCCTTTAGTGAGAGAACTAGAGCACTCATCAGTGCTAGAAGAGAATGGGTTTGTCCTCTGTTTACACCCAAGTGTCATTGTTGGTGGGAGTTCTGTGGTTCCTTGATTAAGCTGTTTTATACTGTTGGATTGTTTAGCAGTGCCTTCATCAGGGTACCTTTCATCCACCTGAGAATTGATAGAAGAAATAGGACCTTGCTGTCCAACACTCCCCCTCCCCAGTTTTCTGTCAAGGCCAACCTCGCCCTTATCTGCGCCACCCCTGTCTCCTCAGAGGGTCTCTCTTCTCCCTACAGTCCACCTGTACAAGTGTGGAGCCATGAGGGACAGCTGTGGGTTGTGTCTGAAGGCGGACCCCGACTATGAGTGTGGCTGGTGTGAAGACTTGAACCAGTGTACACTGAAGCACCATTGCCCCGTCCTGGAGAACCGTTGGCTGGAACTTTTGGGGACCGGCGGCAAGTGCACCAACCCCAAGATTATGGAAGTAAGTGTCTTTCCCTTCCTCATGCCAAGACTTTCTCAAGTGTTGGGATCCAGTTTTGGTCGCCACGATGTTAAAAAAAGATGTTGAAACTCTGGGAGGAGTGCGGAGAAGAGCAACGAAGATGATTAAGGGAATGGAGGGCCAAACATGAAGAACGATTGCAGGAATTGGGTATGTCTAGTCTAATGAAAAGAAGGATGTGGGGTGACATGATAGCAGTGCTCCAATATCTCAGGGGCTGCCCCAAAGAAGAGGGAGTCAAGCTATTCTCCAAAGCACCTGAGGATAGGACAAGAAACAGTGGATCGAATCAAATTGAATTGAATTGAATTGAATTGAACAGAACAGAACAGAACAGAATAGAATAGAATAGAATAGAATAGAATAGAATAGAATAGAATAGAATAGAATAGAATAGAATTCTTGATTGGCCAAGTGTGATTAGACACACAAACAATTTGTCTTGGTGCATATGTTCTCAATGTACATAAAAGAAAAGATACATTTGTCAAGAATCATAAGGTACAACATTTAATGATAGTCATAGGGTACAATAAGCAATCAAATCATACTAGGAAACAGTCCATATAAATTGCAAGGAGACAAGCGACAAAGTTAAGGTCATACAGTCATAAGTGGGAGGAAATGGGTGAAAGGAAGGGAGGATTAATAGTAATACAGTCTTAGTAAATAGTTTGACAGTATTGAGGGAATTATTTGTTTAGCACAGTGATGGTGTTCAGGGAAAAACTGCCCTTGTGTCTAGTCGTTCTGGTGTGCAGTGCTCTATAGTGTTGTTTTGAGGGTAGAAGTTGAAACAGTTTATGTCCGGATGTGAGAGGTTTTCACAGCCCTCTTTTTGACTCGTGCAGTATATACAGGTCCTCCATGGAAGGCAGGTTGGTAGTAATTGTTTTTTCTGCAGTCCTAATTATCCTCTGTGTCTGTGTCTGTCTTGTTGGGTTGCAGAACCAAACCAGACAGTAATAGAGGTGCAGATGACAGACCCAATAATTCCTCTGTAGAACTGGATCAGCAGCTCCTTGGGCACTTTGAGCTTTCTGAGTTGGCGCAGGAAGAACATTCTTTGTTGTGCTTTTTGATGACATTTTTGATGCTAGGTGTCCATTTTAGGTCTTGTGATATAATAGAACCTAGAAATGTAAAAGTCTCCACTGTTGATATTGTGTTGTCTCGTATTGTAAGAGGTGGTAGTATGGGAGGGTTTCTCCTAAAGTCTACCATAATTTCTATGGTTTTGAGTGTGTTTAGTTCCAGATTGTTCTGGTCACACCATGAGGCAAGTTGTACAACCTCCCATCTGTATGCGGATTCATTGTTGTCTCGAATGATGGATGGAAACTAATCAAGGAGAGAAGCAACTTAGAACTCGGGAGGAATTTCCTGACAGTTGAGAACAATCAATCAGTGGAACAACTTGCCCTCCAGAAGTTTTAAATACTCCAAGGCTGGAAGTTTTTAAGAAGAGATTGGACAACCTTTTGTCTGAAGTGGTGTAGGGTTTCCTGCCTAAGCAGGAGGTTGGACTAGAAGACCTCCAAGGTCCCTTCCAACTCTATTATTCTATATATCTGTATCTGTTGCAATGGGTCACTTTGTAACAAGCAGGGGCCAGCCAGCCACTTTTGCAGAATGAAAGTCGATCACAGGTCATCCTCGAATTACGACCACAAAAACTGAGTCCAAATTTTCCATTGCAAAACCAGGCTATATGGATTTTGCCCCTTTTACATCCTTTCTTGCCACCGTTGTTAAGCGAATCGCTGTGTCTGTTAAGTTAGTAGCAACAGTTGTTCAGTGAATCCATCTCCCCCACGAACTTTTCTGATCAAACGGTCACAAAAGGGGATCCCATGATATGAACTGGTCGCCGAGGGTTTGAATTTTGATCCCGTGACTACAACGGTCGTAGGTCACTTTTTTCTTGCTGTTGTAATTTCAAAAGACTGCTAAATGTACCCTTGTAAGTCCATTGTAGGTTTTTTTTTTTTTTTTGTGGCAAGACTGTCACATTACTATGAAAATTTATTTAATTTTTATTTGATTCTACATTCATTTCATTGATTCTTTTTTTTTTTAAAGTGCTTTACATGATGTTTTATTTAAAGTGCTTTACATGATGTTTTATTCTGTAAGCCACCTTGAGTAGCCATGGGCGAATAGGCGGCAGTATAAATTCCATAAATAATAAGAAAAACACTCATAAGCCCCCTTTTTCAGGGCCGTGGTTACTTTGAACAATTACTAAGTGAGCAGTTGTAAGTCAAGTGTCAACTCATAAAAAATTCCTATGCCTGTTTTGGTAGTTGCCATAAAAAAAGGGTGGGGAGGAAGGAAATCTGAAAGAGCAGTGTGCTGTTTGAAAGCGAGAGTCTCCAACTCTTATCTTTAAAAGATTGTAGCTAAACTACCAGAGCTTTTGCTCTCCAATATATTTAGCTGGAGAACATGATTAATGACACCCAGCCCATGAACATGATTATTTGCTGATTCTGCTTTATGAGACACCCGGGGTGGGGAGGGGGAAACAGGACCACAGGTATCCAGAGTTTTGTAGCTTTAATTCAGCACCAGAACAATAAACACAGATATCTGTTGCTTCATTTAACGTCTTTATAAACCTTATAAGTAAATTTCACAAACCAATTGGAGATTTCTCCAACATGGAGCAAACTCAGACAGAAATAAACATGTTGCAAGAACTTAAGCAGAGCTCCAGCCTTCAGCAAGCAAGCAAGTTAGTTTCTCTTTTGCTTTAGTTCAGCAGGCAAGCAAGAGGAGAGAAGGAGTTTCATTTTCAATAGACAGACTCAGAGCTCATTATAGCTGCAGAGTTGCAGAGCTTAATATAGAGCCATGCCTAGGCTACTTTTAGTTTCAGTTTCCAAACTGTCCTCATTGGCTGATTTTAGTTGCTGTGCCTATTCTTTGGCTGACCTTGTTACCAAGCTCTATTCCAGTTCATGAATAAACTCTGACAACAGGTGACGTATAAATGACGGATGCCAGAGTTGGCTTCATACAGGGCAGTGCCAGTATGTTGCCTCAATTAAATCCTTTGAAGTTTTTTTGAAGTTTGGCTCGAGAATCATGATTTAATCTGGAAGATTGCTGGAATCCTGGAATCCTGAGAACTATCTGCATATATCTTTTTTTTTTTTTTAAATGCACCCTCAGAAGTTTCTGCTGACTTGGGGCGTACCTCCAGAGAGATTTCATGGCAAGAATAAAACTGGCTGCCCCCCCTTTTCCATTTTGGATTGTGGGTTTATTTTATTTTATTTTCAACTTCCAGATCTAATGAAGAACCAGTGGCCTCTTCCCCAGAGTCTGATCTAGGCTTAGCTTTTCTTGAGATCACGCAAGGTGAGCTAAATCTGGCTGCGAGGGAATAACTGACTTGATTAGAATATATCGGAAAAGGTTTCCATTAAGGGAGCTCATCTTAAACTAAACAGCCAGAAATATGACGAGGTTGCTGAAAAAGAGAGAGAGAGAGAGAGAGAGAGGGAGAAGTAATTTTAGGTTGCATCAGCAGAAAGGTCCCCAAACTACGCAATGCCAGTGTAGTTTTTGGAAGGGATTCTACCCAGGGAGTCCTCGACATATGACCACAGTTGTCCCCACATTTCTGTGGCTAAGCAAGGTGACGGTTAAGTAAGTTGCTCCCAATTTGGCAACTTTTTTTTTTTTTGCCATGGTTTTTGCATGAATCATCACACTTGTTAAGTGAATCGCACATTTGTTGAACGAATCTGGTTTTCCCCGCTGACTTCCCTTGTCCGAAGCTGGCTGGAGCGCTGCAATCATGATAGAATAGAGTAGACGAGGCCAATGAAGAATGTTTGGTTGGGCTCTGTTCTGTAGAATATTTGTAGTTGAAGGTTGAATTGTGACATCCTCGGCTCTCTCTGAGCTTGACTGCTTTCTTGCTGATGTTTCATTGTCAAATGAGGCCATATCATCAGTGCTAGAAGGGACCATGGTTTCGTTTCTATTCTGTTCCATTCTGTTCTATGCTTCTGTTTTGTTTTTCTGTTCTGTTCTCCTATCCCCATCCCTATCCCTATCCCTATCCCTATCCCTGCCCTATCCTTTCCTTTCCTTTCCATTTTCCTTTCCTTTCCTTTCCTTTCCTATCCTATCCTTTCCGCTTCTTTCCATTTTCCTTTCCATTTTCCTTTCCTTTCCTTTCCTTTCCTTTCCTTTCCTTTCCTCTCCTCTCCTCTCCTTTCCATTTTCCTTTCCTTTCCTTTCCTTTCCTTTCTTTTCTTTTCCTTTCCTTTCCTTTCCTTTCCTTTCCTTTCCTTTCCATTTTCCTTTCCTTTCCTATCCTATCCTATCCTTTCCTCTTTCCATTTTCCTTTCCATTTTCCTTTCCTATCCTATCCTTTCCTTTCCTCTCCTTTCCATTTTCCTTTTCCTTTCCTTTCCTTTCCTTTCCTTTCCTTTCCTTTCCTTTCCTTTCCTTTCCTTTCCTTTCCTTTCCTATCCTTTCCATTTTCCTTTCCTTTCCTATCCTTTCCTTTCCTATCCTATCCTTTCCTCTTCTTTCCATTTTCCTTTCCATTTTCCTTTCCTATCCTATCCTTTCCTCTTCTTTCCATTTTCCTTTCCATTTTCCTTTCCATTTTCCTTTCCTCTCCTCTCCTTTCCATTTTCCTTTCCTAGCCTTTCCTCTCCTCTCCTTTCCATTTTCCTTTCCTTTCCTTTCCTATCCTTTCCTCTCCTCTCCTTTCCATTTTCCTTTCCTTTCCTTTCCTTTCCTTTCCTTTCCTTTCCTTTCCTTTCCTTTCCTTTCCTTTCCTTTCCTTTCCTTTCTTATCCTTTCCTCTCCTCTCCTTTCCTCTCCTTTCCTCTCCTCTCCTCTCCTTTCCATTTTCCTTTCCTTTCCTTTCCTTTCCTTTCCTAGCCTCTCCTCTCCTTACCTTTCTTTTCCTCTCCTTCTCTATTCCTATTCCTGCCCTGCCCTATGCTATGCTATCCTATCCAACCCTCGTCTTGCATTTTTGTTGAGTAGGCTGTTCCTCCCTCCTTCCCTGTGCTACACAAAACATTGCTCACACAAGGGAATGGAGAGCTTGGTGGGGACATAAGAATGATGGAGAGCCTCAAGCCAGATGTTTCCACTCAATCGTTGGAAAAAAATGTGGTCAATTAGTCATGTTCTCGGGGCCTGTACATTTCCTTATTGTTCAATACGTGCTCTCTGCGATGCTTTATAGTTCATAAATCTGGGACTTGGTTCCAGCCATGTGGTCTCCTGTCTTCTCAGGCAGTGGAGCGACTTGCAGATATTTCCACAGGCCAATTGACCAAGCAGTGCATTTTTCTACGTTCATCACTGAAGCACAGGCCATCCTTGTCTTACAACCATCTGTTTAGGGACCGTTCAAAGTTACAACAGCACATGCATACCTTGGGAGGGATAAAGACAAAGATGTCACTGATTCAAAACAAGACAATATGGCCCTATATACCCTCTGCCATACCCCTGTTGGAGTGTGAATCCGAGGAGGAAGATGAACAGCTGACAGGGAGTGGGAGTGAAGCTCCGTTGGCTGTGGAGGAAATTGGGGAAGAGCAAAGTCCGGCCGGGCAGATCAGGGAAGAGGTAGAACAAGGGAGAGGGACTTCAGAGGAAGACCCAGGCCCACCCTTTCTTCATTCTAGGGCATGCAGGGAGGAATGGAGAAGGGAGCAACATGAGTTGCATGGCTTATGGGGGAGGAAAGGGCCCTGTTTCCCTTCATTAGCCACAGCTGGGAAAAAAGTTTAAAAGGGATGCATGCTGAGTGCTGCAGCCACTGGGAGCAAACGTGAGTTTATCTTGTGTTGACTTTGCTTATCTGTGTTCCTGGCATCCTCCCAACCGTAAAATGGGGCAAAAAATTACTACTGTACCTTTACATCTGGAATTTTTGCAACTGCCCTACCAGACTAATTACCTCATTTTGCTTTGATTGGACTAATAGTTACAGTTTTTGTTGACCACGTTTTGAACTTGATTCCCTGCAGCCAACGGCTGTTCCTGGGAGAGTTTTTCTCCAGCCCAGAAGGTAACCATGCAGGACATTGGGGGCAACGTTGGAGCTAATAAAGGGACTCCTCTTGATTATCTGACTGGGTTGCCTTTGTGTCACACCCTGGGTCAACCCACCTTCCACCCAAAGCAGTGGTGGGATTCAACTGGTGTAACAACCGGATTGGCGCATGCACGCCGCATTTGAAAACCGCCCATTTTCAGCTCTAAAACTTTCACAGGCTATGTGGCAGCGTGGAATATGGCTTCCAAAGCTGACCGGGGGGGGGGGGGTTGGGCGGGGCCAACTAATTGCCGGAACTACCAGTTTGCCTGAACCAGTCTGAACCGGCAGAATCCCACCCTTGAACCAAAGCAGTGGTGCGTTTCAAAAAAAAATTTTTTTACCACCAGTTCAGTGGGCATGGCTTGGTGCGTGTTCACATTCCAAACACGCACTTTGCACAGGTGCAGAGGATTCCCGACACACCTCCTGCACTCTCCCAGTCACTTCAGCAACTGACGCGCAGCAATCTGCTGTGCCACGCAGAGCAGTTGTGGTTCAAAAGCAGGGAATACAGGTCAGTTGGGGAGCCCAGGTGGGCAGGTGGGCCCAACAGCAGAGTGCCTTGGAGAATCGGCTTGGTCTCTGCTTCTCATTGGCGCTACCGACTCGGCAGAACCAGGCCCAATCGGTTAAAATACCACTCCTGACCCAAAGGTGTCTTCAAGAGGGTCAGAAAAGGTGAGGAGGTTACATAATAATGCACCCTTGGAATATTGCATCCGGTTTCGGTCGACAGCTGACTCGCTTGGCAACGGAAATCCTGGATGGAAATCGCAATGATGGTCGTAAACTGAGGACTAGCTAGAGTTGTGTGCCTGCCATTCTGAGTTTTTCCATGCACGCACCCTGCGCATCCCCCTGGGTGGAGGGCATTCATAAAAAGGGGGCCAAGATTCCCCAAAGGCCTCTCGACTGGATCACACACACACACACACACACACACACACACAAACACCTTGTACATAAAAGTTAAGAAAGAAAGATGCTAAAAATTGTGCTCACACACCCTCCCCGCCACAAGATAGTCAGCTTGGGTTCAGACGAGGCTACGGTATGCCATGAGTCATGCATTTGGGCCTGACCCAACACCAGCATTCTGCCTCATTATTTTATATTTTCCTTTTGGGTTGTTTTTAACTCTTTCAACCCTTGTTCAATGCTCAGAATACACTGCCTTCTCCTCTTTCTTTTCTTTCTTCCTTCTCCTCTCCCTCCCTTTCTTCCCTCCCCTTCACCATCCTCTCCTTCCTTCTCTCTCCTTCCTTTTTCTCCTTCTCTTTCCTTCTTCTCCTTCTCTTTCGCCTTCGCCTTCGCCTTCGCCTTCTCCTCTTCCTATTTCTTTTCTTTCTCCTTTCTTTCTCCTCTCCCTCCCCTTTCTTCCCTCTCCTTCACCCTCCTCTCCTTCCTTCTTCTCCTTCTCTTTCCTTCTTCTCCTTCTCTTTCGCCTTCGCCTTCGCCTTCTCCTCTTCCTATTTCTTTTCTTTCTCCCTTCTCTTTCTCCTCTCCCTCCCCTTTCCTCCCTCTCCTTCACCATCCTCTCCTTCCTTCTCTCTCCTTCCTTCTTCTCCTTCTCTTTCCTTCTTCTCCTTCTCTTTCGCCTTCGCCTTCGCCTTCTCCTCTTCCTATTTCTTTTCTTTCTCCCTTCTTTCTCCTCTCCCTCCCCTTTCTTCCCTCTCCTTCACCATCCTCTCCTTCCTTCTTCTCCTTCTCTTTCCTTCTTCTCCTTCTCTTTCGCCTTCGCCTTCTCCTCTTCCTATTTCTTTTCTTTCTCCCTTCTCTTTCTCCTCTCCCTCCCCTTTCCTCCCTCTCCTTCACCATCCTCTCCTTCCTTCTTCTCCTTCTCTTTCCTTCTTCTCCTTCTTCTCCTTCTCTTTCGCCTTCGCCTTCTCCTCTTCCTATTTCTTTTCTTTCTCCCTTCTCTTTCTCCTCTCCCTCCCCTTTCTTCCCTCTCCTTCACCATCCTCTCCTTCCTTCTTCTCCTTCTCTTTCCTTCTTCTCCTTCTCTTTCTCCTTCTCCTCTTCCTATTTCTTTTCTTTCTCCCTTCTCTTTCTCCTCTCCCTCCCCTTTCCTCCCTCTCCTTCACCATCCTCTCCTTCCTTCTTCTCCTTCTCTTTCCTTCTTCTCTTTCTTCTCCTTCTCTTTCGCCTTCTCCTCTTCCTATTTCTTCTCTTTCTCCCTTCTCCTTCTCCTCTCCCTCCCCTTTCCTCCCTCTCCTTCACCATCCTCTTCTTCCTACTTTTCCTTCTCCTTCTCTTTCTCCTTCTCCTCTTCCTTTCCCTTTCCCTTCACTTTCTCCTTTCTCCTCTCCCTCTCCTTTCTTCTCTCTCCTTCACCTTCCTCTCCTTTAATCTTTCTCCTTCCTTCTTCTCCTTCTCTTTCCTTTCTCTCCTTCTCTTTCTCCTTCTCCTCTTCCTATTTCTTTTCTTTCTCCCTTCTCTTTCTCCTCTCCCTCCCCTTTCCTCCCTCTCCTTCACCATCCTCTCCTTCCTTCTCTCTCCTTCCTTCTTCTCCTTCTCTTTCACCTTCTCCTCTTCCTATTTCTTTTCTTTCTCCCTTCTCTTTCTCCTCTCCCTCCCCTTTCCTCCCTCTCCTTCACCATCCTCTCCTTCCTTCTTTCTCCTTCCTTCTTCCCTTCTCTTTCCTTCTTCTCCTTCTCCTTCTCCTTCTCTTTCCTTTCTCTCCTTCTCTTTCTCCTTCTCCTTTTCCTATTTCTTTTCTTTCTCCCTTCTCTTTCTCCTCTCCCTCCCCTTTCCTCCCTCTCCTTCACCATCCTCTCCTTCCTTCTTTCTCCTTCCTTCTTCCCTTCTCTTTCCTTCTTCTCCTTCTCCTTCTCCTTCTCTTTCCTTTCTCTCCTTCTCTTTCGCCTTCTCCTCTTCTTATTTCTTTTCTTTCTCCCTTCTATTTCTCCTCTCCCTCCCCTTTCTTCCCTCTCCTTCACCATCCTCTCCTTCCTCCTTCTCCTTCTCCTTCTCCTTCTCCTCCTCCTCCTCCTTCTCCTTCTCCTCCTCCTTCTCCTTCTCCTCTTCCTTTCCCTTTCCCTTTCCCTTCCCTTTCTCCTTTCTCCTCTCCCTCTCCTTTCTTCTCTCTCCTTCACCTTCCTCTCCTTTAATCTTTCTCCTTCCTTCTTCTCCTTCTCTTTCCTTCCTCTCCTTCTCTTTTGCCTTCTCCTCTTCCTATTTCTTTTCTTTCTTCCTTCTCTTTCTCCTCTCCCTCCCCTTTCCTCCCTCTCCTTCATCATCCTCTCCTTCCTTCTCTCTCCTTCCTTCTTCTCCTTCTCTTTCCTTCTCTTTCTTCTCCTTCTCTTTCGCCTTCTCCTCTTCCTATTTATTTTCTTTCTCCCTTCTATTTCTTCTCTCCCTCCCCTTCCCTCCCTCTCTTTCACCACCCTCTCCTTCCTTCTTTCTCCTTCCTTCTTCTCCTTCTCTTTCCTTCTTCTCCTTCTCTTTCGCCTTCTCCTCTTCCTATTTCTTTTCTTTCTCCCTTCTCTTTCTCCTCTCCCTCCCCTTTCCTTCCTCTCCTTCACCATCCTCTCCTTCCTACTTCTCCTTCTCCTCCTCCTTCTCTTTCTCCTTCTCCTCTTCCTTTCCCTTTCCCTTTCCCTTCCCTTTCTCCTTTCTCCTCTCCCTCTCCTTTCTTCTCTCTCCACCTTCCTCTCCTTTAATCTTCCTTCTTCCTTCTTATCCTTCTCTTTCTCCTTCTCTTTCTTTTTCTCACTTCTCCCTCTCCTTCTTTCCTCTCCTTCACCTTCCTCCCCCCCTTCTCCTCCTCCTCCTCCTCCTGTTTCTGCTTCTCCCTTCTCTTTTCTTCTCCCTTCTTTTTTCATGCCCGATAAATGGATTTTTTTAAAAAAAATCCAACCAGGAAATAAATAATATTCTGGTGAAAACTGTTTTGGCAGCTTGGAAGGAGGGGGCTTCTCTGAAATACACATAGGGCTTGATTCGACAAATGCCTTCCCACTGAGATTCAAATTTAGGAAGTGTGTCGTTGGATATGTCTACCTCAAAATTTAGGCTGACTAAATTTCCCCCAAAGCTGTCATCATAACCTGAGAACAGACAAATGCCTGCCATTATGTTTGCGTCAAGGCATGTTTACATCCTGGCTGCAAGATTGCAAGTCACTTCCAGAGCCTTGTCACTAAATTGCTCTCAGGGTCGAGTCCCCCTAACCGGGAAAAGCTTTCAAAATGATGTAATAATTGATAGGCTTGCAAATTAGTTTCTATTCAGCTCCACGTGGAAGAGATCCAAACTGGCGGTTGCTTGGACAGGGCACCTAAGCTTCCTCAATAGCACGAAGCTGACTTACTAAGCCTTAGTAAGCCTCAGTAAGGCCACACCTAGAGTACTGCATTCAGTTTTAGTCACCACACTATAAAAAAAGAGGTTGAGACTCTAGAAAGAGTGCAGAGAAGAGCAACCAGGATGATGAGGGGACTGGAGGTGAAAAGATACGATGAATGGTTGCAGGAACTAGGCCTGACTAGTCTGGTGAAGAGAAGGACCAGGGGAGACAGGATAGCAATCCTCCAATATTTGAGGGGCTGCCACAGAGAGGAGGAAGGGATCAAGCTATTTTCCAAAGTACCTGAAGGCTAGAGAAGGAATAATGGATGGAAACGGAACAAGGAGAGATTCAAGCTGGAAATAAGGAGAAACTTTCTGACAGTGAGAACAACCAACCCATGGAACAGAAGTTGCCTTTGGAAGTTGTGGGAGTTGCATCACTTGAGACTTTCAAGAAGAGATTGGACTCCCATCTGTCAGAAATGGTGTAGGGTCTCCTGCTTGGGCAGGGGGTTGGACTAGATGACCCACAAGTACCTTCCAACTCTGATTATCTGTTATCTGACTCCTCGTCCCGATCAACCCTTTTTATTTATTTTACAGTTATAGACCTTTATCAGGCTTGGAGAGTTGTCAGGCCGTTATCTTTCAGATACCAAACTGTAATTGGCAAGAATGCAGGGAGAGATCTTCACCCGAATGAACTAATTGTCTCCTGCAAAACCCCACTCCCCTTTCACTCCTCTTTTATTCCCTAGGGGAGGGGGCCATTCACCGTCCACCTGTGGCTTTACTCCCAAGTCAGCCCTTGTTTCTCAGCTGTGCCCTTCTTCTGGCAACTCTGTGCATGTGCAAACTGGGAACAGGCTCCAGCTGTTCATCTGCCTCACTGATGTCTGACTCTGAAGGCAGATGATAACTGTCAGATGGCCCTGGCCCCATCTCTTTCTCTGATGCAGAGCACCCATTAGAGCCTTCCCCAGACTACAGGACTGTCCCAGGTTCCTCCCCAACCTCCTCACTGTTTGAGTCTGCCGCCGGCTCTGCTGGCCATTGTCAAGCCACAACAATATCATTGCAAAAAGACCCATTTCACCTTCGGAATGATTAAAAGTGAGTTGGAGAAGAAAATGGGTGTTATCCTCAGATACGCATTGTAGAGAAGGCCTGCTTTGTCTGTAAATCTGGAAAAGAGCATGATATATATGATATGATGAAATGATATTTGCAAAGGGGTTTAGGAAAGAGAGATGCAGCTTACCTTTAGAGAATTAGACATATTGTCAGATTTGGTTATAAAAAAGATGTTGAGACTCTAGAAAAGAGTATGATTAGGGGACTGGAGCAGGGGTGGGTTTCTACCAGTTCTGTCCACCTCTGTAGAACCGGTAGGTCTGAAGAGCAGCAGACATAGAACCGGTTCTATGTTTGCTGATGTTGTTGCCCACCCATTCATCCGGGCTATCACCTAACCTTTATTTCCCGATTTGCCTTGGGAGGCACAGCTGCAGTTTAAAAAGTAGGAAAAAAAGGGCTTTTTGAAAGGCTGCTTCTCTGCACTCAGCATGCTGATGACGATTTACAGGCACAGCCGGCAGCATGCAGGGAAGCACATCGTAAATCACCGAACTTCATAAATGACCAAACTGGTAGCTAACCCTGTCGGATCCCACCCCTGGAAGCTAAAACATACAAAGAACAAAGTTGCATGAATTGGGTATGTCTAGTTTAATGAAAAGAAGGACTAGGAGAGACACGATAACATATATTTGAGACATGATAACTTATATCTGATCCCCAAAGAAGAGGGGGTCAAGCTATTCTCCAAAGCACCTGAAGGCAGGACATGAAGCAACAGGTGGAAACTCACCAAGGAGAGAAGCAATTTAGAACGAAGTAGAACTTTCCTGATGGTGAGAACAATTAACCAGTGGAACAACTTGCCTCCAGAAGTTGTAAACGCTCCAACATTGGAGGTTTTTAAGAAGCAATTGGACAGTCGTTTGTCTGCAGTGGTACAGTGTCTTTTGCTTGAGCAGGGGGTTGGACTAGAAGACCTCCAAAGTCCCTTCCAGTCCTGTTGTTTTGTTAAATAATAATTTGCTTTCCAGTGGCAGACCAAAATTTTTGACCTCCCAACACTAGAGAAATTAATCTGATGGAATCGGAAGGTTTTGGTCTGTAGTCTTCCTTCCTTCCTCCCTTCCTTCCTTCCTTCCTTCCTTCCTTCCTTCCTTCCTTCCTTCCTTCCCCCCTCCCTCCCTCCCTCCCTCCTTCCTTCCTTCCTTCCTTCCTTCCTTCCTTCCTTCCTTCCTTCCTTCCTTCCTTCCTTCCTTCCTTCCTTCCTTCCTTCCTTCCTTCCTTCTTGTTGAGTGGCTTCCTCATTGACTTTGCTCATCAGAAGATCCCAAAAGTGATTACATGACCCCAGGACACTGCAGCCGTCATAAATATGAGTCGGTCACCAAGCATCTGATTCATTGTTGACCACAGGGATGCCGCAACGCTCGTTAAGTGTGAAAAATGGTCACCAGTCACTTCTCATTGCCGTCGTCACTTCGAACATTCACTCAATAAACTGTTATAAGTCGCGGACCACCTGTAAACCAGGATGGTTTACTTGAGAAGGAAAGATTTCATGGTTCTCCTTCAAAGAGAAGTGAGCAAGAGGCGGTTTTGATTTTCTTTCCATCTTTTCCTAACTGGAACTTTGTTTCCGTAGATAAGTCCAGTGAGAGGACCTCGTGAAGGAGGGACCAGAGTAACCATCCGAGGAGAAAATCTCGGCCTGGAGTTCTGGGACATCGCATCCCATGTCAAAGTTGCTGGTGTGGAGTGCGTCCCCTTGATGGATGGATATATCCCAGCCGAGCAGTAAGTGAGGTCGGCAGGGTGCAGCATGTCAAGAAAACCTTAAAGCCCAGGATGGGGTGGCAAAGGAATATGGACTTACAAACCAAAGGGGTGGGGGGAATCCCCACAAGTGGAGCTTGATCTGGGGGGACACTGCAGAAGAGTCCATGTTGTTTTTCTTAATGACAGTATCAAACATGACTTCTATGGACTTCTTTTAAGGTTCTTGGTGGTTCGACTAGCTTCCCAATTTAATCAATAGTTCTAGATAATCCTGGTGCTTCCCTCTCCACCATCCCTCCATCCATCCTACAACCTACCCACCCATCCATTTATCCACTTATCCACTTATCCACTTATCCACCCACCCACCCACCCATCTATCCATCCTACAACCTACCCAACCACCCATCCACTCATCCATCCATCCATCCATCCACCCATCTATCCATCCTACAATCCATCCACCCATCCTACAACCCACCCACCCATCCATCCACTCATCCACCCACCCATCCACCCATCTATCCATCCTACAACCTAACCATCCATCCACTTATCCATCCACCCACCCATCTATCCATCCTACAATCCACCCATCCATCCATCCTACAACCCACCCACCCATCCATCCACTCATCTGTCCATCCACTCATCCTTTCATCCATCCACCCATCTATCCATCCTACAACCTAATCACCCATCCATCCACGTATCCATCCATCCATCCATCCATCCACCTATATATCCATCCTACAATCCACCCACCCACTCCATCCACCCATCCATGCACTCATCCATCCATGCACTCGTGCATCCATCCACTCATCCATCCATCCACTTATCCATCCA
Source organism: Hydrophis major (assembly GCA_033807585.1). Lineage (NCBI taxonomy): Eukaryota > Metazoa > Chordata > Lepidosauria > Squamata > Elapidae > Hydrophis > Hydrophis major. The sequence continues at coordinate 210,753,021 of CM066331.1, read as the reverse complement.
TCCACCCATCTATCCATCCACCCATCTATCCATCCTACAATCCACCCACCCATCCATCCATCCTACAACCCACCCACCCATCCATCCACTCATCTGTCCATCCACTCATCCATCCATCCATCCACCCATCTATCCATCCTACAACCTAACCATCCATCCATCCACTTATCCATCCATCCACCCACCCATCTATCCATCCTACAATCCACCCATCCATCCATCCTACAACCCACCCACCCATCCATCCACTCATCTGTCCATCCACTCATCCTTTCATCCATCCACCCATCTATCCATCCTACAACCTAATCACCCATCCATCCACGTATCCATCCATCCACCTATATATCCATCCTACAATCCACCCACCCACTCCACCCACCCATCCATGCACTCATCCATCCATGCACTCGTGCATCCATCCACTCATCCATCCATGCACTCATCCATCCACCCATCTATCCATCCTACAATCCACCCACCCACTCATCCACCCGCCCACCCACTCATCCACCCATCCATGCACTCATCCATCCATCCATCCATCCATCCATCCAAACAAACAACGAGCTACTTACTTACTAACTTATTTAAACCAAAATAACCATTTTCTAACTTGGATCTGTCCCCACTTTCTCAAAATTAGCTATAAGCACTGTAAAGCTACGCAAAATTCATTCACTTGGGTTTTTCTTTTCCACTTGAAAGGCACTCTGGCTGCAAACAAGTCTAAGCAGTGAACATTCCTATCTTTATAATCTGGGTTAAGAATAAGGCAGTACAATTAATTTTTTGTTTACAAATAGTGCAAAAGAGTTTGCAAGGTCAACCTTTCATTAGAGGGGGAGGGGGAGGAAGAAGTGGAAGGAGGAGGAGAGGAGGGAGAGGGACCGGAGGAAGAGGAAAAAGGAGAAGTTGAGGAGGAGGAGAAGAAAAGTAAGAGGAAGAAGAAGAAGGAAGAAGCAGAAGAGGCGGGGAGGAAGGAAAGAGGAGGAGGAAAAGAAGAGGAAGAAGAAGAAGAAGAAGAAGAAGAAGAAGAAGAAGAAGAAGAAGAAGAAGAAGAAGAAGAAGAAGAAGAAGAAGAAGAAGAAGAAGAAGAAGAAGAAGAAGAAGAAGAAGAAGAAGAAGAAGAAGAAGAATTCCCCATCAGTGCCAAGATGATTCAGGAGGCCATCTTGAGCTTATGTGGCATCAGATAGTAAGCAATCTTTAAGGACAAAGCTGCTCGCAGCTCTGAAAACATAGCAAACCATTCCACCTTCTACTCTGGGCAAAGCACAAATCATCTTAACCTTTTTGCATCTTTTGCTTGAACTGGAGATCTTGGTTCTCCATCCATCTTTTTTTTTGCGGGGGTGTGTGTGTCCATCTCAGGCCACCAAGCTCTGAAATTAGTTGAAAGCAAAACCAGCTTCGCCAACCCGGTGCCCTCCAGATGAACCGGCCTGCAAATCCTGCCCCCTTGCAAATGCCATGTGCTTCCAAGGTTTAGAAACAATGGGCCTGCAGTCCCAATATCTGAGCTCTGGCTGGGGAACATGGGCTTTGGGGAGGGGGAAATGCCCCTCCTCCAATAAATCCAGTTGGTTGTGAGCTTGGAAATAGGCCTCTAAATTAATCTGATTATTAGGAGTCTAGCAATCGCCCTAATTAAATCATGATTCTCAAGCCAAACTTCAAACAATTTCAAAGGATTTATTAGAGGCGAAATACTGACACTGTCCTGGATGAAGCCAACTCTGGCCTATGTCATTTACGATCACCTGTGATCCTGTTTCCCCCCTTCCCCCAAGTGTGTCATAAATCAGATTCTCCAATTGAACACATTCACGGGCTGGGTGTCATCAATCACGTTCTCCAGCTAAATATATTGGTGAGCAAAAGCTCTGGTAGTTTAGCTACAATCTTTCAAAGATAAGAGTTGGAATGTATTTTCGCTTTCAACTACTCTTCCAGATTTCCTTCCTCCCCCCCCTTTTTTTTATGGCAACTACTAAAACAGGCATAGGAATGTTTTATGAGTTGACATCTGACGCCCTCCTATTAGATTGTAGGAAAATAATAAAGGTAACGTCCTTGATTTATGTCTGGAATTGAACCCCCAATTTCTGATGCTGTATGTGAGACGTTTAGTGAATTTTGCCCCATTTTACAACTTTACTTGCGAATCACTGCAGTTGTTAAGTAAGTCACACGGCTGTTGAGTGTTTCATGCTTCCCCATTGACTTTGCTTGTTAGTAGGTCGCAAAAGGGGGATTGTGTGACTCTGGGACACCACAACCATCATAAATTACATTTGTAAAAATGGGCAAAATTCATTTAACAACTGTCTTTCTTAGTAGCAGAAATTTAGGCCTCCATTGTGGTCATAAGTGGAGGACTACCTGTTCAAAACACCAAAATTAGCAAGGGCGTTCATTGTCCACTCCCTTCTAACACTGATGATGTTACCGAGCTGGGTCATGAAATGTGTGCAAGAGAATCATCACCCATCTCCTCCTCCTCCATTCTGCAAACCCCTCTCTCTTCTAACACTGATGATGTTACCTAGTGGGTCATGAAATGTCTGCAGGGAAACAACCAAGCTCAGGGAGCACCAAGGGGTACATTTCTGCCCTCCACAGCTTTACAAACTAATCCCATTTTCCCTTGCAATCAATCCAGCTAGCTGCTAGTAAGGTGCTATGAATCTAGCTTTGGAAACTGCTAAGTAACTTATTAGAGGAAAAGCTCAGCCTTTGAAAGTCTCTGCTTTCCTTCCAGAATTGTCTGTGAGATGGGCGAAGCAAAACTCAGCCAGCATGCTGGATACGTGGACATTTGCGTAGCTGAATGCAGGCCAGAATTCATGGCGAAATCCTCCCAGTTCTATTACTTTACGGTAAGTCTATGCTTCAGATCTGCCAGGTGTTCTTTTAAAGTAGCCATGTCCTTTTAAAGTAACTATGTCCTTTTAAAGTAGCTGTGTCCTTTTAAAGTAGCTATGTCCTTTTAAAGTAGCTATGTCTTTTTAAAGTAGCCATGTCCTTTTAAAGTAACTATGTCCTTTTAAAGTAGCCATGTTCTTTTAAAATAGCTATGTCCTTTTAAAGTAGCTGTGTCCTTTTAAAGTAGCTGTGTCCTTTTAAAGTAGCTATGTCTTTTTAAAGTAGCCATGTCCTTTTAAAGTAACTATGTCCTTTTAAAGTAGCTGTGTCCTTTTAAAGTAGCCATGTTCAGCTTGCCTTCAAAAGTTGTGAATGCTCCATCACTGGAGGAATTTAAAAAGAGGCTGGACAGTTACCTGTCTGAAAAGGTACAGGTATTCCTCAACATACCACACTTCCTTTAGTGACCATTCAAAGTTGCAATGACATTGAAAAAAGTGACTTGTGACCATTTTACACACTTACCTTTGCAGCATTCCCCGTGGTCATGTGATTAACATTTGGATGCTTGACAGCTAGTTTATATTTATGATGATTGCAGGGTCCCAAGGTCCCTGGGTCAGTGAGGGGCTGCCACAGAGAGGAAGGGGTCAATCTATTTTCTAAAGCATCTGAAGATCAGACAAGGAATAATGGATGGAAACTGAACAAGGAGAGATTCAACCTGGAAATAAGGAGGAATTTTCTGAGAGGGAGAACAATCAACTCATGGAACAGAAGTTGACCTCAGAAGTGGTGGGAGCTTCGTCCCTGGAGGCTTTCAAGAAGAGATTGAACTGCCATCTGTCAGAAATGGTGTAGGGTCACCCACTTGGGCAGGGGGTTGGACTAGATGACCTATAAGGTCCCTTCCAACTCAGATTATCTGTTATCTGTATTCTTCTTTAATAAGATTTATTAAGGAGAAAGGAATGGGTTAACAACCGTGTTTAATTTAACAACTGCAATGATTCACTTAAATAAGAAAAGCAAAGTTGCAAAACGGGGCAAAACTCACTTAACAATTTTTTCACTTTGCAACATAACTTTCCAGCTCAATGGTGGTCATAAATTGAGAACTCCTTGTATAGGGTCTCCTGCTTTAGCAGAGGGTTGGACTAGAAAACCTCTGAGGTCCCTTCCCGCTCTCCTCTGACTGAGTTTCAGTTGAGATTGCCTGCAATCCAGAAAAAGGCACAGCTGCTTTAAAGAGCAGCACACAAGGGTGACTTTCCCCATTTCCCGAGCAGATTGTTGAAGTCAAATCCAAAATATTCGTAATTAAAAACTAAAAAGAGGTAAATTTGGGGGGGTTCCGACTTTGCCCGCTTTGCAAATCTGTTTCTGGCGTGCAAATGGCAACACAACCCTGCCTCTTCTGCACGTGTGTGTGTGTGTGTGATGGTGTGCTCCTTCTGCAAAAAAAAAAAAAGAAGCTTGCGCCATGACAATGTGAAGTCGCGGTGGTTATTTGTGGCCAGACGGGCAACAAATAAATTTAGTAAACAAATAAATAGACAAATTTGCCCTTGTTTATCTCCCTGGTGGATATTAAGGCGAGACGAGCAAAAGCAGCTATAGCTAATCTTCGACTTAGTGGCCACAATTTATTTATTTATTTATTTTATTTGTCAAGCGGCTATAAGATAACAGGTATCAGTATAAGCGTAGCTACGAATACATGAAGTGGATAGGAATAACCAAAAAAGAAACATTTCCGCTGCTAAGTGGGACATTGGTGAAGTGACTTGTGCCCCATTCTATGACCTTTCTTGACACGTTTGTTAAGCGGATCACTGCAGTTGTTAAGTAAGTCACACGGTTGTTGAATAAACTCGTGCTACCCCGTTGATTTTTTGCTGGCCAGAAATTCGCTTGACCTCCGGGGACACCACAACAGTCATAAATTACCTAGTTGGGTCATGAAATATCTACTGACACTGCGACACTGGTCATAAATATGAACCACCTGCCAGCGGACGACTTTTGAACACATGATTGTGGGGATGCTACCACGGCCGTAAGTGTGAAACGCGATCATAAGCCACCTTTTTCAGTGTCATTGTAATAACGGTCACTCAATTAAGAGGACTAGAAGTACAGTGAAAGCTTGGCTTAAAAACAAATGTTGAATATAAAACAATTCACCTGGATTTTTTATTTTTATTTTTGCACCGTTTCTCATTTTGTTTGAGGGAAAGGCCTCCCCTTGGAAATTCTTCTGAGTTGAAAATGTCTCCAGAGAGAAATAAGATATTTTTGCACTTGCTTCCTAATGAGGTTGGCCTCGGGGCATGTTTGAATATTCTGGCGTTTCACACAGTCACCTCTTAGATATTTTGTGTTTATACTCGCTTGCAAAAGAAGACATTTGGAAGTATGGTTGATGAAGTGATGGCAGAAGGGGATATCCTGCCCTTAGGAAACAGGGGAAGGTTTCTCATTTCCCTCCCCTCGGAAAGATTTGGAGACATCCTCCAGCTGGTTTCTCAACAGGTAGAGAGGTAAAGATTTCCCCTGTCTGGTTGAGGCACTGCTTATCTCTGTTTCCTAGTCGAGGGAACCAGCGTTGTCTGAAGACACTTCCGTAACCATGTGGTTAGTACGATTATATGCCAAGGTGTGTCAAATGCTGTTTTTTTTTCCCACTGAAGTGGTACCTATTGATCTACTTGCATTTGCATGCTTTCGAACAGCTAGGTGGACAGGAGTTGGAGCAGGGGATGGGAGCTCGCCCTGTCTCACAGTGCTCGGGTCTCGAACTGGGCTGTCTCTTTTCTCGTTGACAAGCTCAGGGTCTTTAACTGTTGAGCTATCACAAAATTGGCAGGATGTGAGTGATGGGATGTGCAACATGTCCTCCCTTCTTGTTGTGGTTCGCTGACAGCCTGTGCAGACGGCAGTGGAATCGGACAGGGGGGAAGGAAGGAGATCAGTCAGGGAGTCTGGAGAGGACTCGGACGAGGGTCCCGTGTCCAATGCAGAGATGGGGCCAGGACCATCTGGGAGTGGGGTGCTCCCTTCAGAGTCTCTGGAGTCTGGCAGCAGCGAGGCAGAGAAATCAGGGGAGCCTGTTCCCAGTGCACAGAGCTGCAAGAAGGCAAGAGCAGCTGAAACAAAAGAGGTGACTTGGGAATAAGGCTGGGAGGTGATTGCCCCTCCCATAAGGTATAAAGGACAGGCAAAGGTAGAGAAACATTTGCAGGAAGCAAAGTCATTCGTCTGGTTCAGATTCATTCTTGAAGCTCTTTGTACTTCAGTTGGTTTTTTTTTCTAGTTCATCTGACACTTCCACTATTGGCAGCACTTCACAGGAAAGAAAGGTGGGTGCTTATCTCGAGGGACTGTTTGAGATTCATTCCCAGCTGGGAATGAACATAATTCCCAGCTTTGCAATAAAACAAGACTTGTTTTTAAAATAAATGTGTGCGTAATTACAGTCTCGGAAGCCTTGGTCAGAACACTTCTTGTCTAGATGGGATGGGTCAATGCACAGGTACTCCTTGACGGACGACCATATTTCCGTGGCAAAGTGAGACCACGGTTAAGTGAGTTTTGCCCCATTTTCTGACCTTGACCTTCATTTCCTTGCCACCATTATTAAGTGAATCACTGCAGTCGTTAAGGTAGTAACATGTGGTTAAGTGAATCCTGTTCTGTACCTTAATTTGAATTCTTGAGATCCCCACGCTTTGATTGGCCAAAGCGCAGGGCGATCGGATTGGTTAGGCGAGCCATGCCGATTGGCTCGCTGAGAATCTCCCGCAATTGGTAGATTCGAATCGCGGAAGATTCAAAGCGGTACCATTGGCCGCGGCCGCCACGACTTGGAAATAAAAAGCTGCAAAGTTTTCCTAAGAGCAGTTCGGTTCCTGACTTCAATAAAGAGCTTGATACAAGGTCACCGACTCCTGGCCTCCTTCCACACGGACTTAACACTGGCGACGAAGGTGGGATTCTTATCCTGAACCGAAGCACGTGTCCAACGGAAGCCAGCCAACCGACGAGATGGCCAGCATCGCACCATCAATCCCCTTCAACCTCGCCAGCGAGGACTGGGAATCTTACATGGACAGATTCCACATGTTCCTCGAATGCAACGATCTGAAGGATGCCACTGGACCGAAGAAATGAGCCATCTTCCTAACGCACTGCGGGCCCGCAGTGTTTAAGATGGCAAAAGCGCTAGCCAAGCCCGCCGAAGTTACTGCGATGGATTGGGCTGACCTCGAGCCATTACTCCGGAAACACTGCACTCCAGCCGTACCCATCCTCATCCGACGACACGAATTTTATCGACGGGACCAGCGGTCGGGCAAGAGTTTCAGTGATTTAGTCGCAGAGCTGAGGCGCCTTGGAGGACTATGCGAGTTCTCCAATATGAACGAGGCCCTGCCGGACTGAATCGTGCTCAGCCTTTGGGACCCCATTCTCCAAAGTCGGTTGATGGCCAAGGGCAACATCGCTCTCGCCGATGCCATCTCTGAAGCCACGGCAGTCGAAGCAACCTGACAATCAGCAGACTGCATGCGGAGACCGAACGCCGGGGACCGCACCGCAAACAACCACCCTGCAAGGTCGACTGAGGCCCAACCTGAAACTACCACCCACCAGGGTGAACTCCACTCCACCTCGGGCACGTCAGACAAGGAGGAAGACATCCACCGTCTCCAGGCAGGCCGCGACCAGCGCAGCCGGCGGAGTCGTAAGTTGAGGACCGCGTGTGCCGGTTGTGGAGGCAACCACCCCAGATCCGAATGCCAGTTTTTTGACTCAGTTTGCCGGCACTGCGACAAAAAGGGCCACATAGCCCGCGTCTTCCGCCTCAATAAAACCCACAGCCCCAGACGATGGGACCCGAGTGAGCGGAAACGAGAGAGCACACCCCCCAGGACCAGAGACCGCCCAGCAGATAACCGTTGGGAACGGAACGGACGAGCCCAACGAGGGGGCGAGACCCGGCGGAGAGAAGAGACACATCAGACGGTCACCATCGGCCACGCAACAACCACAGACGCCAGAAAGGTCTACGTGGACGTAGGCATCGAAGGCGAATCCTGTAAATGGAAGTGGACTCGTTGATCGAGACCGACCTAGCCTGCTGGGACTTCAATGGTTTGCACCACTAGGCATCGCAGTCACGGGCATTGACCACATCGCCGAAGCCGACTGGGAGCAGCAACTGGCCCGGGACTTCCAAGAAGTGTTCGACGGCACCCTAGGCAAGTACCGAGGGTGCCCTATATCCTTCAGCCTAGACCCAAACGTTCCCCCGAAACGCCTAAAACCAAGGCGGGTACCTTTCGCACTCAAACCGAAAATTGACGAGCAAATTGACAAGCTCGTCAAGCAAGGGGTCCTACAACCTATAGACCACACCCGGTGGGAGACCCCAATAGTCACCCCAATCAAGCCTGATGGGTCAGTGAGAATCTGCGGGGACTATAAGGCCACCCTAAATGGCACCTTGCAGCAAAGCGCTTACCCCGTCCCAGTAGTGCAACATCTCCTACACTCACTGGGAGGGGGCAAAGTTTTCGTGAAACTTGACCTGGCCCAAGCATACCAGCAACTGCCGGTTGACGAGGAAACTGCAGAGGCGCAAACCATAGTCACCCACCGGGGAGCCTTTAGATGCAACCGACTCCAATTTGGAGTCAACGTGGCGCCTGGAATTTTCCAGAGCCTCATGGAAAGACTCTTACAAGGCATCAAGGGGGTGGTACCATACTTCGACGATGTACTAGTATCTGCAACCAACCAGGCCGAACTAGAGAGTCGCCTAAGGGAGGTGCTAACGAGGTTCAAAGAAACCGGGCTTAAAGTGAAGAGGGAAAAATGCCAGCTGTACACAGAGCGGGTCGAATTCCTAAGATACCTCCTAGACCAACATGGCATTCACCCCACTGACAAAAAAATTAAAGCCATCAAAGAAGCCCCCACACCCAGGTAAAAAACAGACCTGCAGGCGTTTCTGGGGCTACTTAACTTTTATAATGTCTTCCTGCCCCAAAAGGCGACCGCGAGGGAGCCTTTGCATAGGCTTTTGGACAAGGCGGCTACCTGGACTTGGGGGAAACTCGAGGAAGCTGCCTTCAGGAAAACCAAGGACCTGCTCACTTCGGATGCCATCCTCATCCAATACAATGAGACCCTACCACTAGCCATCACATGCGACGCATCACCCTTCGGCGTCGGCGCTGTCCTCAGCCACACTCTCCCCAACGGAAAGGAAGCACCCATCGCATTCTTTTCAAGGACCCTCACCAAACCGGAGCGGAACTACAGCCAGCTGGACAAAGAGGCTTTGGCTATCGTCGCCGCAGTAAAAAGGTTTCACAAGTACCTCTACAGCCGGACGTTTACCATCATCACCGACCACAAACCTCTGCTGGGAATACTCGAAGGGAACAGGGCCACCCCGAACATTCTATCTCCCAGAATGACGAGGTGGTCCGAATTCCTGGCCGCCTACAACTACGGGCTCACACACTGACCCGGTAAGACTATCTCCCATGCGGATGCCTTAAGCCGCTCACCGTTACCTGAACCAGACACTGACCCAGCACCCACGATGACCACCCTCAGCATAGAGACTCTACCCAACCTACCCAAAACCGTGTCAGACATTGCCCGAGAAACTAATAAAGACAAACGTCTGGTGTGGGTTTTGCATTGGGTAGAGAAAGGGTGGCCGGAAAAGGACAACGACGAGACTTTCAGGACATTCCGGAACCGGCAAACGGAACTCTCGTTACTAAAAGGGTGTATACTATGGGGGGATAGGGTGGTCATACCAGAAAAACTACAAGGGAAGGTTTTGGAACTGTTATACGAGGGGCACCCGGGCATCGTTAGAACGAAAGCCCTGGCCAGAAGTTATGCTTGGTGGCCAGGGATGGACAAACAGATTGAGGCCTGGGTAGCAAGGTGTCAACGATGCCAGGAAACTAGACCAAGCCCACCCACAGCACCCATCCTAGAGTGGGAAACCCCCAGGGGACCTTGGTCTAGAATCCACATAGATTTCGCCGGGCCCACAAAAGGGCACACTTTCTTAATAACCGTAGACGCTTACCCAACTGGCTGGAGGTAAGCAACATGAGAACAACCATCACGGAAGCTGTGACCAAAGAACTCTGCAAACTCTTCGCAACACACGGCCTCCCGGACGTCCTCGTGTCCGACAATGGGCCCCTATTCACCTCTCTGGAATTCAAAAAATTCCTAGCGGAAAGGGGCATACGACACGCACTGACAGCCCCGGCACATCCGGCGGCGAATGGAAGAGCGGAACGGATGGTTCAATTCACAAAAAAAAACCATTCAGAAAATAGACCACGGGGAGATCCAGGACAAAATAAATAAATTACTCTTCATACAGCACATAACCCCAAACACCACAACAAATAAAAGCCCTGCAGAACTGCTAATGGGGAGGAAGATAAGGTCCCCACTCGATAGACTACACCCCACTTACAACTCAGAGAAACCCCCAGACTCCACCAGCAAACACCGAACCTTCGCACCAGGCGACGCCGTCTACGCGAAGAACCTAAACGGAGACCCATTATGGGTACCAGCAATCATAACACAACTAACAGGCCCACGCTCGTACCGGCTACAAACAACCGATGGACGAGCGCGGAAACGCCACATCGATCAGTTAAGATCAAGGACTGCCACACAAGATACCACTGACACGCAACCAAACAAAACCAACCCCCTCAACACAAACCAAGAGGGGAGGGGATACCCTGGGAACCAAAACCCAGAAGAAAGAAACCAGCCATACTCACCTACAAGCAGCCAGCACGAGACCTCGCCAGGAAGAGACAGCCAGGCCAGCTCAACCAACCCGGGAAGACCGAGCGGGAGCGGCGAAACCCGCAGCTCAACCAACCCGGGTAGCCCAGGAGGGAGCTGCGGAGAGCAGCCCGGCCAGACATACCAGGCGGTTCCCATGACGGAGTCCGGAGAAACAGAAACCCCGACCGAACCGGCCGGGATCCAACCTACGACTGACCTGCGCAGGTCCAGTCGGCAAAGATGGAGCCCCGCCTACCTACGGGACTACACTACGTAGGACCAAACCAAGAGGGGAGGGGTGTTCTGTACCTTAATTTGAATTCTTGAGATCCCCACGCTGTGATTGGCCAAAGCGCGGGGCGATTGGATTGGTTAGGCGAGCCGCGCCGATTGGCTCGCTGAGAATCTCCTGCGATTGGTAGATTCAAATTGCGGGAGATTCAAAGTGGTGCCATTGGCCACGGCCGGCGCGGCTTGGAAATAAAAAGCTGCAAAGTTTTCCTAAGAGCAGTTCGGTTCCTGACTTCAATAAAGAGCTTGATGCAAAGTCACCGACTCCTGGCCTCCTTCCACGCGGACTTAACAAATCCAATTTTGCTTTGTCAGAAAATCGCAAGAGTGGATCACATGACCCGCGGGACCCTGCAACCGTTGCAAACATAGTCATCGCCAAGCATCCAAATTTTGATCACATGGAGGATATTGAAACGGTTGTGTGAAAACCGGCCATAAGTCACTTTTTTCAGCGCCATTGGAACTTTGAATGGTCCCTAAATGAAGGGTTGTAATTTGAGGAAGCGCATGATCCCTGTGATATGTAAAATTATACCTGTAAAAATATGAAGCAATGGTAACGCCATTTTTAATCTCTGTGTTAACCTAATTTACTGGGATATTATGTAAGAATTCTCTATTGTTTTGTATAAAGGTTACATATTTTGCAGGTTACGCTGACCAGTGTCTTGTTAATGGTGGAGATTACGGGAAATGGAAACGGGGAAACAGGACGAGGAAACAGATGTTATGCTACAAAAATAGGGGTGTTGCGTCGCTGGATATGTAGCTGGATAGATCGTGAACCTGGAAAGGGGCAGAGACTGCATATTTGGGCCAAGTCTTCTGCCCACGAGCAGAATTCCATTTTGCAAAAGCTTCCTAATAAAGCTCTTATATATTGTTCACGTGTCTGCAGTATTCAGTTATCTGAATACCTGAACGGCTGATTTTTTGCGACCTTCTGATGAGTAAAAGGCAGATTCACTTAACAACTGCAGTGATTCACTGAACAACAGTGGCAAGAAAGGTGGTCCAATGGGGCAAAGCTCCCTTAGCTCATGTCTTGCTTAGCAACGGGGATTCAGCCATTCAATAGCGGTTGTAAGTCGAGGACTACCTGTACAACAGATTCCTCATAGCCCTGCACACACGCAACTCTGTGAATCATGCCATCTAGAATTTGTTAAGGTAGCTGTGAATCATTAATAGGCCGCTGCAACATACCACACACCTGTAAATTAGATGGTAATAAGTTTGTGTGTGTGTGTGTGTGTGTGTGTGTGTGTGTTATGATTGTAACACCTTCGGAAATTCCTAGGCCCTCTCGGGATTGGAAAAGACTAGTATTTATTTTAATTTATATATAGCAGTTGTTCCCCTGCCAATGAAAGCTGCGAGTAAACTTAACAAAGAAGTAAGAAATCAAGAGAAGGTTTGGAGCTGGGGATCTAAAAACAAAAAAAACAGGAGGCAAGAAAAATAGGGAGGAAAAATAAAAGGAATATCAAATATTGATTCTAGGAGAGTCACTTGGTAGATTTTGCTGCAGCCTCGCGTGGTTTTGTGAAGAGCTGAGATGCTGTGGTTGTGGCACAGTGGTGGGGTTCAAAACTTTTTACTACCAGTTCTGTGGGCGTGGCTGGGTGGGCGTGGCAGGGGAAGGATACACTGCAAAATCTCCATTCCGTCCCCATCCCACTAACCTGCTTTCCAGATCTGTTCTCCTGGGCAGGGCAACCAAAGAAGACCCAGCCGATCAGCTAGGACTCAATGGGAGAAGAGTGGGGTTGGCGGGGCCAGTCAGAGGTGATAACCACCGGTTCTCCGAATTACTCAAAATTTCTCCTACCGGTTCTCTAGAACCAGTGTCCTGCCCCTGGTGGAGACTGACTCTGAGGGAGAGGAGGAACAGCCGAAAGGGAGTGGAGGTGTGGCTCTAGAGGTTGTGGAGGAGGCTGGGGAAGGGCAGAGGCCGGCTAAGCAGGCAGAGGAGGACCCAGGCCCATCCCCTCTCCATCCTAGGGCACGCAGTGAGAAGACGATCAGGGAAAAACATGGTCTACTTGGGAGGAGAAGGCCTTGATCCCCTTCATGGGATGCAGGTGTGAGAACTGCATCAGAGTTTGGACCTGCGTGCTAGCAAACGCTGGAGACAAATTAATGTTTTATTCCTGGATGAGGTTTATTTGGTTGGCGTTCTTCCAATGGACTATACCTAGTTATTTTCCTGAAGTTTGTAATTATTTATCCTGGTCTGTTGTGGAGCTTTGTTCAGTGCTGTTTGTTTTTGGGTTTTTTTAATTGCTTTGTTATCTGCTATCTCAGTTTGGACTGTATTTCTTTCTTTTGGAATGTTATTTTGGAAAGAGTTTAATCTCCAACTGTGACCAGTTGAACGGTGAAGCCAAGTTGAAGGCATTCAAGAATATTTATTTACGTTTTGGTTTTTGTTACATTTGTGGGACACTCCGGGTCATCACAACGGGTCAGAACCGGCTGAGGACCACCTCTGTTGTGGCAACATTAAAACGGAATAATATTGTCTGATTTTTTTTCCCCAGTTGTGCAGTTCAGAGCACAAGTAGTCCTTGATGTATAACCATTCATTGAGTGACCATTTGTATTTCTGGGATCAGAATTCACTGAATTAACTCGTTTTGGGGGTCCATGCAACCTGTTCAGCTGGAAATGAGCTAACTGGGTTGGGTTCAGCTAACAGGTGAGGAAAAAAAAACTCCTCTCAAATAAAATTGCCTGGGGAATTCTGGGAGTTGAAGTCCACATGTCTTAAACCCTAATCTAAAATAACGCCCCCACGAAACCCACCTTAAAATTACTCAGCAAAACCAAAGAACAAAATAAATTGGTACATTTATTTATTCATTCATTCATTTATTTATGGCGTTTTATTGCCGCCGATTCGCACATGGTGACTCAAGGCGGCTTACAGAATATAAAACCTCCTGTAAAGACAATAAAACTACCGTATATACTCGACTATAAGCCGAGTTTTTCAGCACATTTTTTGTGCTGAAAAAAACCCCCTCGGCTTATACTCGAGTCAGATTCCCCTCTGAAAAAAAAATGGTGTGGAGCTCCGAAGCTGGGCAGCCGCTTCCCTGCTTCCGTGTTTCCTTTGCAACTTTTAAGCATGGGAGGGGGAGGCTTTTCTGAGCTCTAGGCTGAGAAAGCAACGCGAGCCGAGGTCGCTCCACTCAGCTTCATTTCCTCAGCTCCAGCTGCTTTCAGTCCACTCGGGAGGAGGGGGAGGAGGAGGGGGAGGCTTTTCTGAGCTCTAGGCTGAAAAAGCAACACGAGCCGAGGTCGCTCCACTCAGTTTCATTTCCTCAGCTCCAGCTGCTTTCAGTCCACTCGGGAGGAGGGGGAGGCTTTTCTGAGCTCTAGGCTGAGAAAGCAACGCGAGCCGAGGTCGCTCCACTCAGTTTCATTTCCTCAGCTCCAGCTGCTTTCAGTCCACTCGGGAGCAGGGGGAGGAGGAGGGGGAGGCTTTTCTGAGCTCTAGGCTGAAAAAGCAACGCGAGCCTAGGTCGCTCCACTCAGTTTCATTTCCTCAGCTCCAGCTGCTTTCAGTCCACTCGGGAGGAGGGGGAGGAGGGGGAGGAGGAGGGGGAGGCTTTTCTGAGCTCTAGGCTGAAAAAGCAACGCGAGCTGAGGTCGCTCCACTCAGTTTCATTTCCTCAGCTCCAGCTGCTTTCAGTCCACTCGGGAGGAGGGGGAGAGAGAGAGAGAGAGATATCATAAGAACGGCTCTTGGTTTTTTCTTGCAAGGGAGAGAGTGACTCCTGCCTACCACTGTCATCATCATCATCTTTTGGGTTAGTGAATCAATCAAACCTTTCATTATAGTGAGATCGTTTCCCAAATTTCCCTTAAATCAGGGAAGAAATCAGAAACAAACCTTTGGGCTGAGAATAAGCTTGTTCCTATGATGCCATTTTTGTTCACTTCAGTGTGAAAAGTGTGAAAAAACACACTTCTTTTTCTTCATCTTTACTGGTCTCTTTCAAAGAGGAAATTGTGAACATCAAACTTATTCTCAACTGTCCTAGTGAAAGTTTTTATTGGCATCTATTTTTATTTTTGAAATTTACCAGTAGCTGCTGCATTTCCCACCCTCGACTTATACTCGAGTCAATAAGTTTTCCCAGTTTTTTGTGGTTAAATTAGGTGCCTCGGCTTATATTCGGGTCGACTTATACTCGAGTATATACGGTAATAACAGAAGAGTCTAATCTATTGATATAAATTCTCCAGAACCATAAAGCTTACAAACTTGAAATTTGGCACGCTTTTGGCATGGGACCCAGCTGAAAAGTTTTTCTATTAAAAAGCAAATGAAAGAAGAAACGGCAACTCCAGGAAAAAATAATAATAATAACAGGAGGGATGGGTTCTTCAGGATCACGGGTTTGCTTCTTAAATAAGACCTGGGGAGGGGGCAGGGGGACATGTTACCTTGATAACGGGCTGAAAGACAGAGAGGAAGGTGGCTTTGGAGGCTTTCCTTCCTTATTTATTTAGAATGACTGGTTGCTCCATGGTTTGGGTTGGGTTTTTTTTTTTCAGGCAATGGAAAGAGAAGGTGGCTTTGAGGTTGGATTTAGAATCGTGTGTGTGTGTGTGTGAGAGAGAGAGAGAGAGAGAGAGAGAGAAACAGAGAGGGAGGGAGAGACTGAGAGGGAAGGAGAGAGAGAGAGAGAAAGAGAGAGAAACAGAGAGAGAAACAGAGAGGGAGGGAGAGACTGAGAGGGAGGGAGAGAGAGAGAGAGAAAGAGAGAGAAACAGAGAGAGAAACAGAGAGACTGAGAGGGAGGGAGAGAGAGAGAGAGAGAGAAACAGAGAGAGAAACAGAGAGAGAAACAGAGAGGGAGGGAGAGACTGAGAGGGAAGGAGAGAGAGAGAGAGAAAGAGAGAGAAACAGAGAGAGAAACAGAGAGGGAGGGAGAGACTGAGAGGGAAGGAGAGAGAGAGAGAGAAAGAGAGAGAAACAGAGAGAGAAACAGAGAGGGAGGGAGAGACTGAGAGGGAGGGAGAGAGAGAGAGAGAGAAAGAGAGAGAAACAGAGAGAGAAACAGAGAGACTGAGAGGGAGGGAGAGAGAGAGAGAGAGAGAAACAGAGAGGGAGGGGGAGGGAGAGACTGAGAGGGAAGGAGAGAGAGAGAGAGAAAGAGAGAGAAACAGAGAGAGAAACAGAGAGGGAGGGAGAGAGAGAGAGAGAAAGAGAGAGAAACAGAGAGAGAAACAGAGAGAGACTGAGAGGGAGGGAGAGAGAGAGAGAGAGAGAAACAGAGAGAGAAACAGAGAGAGAAACAGAGAGAGAAACAGAGAGGGAGGGAGAGACTGAGAGGGAGGGAGAGAGAGAGAGGGAGGGAGGGAAGGGGAGAGATGGAGAGATGGAGGGAGGGGTAGAGAGAAAGACAGAGAGAAAGGGGAGGGGAGAGAGAGGGAGAGAGGGAGGGGAGAGAGAAAGACAGAGAGAGGGAAGGAGGGAGGGGGAGAGAGAGAGAGAAACAGAGAGAAACAGAGAGGGAGGGAGAGACTGAGAGAGAGGGAGAGAGAGAGAGAGAGACAGAATGTAAAATAGAGATTGTGGGATAAAAATCAAGCTATCCATCCATCAATCCATCCAAACTTTAGTCCTTCATTCCTTCTTTCCTGTTTCTCCTTTCTTTCTTCCTCTTTCCTTCCTTTCTCTTCTATCTTTCTTTCCTTTCTCTCTCCCTTCCCTTTTTCTATGCTTTCTCCCTCCCTTCCTCCCTCCCTCCCTCCCTCCTTCCTTTCCTTTCCTTTCCTTTCCTTTCCTTTCCTTTCCTTTCCTTTCCTTTCCTTTCCTTTCCTTTCCTTTCCTTTCCTTCCTTCCTCCTTTTCCTTTCTCTTTCTCTTCTACCTTCTTGCCTGCCTGTCTGCCTTCCTCCCTCCCCTTTCAATTCAATGCTCATTTACATCAACGAGGAGAACCCTGCTACTGACCATTTTCTGGGATCAAGAAATCTGTTGAACTGGAAATTATCCAATTAGGCCGGGTTCAGCTGCTAACACCTTCAGCTACTGGGCAAGAAAAGAGATTCATAAAATTAAAAGTTACCCTGTCTTGCATATTGAACAACTGCAAAACTATAGGATTTTGATGTGTTGTGTTGGGTGAAGGTATGGATATTTCTTTGATTAGCCAAGTGGCTAATTTATTTCTTTATTCCTAAAATTATTATGAATTTTATCATGAAGCTTTGAAGTAAGAACCCATTTTACTTCAGGATAACTCTTAACGGTTAACTGATACACATTCCTGTTGTTGTTTTTTTCTTTGTCTGAAGTGATGTAGAGTTTTCTGCCTGGGCAAGGGGTTGGACTAGAAGACCTCCAAGGTCCCTTCCAACTCTGTTATTCTATTCTATTCAGTGTTGTTTTGAAAAAGCTTTGGAAGGATGCTCACTCAGATCCGTCGTCCTTTGAAGGAACCACCTTTGGTCTTCCGTTTTCATCAGGCCCTGTCACCCTTTTCAGGGTGTTGCTATTCCATTCAATTTCGCTTTCTTTTTCCTTTCCTTTCCTTTTTTTTTTTTTAGATGCTGTCTCTTTCTGATCTCAGGCCAAAGCAAGGACCGATATCGGGCGGTACCCAAGTCACGATCACGGGCAAAAACCTGAACGCGGGAAGCAACGTTTCTGTAATGTTCGGAGAATATCCTTGCCTTTTCCACCGGTAAGTTGGGGAAAAGAGCGAGGACGATAAAGGCAGTTCTGAACTTACAGCCATTCTTTTAGCGACCATTCACATGTACCATGGCATTGAGAAAAGTGACTTATGACCGATCTTCCCACTTACGATCACATCATTTCCTTCCTCCTCTTCCTCCTCCTCCTCTTCTTCCTCTTCTTCTTCTTCCCACTTCCGATCACAGTCATTTTCTTCTTCCTCTTCCTTCTCTTCTTCCTCTTCCTTCTTCTTCCTCTTCTTCTACCTCTTCCCACTTACGATCACACGGTCATTCTTCCTCCTCTTCTTCTTTCTCTTCCTTTAACTCTTCCTCTTCCTCCTCCTCTTCCTCTTCTTCTTCTTCTTTTTCTCCCCCCCACCCCATAATCCCTCGTGGTGTGGAGTCTGGGCAACCGAATGGAGCTAGTAGAGTGTTAAATGGCCGGATGCCCTTCCTGTTTCCAATCCGGAGTTTTGTTCAGCAGATAATATTTCTCAATGTGTCCAGAGAAAGTAATATCTGCCTCTACCTAGGACCGAACTCACCGCCTCCTGATTGTGAGGTGAGAGCTCCACCTCTAGGCTACGACACTACTCTGTTTATGATTTACAATAAGAGGAAGCTGGGTTTACTTAACCGCTGCACGATTAGTGATTCGTTTAACAATGGGGGGGGGCAAGAAAGGTGATTATCCCATTTGGAAACACCGGGGAATTATGTAAGAATGTTGTTCGCAGATTTTAGTTCTGCTTTTAATACCATCATGCCGCACAGATTAATAGCTAAGCTTAAAGATCTAGATTTTCCAGATTCTATTTGCTTATGGATATTGGACTTTTTAACAAATCGTCCACAAAGAGTTAAATTGAATGACTATATTTCTACTGTCAAGACACTTAGCATTGGCACTCCACAAGGTTGTGTCCTTAGTCCACTTTTGTTCTCCATCTATTCATCTGATTGCACAAATATACATCCCAACAATAGGATAATGAAATTTGCAGACGATACTATGCTTGTAGGACTTATTTCTGGGGATGATGAGTCTGCATATCGGGATGAGGTATTACAGCTATCCCGTTGGTGCAAAAATAATAATCTTCTATTTAATATCAAGAAGACCAAGGAGGTTATAGTGGACTATAGGAAAAAAAGAGCAGACATTCAGCCACTGTATATAGAGGGAGTTCGTGTGGAACAGGTGGTTGAATGTAAGTTTCTCGGGACCATCATTACAAATAACCTGACCTGGAGTGCAAACACCGCTGCTTTAATTAAGAAGGCACAACAACGGTTGCATTTACTAAGGATTCTTAGGAAACAACAACTGGCTGAGAGTCTATTGACTACTTTCTATCGGAGTTCAATTGAGAGTATATTATCCTACTGTCTCTGTGTATGGTTCTTGAGCTGCACAGTGGCAGAGAAAAAGGCAATTCAGAGGGTGATTAAGACAGCCCAAAACATCATTGGCTGCTCACTTCCCTCTTTGGAAGAACTGTATAGGAATAGATGTAGGAGGAAGATACTTAATATATTGAATGACTCCTCTCATCCGGGACATCAGCTCTTTGAACTATTACCATCGAGAAGGAGATTTAGGGTATTAAGAACAAGGACGACCAGATTTAAGAACAGTTTTTATCCAAGTGCAGTTTTGAGTTTGAATGCAGGGTCATAAGATTTATGTGGAAGTGAATGAGAGTAATGGGGTTTTACATTTTTAAATTGCATAGAGATCATTGTATGGTCGGCTCTGTTTAGTTTTAATTTAATTTAATTTTTTTTTCTTTTAGTGGTGTTTGTCCAGTTTTTACTTGTGGAAGAGCACCTCATTTTGTTGCACCCTCTTGCGAGTGTAATGACAAATAAACTCTATAAACTCTAAACTATAAAATGGGACAAAGCTCCCTTCACAACTGTCAGGCTTGGCTTACGATCAGACTATCTCTGCTGAACAAAACTCCACACGGGCGACAGGAAAGGCATCCAGTCAGTAAACCCTGAGCTCCATTCCGTCGCCCCGCAAGGGATTACGGGGTCATTAAAAGGAGAGGATGACTAAGCAACTGGTCATTAAGCGAGGATGCCCTGTATTGTCACTTTGCACATCTGACGAAGCCGGCTGTAGCTCCCAAAAGCTTAAGCCTTTTTTAAAAAAAATAAAAATAAAAATGTTAGTGGGGAGGGGGCAATATCAGCAGACTACTGATTTTTGCTATTTCTATGTTGGTAGGGGAAAGCCTCGATGTTACCTGCAAAAAAAAAAAAAAAAAGCCAAGGCATCCACAGGGGATTGTGGGAAGGTGTACTGACCCACGCCCTTTCCCAACCAATCAAACACAATTCAAAAAGAACAGAAAACTTGTAATGCTTTTACAAAATAATTAGCTGTGATAAGCACAAGCCTTGCCAAACTGTGCGAAAGATAACAGACAAGAAATAATTTGCAAGACAAGAATCTTCAAATATAAACTCAGGATATACTGGAATGTCCATGAGGCTGGGGTTTCAAAATGTCTTCGCCTTCTGCAAAGAAGGTTCGTTTCACAGCTGGCTTTTATCCTCTGGAAGGAGGGGCCATTACCTTGCAGCCTTACTCCCGAGTCATCCGTGTTGTTGCAGCTGCTCTTTCCTACAAGCAACCCTGCACGCACACGCTTGGCACAGGCTCCTCAGGAACCTCCTCATCGCTGCTGCCAGCCCCCCCCCAATCTCTGAAGGCAGCAGTCCCCTCCCTAATGGTCCTGGCCCCTCATCTGAGTCCTCGCTCTCCTCAGCCATCCACACCTGCTGCTGGCTAACCGCAACAAAAGGCCAGTATGTCATTGCAACACCCGCCAGCTTGCCGATGGTGAGGCTTGCAGACGGACAACGGCTCTGCTTGTCTCCTGGATTTGTGTGTTCTCCCTGGCTTCAGTGACCCCAGACATTCCACTTACATCCAATGTGAGGCTGCAGAGAGCTTGGGCAGATGCATTCGCTCGACTCTCTTCTTGAGAGTCATTGAGGCCACTTGGGAGGTTTTGGTCTGTGCCCTCTGGGTCACCTGAATAGTGCAAATAAGTGTGGAGCCTCCTGAGAACTGCCAAAAGGACTGTGTTGTAAAAAAAAAAAAAGATATGGGGGGGTGTGTCATATCCAGAGGTGGGATTCCAAAATCCCAGCAACCGGTTTGCGGCCTGGTTACGGGGTGGGCATGGCCTACCGGAACTTCTGGGAGGGCCATTTTGTGCCTGGCAGAGGCTTCTCTCTGGCCTCTGGCAGGGTGATAACGGCCTCCTCCGGGCTCCAAAGGGCCCCCAGAAGCCAGAAACAGACCCGTTTCCGGACTTCTAGAACTTCTAGTTCAGCCCACTTTTTGCCCTCCCAGAGCCTCCCCACAGTCCCTGAACTTACCTGCATTTAAACAAGCCGCAGGGAGACTCCTGGGAGAGGTGGGGTGGGCGGGGCCAGCCGGTCAGTTTAACTACCAGTTCAGCAAACCAGATGTAAATTTAACATCCGGTTCGGCCAAACCAGTCTGAACCAGTAGAATCCCATCCCTGGTCATATCCCTCCTCCTTCTGTTGAGGGAGGATTGTTCAATCTTAACATAGATGGCCTCTTTGACCCCTCTTTCTAACTATTGGGCCTCTCTGTCCAAAATGGGGACTTTTCTGTCTTTAAAAGAGGGCACCAATAAACCTCCAAGTGGCCTCAATGACTCTCAGAGAGAGTACTAATGACCAGATGACTGCAAAGAAAATAAATCCTTCCATTCTCCGCCGTTCAGTCAGAGCTGAAGAAGCTTCTTGGAGGAGAAGCGAAATGTCTTCGAGGAAAAGCCAAGGAAGACCCGCTTGCCTTTTGAAAAAGCACCTTTGGGACAAGCATAGCCTAGATGATGGAGAATCTCCACCTGACTCTCTTCTTGAGAGTCGTTGAGGCCACTTGGAGGTTTATTTGTGCTCCCCAAAATAGCGCAAATGGGGGTGGAATCTCATTGAAACTGCTGGAAGGACTGTGTTGTTAATAGGGGACAGGTGGTGTCTGTTCAGTGTATTGCAGCGTAAATTCAGCACCAGAAAAGTAAACTGAGGCTTCATTTCACTTCTTTATAAACATATAAAGTAAATTTTACAAACCAGTCGTAGATTTCTCCAACATGGAGAAACTGAGGCTTCATTTCACTTCTTTATAAACAGATAAAGTAAATTTTACAAACCAGACATAGATTTCTCCAACATGGAGAAACTGAGGCTTCATTTCACTTCTTTATAAACCTATAAAGTAAATTTTACAAACCAGACATAGATTTCTCCAACATGGAGTAAACTCAAACAGAAGCAGACATGTTACAGGTTCAGAGCAGGACAGCAACTCAACTTTAGCAGACAAGCAAGCAAGTTAGTTTCTCTTTCACTTATCGAGCTGAGCACAGAACAGAGATAAATCACGCACAGATTCTCTCTTTAAGTTTCAGCCCTCAACTCAGCTCTCATTGACTGACCTTGTGACTAAGTCCTATTCCAGTTCATGAATAGACTCTGACAGTGTCCTATCCCTCCCCCTCTGTTGAGGGAGGGTCTGTTCAGTTTTAACATAGATGGCCTCTTTCACACCTCTTTCAAACCAGCGGTCCTCTCCGTCCTGAATGTGGACTTTGCAGTCTTCTAAAGAGAGCACAGATAAACCTCCAAGTGGCCTCAACAACTCCCACAGAAAGCATTAATGACCAGATGACTGTGAGGAATATAAACTCTCCCATTCTCCGCCATTCCATCAGAACTGAAGAAGCTTCTTGGGCGAGAAGTGAAATGTCTTCAAGGGAAAAAAATAAAAGTCCAGTTGTATTTTGAGAATTAACCTTTGGGACAACAAGTGTGACCGACTGGAGGACTCAACCTCTCCACAGACTTTTCCAACATTTTCTAAAGCCGGTTTACTTTCTTTCCTTTTCCTGACAGGAGAACGGCGGAATACATCATTTGCAACACCACAGCTTTTGGGAACATCTTGGAGAAGAACATGGTGGAGGTAACTGTGAAGGTGGACAAGGCCACGCTGCGGAAGGAGTTGGAGAAGGCTAAAATGCACAAGGAGCTCAAGTTTAAATACGTGGAGGACCCGACCATTTTGAGAATCGAACCCGAGTGGAGCATTGTGAGGTAAATGAGGTCACTGAGGAAGGATGGTCCTTAATGAGGTACAGGGTGGGGGTGATTGAGAAATATTTCAAGGAAAGAAGGTAGGGAGAGGCGAAGGAAGCGAACTAGCTTGTGGAGAGCATGTTTGTCCTGTGTATTCAAGATCACCATGAATCCCAGGGGCTCTTCACCCCAATGGCATTAGTTTTGTTTGTTAGAAATGGTGGCCCAGAGCAGGGCTCTCCAACCTTGGCAACTTTAAGATTTGTGGACTTCAACTCCCAGAATCCCTCAGCCAACTGGCTGAGGAATTCTGGGAGTTGAAGTCCCCAAGTCTTAAAGTTGCCAAGGTTGGAGAGCCCTGGCCCAGAAGAAGCCCTCTCAGAAGCAAGGGTCAGCCCCTTGCTTAGGGTTCCTCAACTTTGGTGACTTTAAATGGATGGACCAACTCTCAGAATTCCTCAGCCAGCATCTTCTTTCCATCACCTCCTTCTCCTTCTCCTCCTCCTCCTCCTCCACCTTTTCCTTCTCTTTCACCTCCTTTCTCCTTCTCCTCCATCTCTTTCATCTCCTCCTTCACTCCTTCCCCTCCTTCCCCTTCCTCTCCTCCTTCTCCACCTCCATTTTCTCCTTCTCTTTCATCTCCTTTCTCCTTCTCTTCTTCCACCTCCTTCTTCTCCTTCAAAGCCTTCTCCTTTCTTCTTCTCCTTCTTCTTCTCATTGTTCTGGTCCTTCTCTTCCTTTCTCTCCTTCTCTCTCATCTCCTTCTCCTTTCTCCTTTCCATTTCTTCTTCTCCTACTTCTCATCCTCTTCTTTCTCCTCCCTCCTCTCCTCCTCCTCTTCCACTTCTAGCTCCTCCTCCTCCTCCTCCACCTCCTTCTCCTTCTCCTCCTCCATTTCTACTTTTTCCTCCTTCTTCTCTTACTCCTCTTTCTCCTTCCCTTCCTCCTCCTCCTCCTCCTCCTCCTCTTATTTTCCCAAAAGTTTAGTCTTTGCGATTTTCATGGAATAGTTTCAGAAACAGTTTGCCCTGCACGTTTTTCTTTTTTTTCTTTTTCTTTCTTTCTTCCTTCCTTCTTCCTTCCTTCCTTCCTTCCTTCCTTCCTTCCTTCCTTCCTTCCTTCCTTCCTTCCTTTCTTTCTTTCTTTCTTTCTTTCTTTCTTTCTTTCTTTCTTTCTTTCTTTCTTTCTTTCTCTCTTTCTCTCTCTCTTTGTTTTTTTTTCTCTCTCTCTCTCTTTCTTTCTTTCTTTCTTTCTTTCTTTCTTTCTTTCTTTCTTTCTTTCTTTCTCTCTTTGTTTCTTTCTTTCTTCTTTGTTTCTTTCTCTCTTTCTCTCTCTCTCTTTGTTTCTTTCTTTCTCTCTCTCCCTTCCTCCCTCCCTTCCTTCCTTCCCTCCCTCCCTCCCTCCCTCCCTCCCTCCCTCCCCCCCCCTCTCTCTCTTTCTTTCTTTCTTTCTTATTGAAAGAAAAGGACTGGTCTAAAATCACTCTCAACTGGTTTTGGTTTTAAGCTAGGACCAGAACTCACCACCTCCCAGTTTCTAGGTTTGTTGCTTTCACTAGTTCACCAAACTCTTTTAATTCCAAAGCCAGTAGATTCACACACCAGCCAGTGATAGGAACTTCAACATATCTGGACAGTTCTAGGAACTTGGAATCAAAACTCACCTGTCCTTGGAGGACATATGAATGGAGAAGTCATTTCTCCTGCCTCCCAACCCACGATATTTTTACAGGTGCTCATTCGGTCTCATTATTGTATTAATTTGCATTTTAAAAGGCCTTCCAGTTTTGCATAGGCAAAATTGATCCCATTTGGTTTCAAAGTACACATTTAAAAATGCGTCTTGAGAGGGTTTGAGCCGAGGTGTGAAATTCCAAGAAAAGATACTTTCTTGAAGCCCTTGCATATATTAGTAAAAAAATAAATTTGTACAAAGAGCATTCTGAAAGCAGAAACAGCTTTTAAAACTGCATATATTCGGAATATGCGCATACAAATGCGGATGAATTTTGAAGAGGGGGTGTCCAAAAAAAACCAGTGCAAAATGATACAGGTTTGAGTTAAGGTAAGATGAGGAGAAAATGAGAATGGAAATAAACTGAAATTCGGACATCTCTCTACGCTTAATTATATCTCAGAGTTTTTAAAAAAAATCTTCATTCCCCTTAGTTTAACAGATTTGGGGATACATTTATTTAAAAAAAAAAAATCTAACTAAAGGAGCTTTCAGCTGTTAAGAGGACAGATTGTGGTGATTATAGCAGAATAAATTCAACCCTGTGCTATATTTATGTTTTTTCATTTTAAAAAAAACCAAGAGTATTTTTTTGCTTAGAGATTAATTGCTCTTGAGAGGCAGGACCACTCCAAATTTTTCAGTTTGGTAAAAGTCTTCATTGCAACTCCATTGCTGCATTCATTTTGCATCAATTAAAAAGATTTTCAAACTTCGGCAAGCCTCAAACATCCTTTTATTACCATGGTCTCAGAGGTGGGATTCAAAAAAATGTAACTACCGGTTCTGTGGGATGGCTTGGTGGGTGTGGCATGGCTTGGTGGGTGAGGCTTGATGGGTGTGGCAAGGGATGGTTACTGCAAAATCCCCCACCCACTACCCTGCTTTCCAGCTCTGTTCTCCTGTGCAGGGCAACCAAAGAAGACCCAGCCGATCAGCTGGGACTCATTGGGAGGCAGAGAATAGAGGGGGGCGGGGCCAGTCAGAGGTGGGATTTGCCGGTTCTCCGAACTACTCAAAATTTCCACTACCGGTTCTGTAGAACCGGTCAGAACCGGCTGAATTCCACCTCTGCATGGTCTCTTCTTGATAGGGGACCTTAAAACAGTTTCGGTTTCCTTTAGCTGTCTTTGCAACATCCTAACTTTACAGGTAGTCCCTGAGTCACAATCTCAGGGAAGCCTGAAATTTCTGTCATTAAGTGAGACATTTCTGAAGTGAGTTTGGTCCTGTTTGTCAAACTTTCTTGCCTCAGTTGTTAAGTGATTCATTACAGGTGATAAATTTGTTTACCTGGTTGTTAAGTGAATCTGGCTTCCCTATTGAATTGACTCATTAGAAGGGACATAGCAAACCATCAAAGATACATGCCAGTGGCCAAGCATCCAAAGCATATCATGTGATATGTTGTAAGAGTGAAAAATGGCCGTAAGTTCACTTTTTTCAGTGCTAACATTGTAACTTTGAACGGTGGCTGAATGAACTGCTGTAATTTGAGGACTTAGTTGTATCGAGCAGCGTCATTCCTTACCGAGAAATTCAATCGACTCATTAAAATTCAAAAACATAACTTTCCTCTAAACAAGCATTTCCCAGCTTGTCAGTTTTAGGATGGATGGACTTCAACTCCCAGTGTCAGCTTTGGAAGCCATATTAAGACCAGATGCTTCCACACTCCTACATTTGAGCTTGGGAAAGTGGGAGGGGGGTATTTCTTGGAGTGTATGTAGTTAGACATAATAACATTCTTTTTCTAATTCAAGGTCATGTTATTTTGCACCTAAGTGAGGGGAAGTTCTCAAGTTGGAATGGATGGTGATTGGTGTATGTGATGTGATGATGGGGTGCAGGGGGTGGATTTGTAGTTTTTACTTTTTGCAAAGAAGCTCGGAAATTTCAGATTCTGGATTCCCCAGTTGTGACAGTTACTATCCAAATAAAGAGGAACTTTTGAGAAGATGTCTCTGTGTTACTCGGTGGAGTGGAGGTTTGCTGGAACGCTGACATTCTCCCGACTCAAGAACTCAGTGTTTTCACCCCCACTTTCAATTGGCTAAAATTGGGCTGTAACCACACACTCCACACACTCCCCCTATTCTACATCTGGATGCTTCATTTCCAGGCAGCTGGAATGGAGGGACTTGGTTTCTTCTATTTCTGGTTGGTTGACCTGCTGGACTTTTGTCCTTGAATTTGCCTAATGGTCAACCTCGTGTGTGTGTGTGTGTGCAAATGAAGCAATGCAACAAATGAAATTCTTCTGGTCAGTTGCTCCCAACCAGTCAACGTATGTGGTTTACTTTCAATGCATTGTATGCTCATAGGTCAAACTGAGAAGGAATGTATCAACCAACCAATCAATCAAGTCAATGAACCAATCAATGAATCTATGATTCTATGCATGAATCTATGAATAAATAAATAATGAATGAATAAAGTCAACTAACCAACCAATCAATGAATCTATGAATGAATGGCTGAATGAATCAATGAATCTGTGAATGAATGAATGAATCTATGCATGAATCTATGAATCTATGAATGAACAATCAATCCATACATCCATGAATCAATGAATGAATCATTAGCCTATGAATCTATGAATGAATCAATCAAGTCAATCAGCAACTCAGTCAATGCATCTATGAATGAATCAATCATGTCAATCAGATCAGTCAATGAATCTATAAATGAATGACTGAATGACGAATCTTTGAATAAATAAATAAATAATGAATGAATGAAGTCAACTGAGCAACCAATCAACGAATCTATTAATAAATGTATCAGTGAATCTATGAATGAATGACTCAATCAAGTCAATCAAGCAGTCAATGAATCTATGAATGAATGAATGAATCCATAAATGCATGAATGAATGAATGTATCATCAATCTATTAATCTATTAATGAATCAATCAAGTCGATCAGCAAATTGGTCAATGAATCTATGAATGAATGAATCTATGAATCTATGAATCTATGCATGAGTCTTTTGAATGAATAGTAAATGAATCTGCGAATGAATCAATCATGTCAATCAAATCAGTCAATGAATCTATAAATTAATGACTGAATGACAATGAATCTATAAATGAAGGAATGAATCAATGATGCCATTACCATTTGGAAATTGTTGAATTAACTCTACATGTGTAAACCAATGGATGAGGCTCAGAATGGACTGATTTTCAGTAGCTAGTGAGAATTTCATTTTTTATTCTGTTTCATTGAAAGACATAGATTGATTCATCCTCTGAATTTGACATTGCTAGCTTCACTTTGAGAAACATCCATGGAGGTGGGTTGCAAGGTTCCTGCTAATTTTGTCTTTTTTTTCTCCTTATCATTTGTCCATCAGTGGAAATACACCTGTTACGGTTTGGGGAACCAACCTGGATCTCATCCAGAATCCTCAGATCCGGGCCAAGTACGGTGGAAAAGAACATGTTAATGTGAGTGGATTAAATCGAAAAATGGGATACTCCAAGGCTGAACGTGGGAAACTTAGGAGGTGGATTGTCTCTCACCCCCTCAAATGAGATCAGTGCCCTCTCTGGAAGTCCCTCAAGACGTATGGAAACTTATCAAGCTGAGATCCAACCTAGAACTAAGGGGAACTTATCCTAACAGTGAGAACAATCAATCAGTGGAACAGCTTGCCTCCAGAAGTTGTGTGCGCTCCAAAACTGGAGGTCTTCAACAACAACCATTCCTCCAGAGTAGTATAGAGTCTCCTGCTTGATGGACTAGAACAGGGGTCTCCAACCTTGGTGACTTTAAGCCTGGTGGACTACAACTCCCAGAACTCCCCAGCCAGCTTTGCTGGGAGTTGAAGTCCACCAGGCTTAAAGTCACCAAGGTTGGAGACCCCTGGACTAGAAGACCTCCAAGGTCCTTTCCAACCTTGCTATTCTGTTAAAACCTGGTTGTGTCACCGGCCTGAGGGTCTTCAAACTTGGCAAGTTTAAGACTTGTGGACTTCCAACTCCCAGAATTCCTGAGCTAACATGACTGGAGGAGGAATGCTGGGAGTTGAAGCCCACAAGTCTTAAAGCTATTAAGTTTGAAGATCCCTGTTCTTGGCAGTTCCATTGCAGGTGATCTTTGACACCGTCTCTGTGTTGCTTGAATTCCGACTTGCTCCAAGGAAGACCAGGTCTTCACTTAACAGCCTAAAGTCTGTAGAGATTCTCAGCCATCCAGGACAAGGTTGTCCCAAGGTTGTGCTTTTTTTCAGGAGGCAACTGGACTTTCTCGTTTTTTTTTTCTTTTGAAGACCTTTCGCTTCTCCTCCAAGAAGCTTCTTCAGCTCTGACTGGATAGTGGGCAATGGAAGGATTGATATTCCTTGCAGACAGCTGATCATTTGCATCCTTTTTAGAGAGACGTTGAGGCCACCTGGAGGTTTACCTGTGTCCATGGGACATCCCTGTTGTCCTTACAGCCCAAAGCTTCCTTCTGAATATGTGTGCAGATCTGGGAATGGATTCCCACCCTTTGCAGTGCCCGTTATAGACACGATTGCAATGCATTCCTCTTTTCTAACGTTGGAAGAACGGGTCTGTTCCTCAACCTTCTTCCTTGCTCTCCGTTCCAGGCCTGCGAAGTTCAGAACGAGACGGAAATGGTCTGCCAGGCTCCAGCCTTGATGGTGGACCCGAATAACCAGTCTGAGCTCGCCGAACGGCCAGATGAATTTGGCTTCGTCTTGGACAACGTCTTCTCCTTGCTGATCCTCAACAAGACCAACTTCACCTACTACCCAAACCCCATCTTTGAGGCCTTCGGTCCCCCCGGGATTTTGGAACTGAAACCTGGAACCCCTTTGATCTTGAAGGTAATGGAGGCAAGGATGATGCAATGCAGGAAGACTTTGGCTTACAACCACAACTGTGCCCAACATTTCCATTCATAAGCAAGGCCAGTTGTTAGGTGGTCCTGCCCCGTTTTATTATCTTTTTTGGGTTGTTAAGCAAAACGCTGCAGTTGTGAAGTGGCCATTATGCGAATCCGGCTTCCCCCATTGACTTAGCTTGTTAGAAGCTGGCAGGGAAGGTCACAAAAACGGGATGGTATGTGTTCTGACCCAACGCCCCCTAAACACAACAAACCCTCCGTATTTAAATCAATTTAAATTAGAAATGCTGGCGGCCCTAGCAAAAAAAATTATCCCTCTAACACAGGTTAACAAGTCTGTCTGGCAGGGAGATAAATAAGTTGTCTGCCACCTCTTATTCATCTCTTCCCCCTGCCTTGTATCCCCAGAACTAGGTTGGGGCTTTGTTAGCAGTGGTGACTCTTCTGTCCCGAGGACCAACCCATAGATTTCCACTCCTCTCCTCTCCTCTGCCTTCTGCGCATTTGCACTTCAGGCACTAGACCCAGCTATTCCTCCTCTTCCACATCAGTCAAATTTTGACCCTCCATCTGAGAGCTGACAGATGGACCAGGCTCCATCTCTCTCTCTCTCTGCCAGCTTCATTCCTTCTTCCCCCTCGTAGCTCCCAAGTTGTCCTGATGCTGACCGTAATTCCCATGCCTCCTCCTCCTCCTCTGATTTGGCTGCTGGAGAGGCCAGCAACCGACAGGCCAAAACAACAATATATTCCAGGACACGGCAACTGTCATAAATACATGTCAGTTGCCAAGGGTCAAAATTTTGATCCCGTGACCACGGGGACGCTGCAACGGTCATAAGTGTGAAAAATGGTCCTAAGTCACTTTTTTCTAACTTTGAATGGATGCTAAAGGAGTGGTTGTAAGTCGAGGACTGCCTCTTTGCAAATCCTTTCCAGACCTTTGACAAAAAAAAAAAAAAAAAGGTAAATTCAGGGTGTGGACCAGTGGTGGGATTCAAATTTTTTTACTACTGGTTCTGTGGGCGTGCCTTGGTGGGTGTGACTTGGCTTGGTGGGCGTAGTGTGGTTTGGTGGATGTGGCTTGGTGGGCGTGGCAGGGAAAGGTTACTGCAAAATCCCCCTTCCCTCCCCACCCCACTAACCTGCTTTCCAGTTCCATTCTCCTTTGCAGGGCAACCAAAGAAGACCCAGCCAATCAGCTGGACTCAGGAGGCAGAGAATAGAAGGGGTTGGCAGGGCCAATCAGAGGTGGGATTTGCCGGTTCGCCGAACTACTCAAAATTTCCGCTACCGGGTCTCCAGAACCAGTCAGAACCGGCTGAATACCACCTCTGGTGTGGACTTCTTGCCATCTTTTATTTTAAAATCTTTATTTAAATGCATTTGCTAATCAATATCCAGTGGACTCCATGGAGTTTGTTGGGCTATCTCAGGTGTCCCCCCACTTACAAGCATTAATTCAGTTAACATTCAAAGTTACAGTGACACTGAGAAAAGTAACTTACAAACGGTCCTCATACTTACGACCATGGCAGTGTCCCCGTAGTCGCGTGATTGGAATTCCGGTGGTTATGTACTTATGGCAATTTCACATCCCAGGGTCATGGGATTCCCACTTGTGACCTCCCCAGCTGACTTTCAATAAACAGTTTCTCATTGATTCATCCCTTATTGATCGAGTTGTCAGGGCTTCAGCAGTTACCCCATTTAAATCATGAGTCTCTAGCTGAACTTCCAAAATTTAAAGAAGATTTATTAGGAATAAACATGCCGCACTGCCTGAGTGTAGCTGACTCTGAGACACATCATTCATGGTCACCCTTGACCCTAGTTTTCCCCCCGGGTGTATCGTAATTCATATCCTCCAATGGGATACCTCCATAGCCCAGAGTCATCAGTCATGTTCTCCAGTTAGAATTTTGCATGGCAGAAACTTTGGTCACCTAGTTCCTATCTTTGAAAACATTTATGGAATGCTAGCTGCCCACCGCTCCCTTTCGGTTGACAACTCTAAAAAGACCATAGAAATATTTTATGAGTTGACATTAGTTATTTACTACTGATTGATTAATTTATTAAATTTATATGCTGCTAATCTCACTGTCCACCCATGTGGTTTCTCTTGGCCTAGGGGAAGAACTTAACCCCGCCGGTGGCAGGAGGGAACGCTAAGCTGAATTACACCGTGCTGATTGGGGAAAAGCCCTGCGTGGTTACGGTCTCCGATGTCCAACTGTTGTGTGAATCCCCAAATCTTACAGGACGACATAAAGTTACGGTAAGGAATACTGCCAGTGTGTTACGGAGTTACAGTGATTTTTTTTTTTACTCTAAAAAGAATCAATCAAAAAGTCAATAGTGCCTTGGAACCCGGAGAACGATGTTCTCGTTGCAAAGAGAACAAAATGACACGATTTCTCCTTTTTTTTGCATAATTTATTGTCCCTCACTTTATTCTTGCGTGGAAAGTAGATAGATAGCATTCTTTTATTGGCCAAGTGTGATTGGACACACAAGGAATTTGTCTTGGTGCAAATGTTCCCAGTGTACATAAAAGAAAAGAGACATTCAAGAATCATAACGTTCAACACTTAATAATAGTCATAGGGTACAATAAGCAATCAAATCATACTAGGAAACAGTCAATATAAATCATAAGGGTACAAGCGACAAAGTTACAGTCCTACAGTCACAAATGGGAGGGGATGGGTGATAAGGAGTGATGAGAAGATTAATAGGAATAGTAGTGCAGACTTTGGAAATAGTTGAACAGTGTTGAGGGAATTATTTGTTTAGTAGAGTGATGGCGTTCGGAAAAAAACTGTCCTTGTGTCTAATTGTTCTGATGTGCAATGCTCTATAGTGTCGTTTTGAGGGAAGGAGTTGAAACAGTTTATGTCCGGGATGTGAGGAGTCTGTAAATATTTTCACAGTCCTCTTTAGTAAAGGGAAGAGCCTTACTTTTAATATCAGTTTTAATAGCCTTAATATTTTACATCCTGAAATTTCAACAGGGAACTTCCTGTGTTGATTCCATCACCTCTTGAATCATGAGATCTAGTGACTTCATCTTTCACCAGAAGAAGTGAATAGAAGGGGTCTTGACCTTATCAAGTTAGATTTCTGGAGCCTTTCTCAGCCTTGGCTCCTTTAAGAGAAGTGGGACTTCAACTCCCAGGATTCCCCAGCCAGCATGGACCATGAGGACTAGTGACTTTGTCTTTTAACAAGGAGTAGAAAAATGTAAGAAGTGGGACTTGAGCTAAGCAAGCGAGATTAGTGCAGTGTTTCACAACCTTGACTCCTTTAAGAAGTGTGTGTGGACTTAAAATTCACAGGATTCTCCAGCCAGCATGGAGCATGAGAACTAGGGACTTGGTCTTTCTCAACTTTATTCAGAAGATTAAAATGCAAAATCCCAAAGGGAAAAAAAAAACTTAGCAGAGACCAAAACTCAACAAAAACGTTTTAAAAAGTGAATTAAAAACAACAAAAGAGAGAAACACATCTAGGTGTGTGTGTGTGTGTGTGTGATTTCATCTTTCACAAGGAG
Organism: Hydrophis major; assembly: GCA_033807585.1. Lineage (NCBI taxonomy): Eukaryota > Metazoa > Chordata > Lepidosauria > Squamata > Elapidae > Hydrophis > Hydrophis major. Next base: position 210,720,029 of record CM066331.1, on the reverse strand, counting down.
AACACCATGAGATCTAGTGACTTCATCTTTCACTAGGAGAAGTGAATGCTAGAAGTGGGTCTTGACTTTATCAAGTTAGACTGCTGCAGTCTTTTTCAGCCTTGGCTTCTTTAAGAGGAGTGGGACTTCAACTCCCAGGATTCCCCAGCCAGCGTGGACCATGAGATGGAGTGATTTGCTGGCTAGGGAATGCTGGGAGTTGAAGTCCCACACCTCTCCAAGGGGCCAAGTTTGACTTAGTCCCTCGGTCTCGCCACAGGCTCGTGTTGGAGGCATGGAGTTCTCCCCTGGCATGGTCAACATCTCCTCTGACAGCCCGCTCAGCCTGCCTGCCATTGTCAGCATCGCCGTGGCTGGCGGCCTGCTCATCATCTTCATCGTGGCCGTCCTGATTGCCTACAAGCGGAAGTCTCGGGAAAGCGATCTCACGCTCAAAAGGCTGCAGATGCAGATGGACAATCTGGAGTCCAGGGTGGCTTTGGAGTGCAAGGAAGGTACTACGAGCCGAAGGGATTACCTGTTCTAACCTAGGCTTCCCAAAATCACGAAGCAGACTTCTCGTCCCGACAAAACCCCTTTTTATTTAGGCTAATGTGAATTCCTATCCTTCACATCCAGCAAAGTCCCTGCCAGACAGTCTTTCAAGGGGGATTTACACCCACAGACCTGATCAGGCTTGCAGAATTGCCAGGCCGATAGCTTCCAAGCGCCACACTGTAGCAGGAAATGCTTGGCAAGGAATCACAAACAAATCTTCACCCTAATTAAATGAAACAATTGTCTCCGGCAAAACCCTACTCCCCTTTCGCTCTTCTTTATTCCCTATGGGAGGGGCCATTCACCATCCACCTGAGCCTTTACTCCTGAGTCGACCCTTGTTCCTTAACTGTTCCCTTCTCCTGGCAGCACTGTGCATACGCACACAGGGAACAGGCTCCAGCTGTTCTTTTTCCCCACTGATCTCCGACTCCGAAGGACTTGATAATTGTCGGACGGCCCTGGCCCCATTTCCGCCTCTGACTCAGAGCCCTCCTCAGAGCCTTCCCCAGACTCCAGGACTGGCTATGTTCCTCCCCAACCTCCTCACTATCCAAGTCTGCCACCAGCTCCGCTGGCCGCTGGTGGGCCGCAAATTTACCAAGGCTTCAGATAAATTGCTGATGGCCATGTGAGGTAGTCCAGATAGGAAGCACGCCCAGTTGAGCTAATTCTACTCTAGTGTAAGGTGACATTAACAGAATCTTGCAAGTCTGAAAGGACATTTTCTTTCAGACTTCCCTCCACCTGTATTGCTTAAGATACTAGGGAGGTGTTCTGACTCAAACCTTGTTCCAAGGAAACAAACACGAAACAGAGGTAACAGCAAAACCTTTTAATTATTCTTTACAAATTCCATTCCTTCACGGTTAAAAGGCTGTTTCAAATTAATTATCTCTGATAAGAACGAGACTTGCCAAGGTTGTGCAAGGCTGCCAAGAACACTAGATAAAGTTACTAAGAAATATTTCAAACACAAAGAGTTTCCAAACACCAATCAAGATATTCCGAATGTCCACAAAGGCTTGAGTGCAAAAACATCTTTGCTTCCTGCAAAGAACTCTGGTTTCTCAGCTGGCTTTTATCTCTTGAGGGAGCAGCCATTATCTTGCAGCCTTCCTTCTGAGTTGCTTGTGCTACAGCAGCTGCTCTTTCCTTCGAGCAGCCCTGTGTGCACACACACTTGGCACAGGCTCCTCGGGGGCCTCTTCCTCACTGCTGCCAGCCTCCACAATCTCCAAAGGCAGCACTCTACTCCCTGATGGTCCTGGCCCTGTCCCTGCATCCCACACAGGCCCCTCATCTGAGTCCTCGCTCTCTGAGACCACAGCCGTCCACACCTGCTGTTGGCAAACCACAACAGGAAGTTCCAATGGCTTTCCTCCCACCCTCCCGTGGTCACATGACTGCATTGAGCACTTGGCAACCAGCCCATATTTATTCTTGTTTGCAACACCTCCATCGTCATGTGATGACAAGTTATGACATTTTTGCCAAAAATCAGCATGTACTTCCAGTTCCTGCAAAAAACAACCATAGGGAATATTGGGCTTGCTTAACAACCGCCACATTTGCTAAATGGCCACCGCATTCTGACAAGCAGAGTCAATGGGGAAACCAGGTTCTCTTAATGACTGCATGATTCACTTAACAACTGCAATGGTTTGCTCAAAAACTGTGGCCAAAAAAGGGTGCAAAATGGGTCAAAAGCTGACTAAACGACTGCCTTGCTTAGCAGTGACCATTTTGAGCTCAGTGGTGTTTGAAAATTGAGGACTAGCTGTATGGGTGGAGAAATAAGAGGCAAATTTCATGGCTTTATATTGGCTGCATTCTCGCAACACACTTAACTGGGATAAGATAAGATCTAACAAATAACACTTTCCTCTTAATATGGCTGATGCACGATAAGGGTTTCTTTTTCCTCTGACTGACAATCTGCTGTTTTTACTGCTAAAGCTGGTTCTTTGGCAGTGGTTCCTGGTTTCGAATGGGAGCACTTAGGAGTGACCCAATATGACTTTGGAACAAGGCTGGGCTGCTGGGGATTAGCTAAGTTTCTGTGCAGTTCAGAGAACCCCCAAATCCACTCCTGGCTGGCCCTGCCCTACCTACCACACCCTACCTCTCCCAGGGGTCCCCACGTGGCCCATTTTGGGTGCAGGTAAGTTCAGGGTGCCAATGGAGGCTTGGGGGAGGGTGAAAAACTGGGCTGCTGGAAGTTTGGGAAGGCCAGAAATGGGCCCGTTTCCAGGTTCCAAAGAGCCTCCGGAGCCCAGGGAGGCTGTTTTCGCTCACCTGGAGGCTCAAGGAAAGCCTCCGGAGCCGGGGAGGCTAAAAGCATCCTCCCCACCATGGTGCAGAGAATCCTTCGCTAAAATTTTTGAAGTGGCGAAGGTTCTGAAGAGCCCTCTTTCTTCTGGAAACGATCGAAAAGTCACTGGATGTATCCACCTTCCTGTCAGCAGTTTCGTTACCTTAAAGCACGCTGGCGTATTAACGTTCACTTTTTGAATGTATTGCTTTATTTTGCTTTTTGCTTCGAAAGTTGATTAGCAGTTGAATGCTGATTTATTTCAGCCCCCTAACTGGACTCTTAAGTGCCGTTTTCCCTTTTTTCTTTTTGATATCTGTTATTCTGGATAACCTCTGTGTTAGAGTTTGCAGCAGAAATCCAAGTCCCAAAAACACACAGAGACAACTGATTCAGCAGGATCCTTAACTTCTTTATAAACAAAATAACACGAAGTCAAGTTTACAATACCATTTGTAGATTCTTTCAGTGTAATGTGAGCAAAAAACACAAGCAGCAGCAGCTCATAGCACATAATCAGTTTCATTTTCAATTCTCAGCAAAGCACATAGAGCCAAACCACACCCAGATTATCAAATCCCATTGGCTGGTCTGTTGCCATGCTTACTTTGTTAACCATGACCCTGCCAGTTAATGAATATACTCTGACACTCTGTCCCTTCCATATGGAAAGTACAGCAGCATTCAGGGACGGGGTGAAGAGCTGTCTGGCTCTTGCCATTGAATTTTGTATTTTTTGAATTTGAAAAATACCTGAAATTGATTTTTATTGAAATTTTCTTATAACCCTGGATTGAAATATAGAGTAAAATATACTTCTCTTATTCTTTGACTAAGTTTCATAGATGAAAATGGCTGAGCGGTGTCTGAAATTTAAGAAAGATGGGGAAATATGCAGCTTCTAGCTGGATTTCTCTTTCAAAAGCTAGATCAAACAGTAATGATTGTCCAAAAAAAATGTTAGGGCATGAAGATAAAGTTACACAAAAGGACGTTCATCCAGTTCCAAATCAAAGAGATAATCTCATGGCTGGAAAACTTAACAAAATGGACTTCACCTGTTGCTCCAAAGTTTAAGTTTGCATATTTCTTTAATCTTACAACTTTGATCAGAAGTGGAAGAGCAATTTCCTAGATGGATTTATTACAGTTAACTGGCAACTACTTTTGTTTGCACTTGGATGGGATGATAAACTTATTCTGGAGACTGAATTTATATTTAATTAAACAACAATCGATAAGAGATGGTATTAAGAAACAAATACAAATATTTGACCCAGGAGGAATTATAATTTATAACTGTTGGTTTGATGTGGGAAAGATAAGATAAAAGATGGTAAATTTTCTATGAGTGGATTACAATAACAATTTGTTAACGGAGAGATTTGAAACTTTAATTTTCTTTTGTTTTCTTATTATTGTTTTTCCTGTTAACTACTATGTTATGTTAAAGTCAGGTCAAAACAGGTTGCAAATAGATTTAGTAAGTTTAAACTTTTTGGAAGGGCCTGTTTTACAAAGGGTGGGAATTAATGTTGTAGTAATATATTAATCAGTATTCAATTAGAGGGGATTATAATCAGTGGTGGGATTCAAATTTTTTTACTACCAGTTCCGTGTGGGTGGCTTGGTGGGTGTGGCAGGGGAAGGATACTGTAAAATCTCCAGTCAGAGTTATATTTGCCGGTTCTCCGAACTACTCAAAATTTTCACTACCGGTTCTCCAGAACTGCTCAGAACCTGCTGAATACCACCACTGGTTATAATATGTTGGTTTTTATTCTTTTTAAGTCACCTTTTTAATACTTTGATTGTTTTGTGTTCTGATTTTTTTTTCTTTTTGGTTTCTGTTTGGAATTTCTTTTTTGCTTTTTTGTATTTTAATTTTGTCGTGAATAAAATAAAAATAAAAATATTTTAAAAAAAGATCTACCAAGTAACTTATTATAGTTCTCACTAGGCTTAGGTTATTTTTTCCAGTGAGTGTGCTGTGCAAACCAATGTGGATTTATTTATTTACAGTTTGCAGTATTGGCCCTGAACTCAAAAAATCAATTCATTCAACTAGGTTAAAGTACGCTGTGTGAATGCAAACAATGAGTTGTTAAGTTAGATAATTCTGGCCAAATATTGCTACAATACACTCTCTTGGATCTTCAACCTGCATTAAAAATACAGATAGTCCTCTACTTACGACCACAACTGAGCCCAAAATTTATGTTGCTAAGCGAGACATGTGTTACGTGCATCTTTGTCCCATTTTACGACCTTTCTTGCCAGCATTATTAAGCGAATCATTGCATGTGTTAGGTTAGTCACATGGTTGTTGAATGCATCTGGTTTTGTCATTGATTTTGTTTGTCCGAAGGTCACAAAAGGGGATCACGTGACTCCCTGGGACACTGTGACCGTCATAACTATGAGTCAGTTTGCCAACAATTCTGAATTTTGATCACGTCATCATGAGGATGCTTCAATGGACGTAAGGGTGAAAAATAGTCCTAAGTCACTTTTTTTCAGGGCTGTTGTAACGTTCGAACAGTCACTAAATGAACTTTTGTAAATCAAGGACCACCTGTATTCTCCCTTGAATGGTTCATTCTTCCTTTTTTTAAAAAAATAAATAAATTCCTTCCCCTCCCCGCCTCCAATCACAGCTTTTGCAGAACTCCAGACGGATATCCATGAGCTGACAAGTGACTTGGATGGAGCAGGAATACCGTTTCTAGATTATCGGACATACACCATGAGAGTCCTTTTCCCTGGGATTGAAGACCACCCAGTACTCAGGGATCTGGAGGTAAGAATTTGGGATGGAAGCATGGAAGGCGTGGGGGGGTGGGATTCAGCTGGTTCAGACCAGTTTGGGTGAACTGGTTGTTACAACAGTTGTTTATACCACGCTCACCGAACCGATTGTGTATAGCAGTTGAATCCCACCACTGATGCAGGCTTCATCATACGTCCTGAAACACAAACAGGTTTGACAAGCAAAACCTCTTTTAATGCAATGCTGGGAAGGACTTTCATTTCCAGCCAGAACTAATTATAATTATAACTAATTATGTGACATCTACTTGATCCATTAGAGCAAGGAGGCAGGGAATGCTGTGCGTCCCATCCCTGAGGGAGATACACCTGGTGGGACCTAGGAGAAAGGCCTTCTCTGTGGTGGCTCCCTCTCTCTGGAACCTCATTCCCCCAGAGATTAGAATGGCCCCCTCATTAATACTATTCCGAAAGGCACCAAAGACCACCTGGTTTTGCCAGAGGACCCGCAGAACCCAGAGAGGCATGGAACCCATCAAATGGCTACTTTGACCCACTGCCGTCGGGGGTGGGGTGGGAGTTGAGTTTTGTTTTTGCTTTGTTTTTTGTTTTTTTTTCCCAAATTTTGTTCTATTGTACTTGACTAATTTATTTCATTCTTTTTGTCAGTTCTTATTGTTTTATTTGCTGATATGAGATCTCTTGCTTGATCAGGGGGTTGGTCTGGAAGACCTCTCTAAGGCCCCTTCCGACTCTCTCTTAATTCTCTTAATACCATCATGATCAACTACTCAGGCAGGGGGTCCCCAAACTTGGCAACTTGAAGACTTGTGGACTTCAACTCCCAGAATTATCCAGCCAGCTATGCTCAGCTATGCTGAGTTGCCAAATTTGGAGTCCTCTGTACTAACAGAACTAGGTATGGCTACTTCTAACAAAGAGAAGGACCAGGGGCGACATGATAGCAGTCTTCCAATGCTTGAAGGGCTGCCAGAGAGAAGGTGGGGAGCGGTCAGGAGTTTGGACAGTCATTTGTCTAAAATGGTAAAGGGTTTCCTGCTTCAGCAGGGCTGGGCTATTGGACTAGAAGACCTCCAACTCTTCTTTTTATTCTGTTTTGGGCAAGGTTCCCGGCTATCGGCAAGAGCGGGTGGAGAAGGGCCTCAAGTTCTTCGCCCAGCTCATCAACAACAAGGCCTTCCTTCTCTCCTTCATCCGCACCCTGGAGTCTCAGCGCAGCTTCTCCATGCGGGACCGTGGCAACGTGGCCTCCCTCATCATGACCGTGCTGCAGAGCAAGCTAGAATACGCCACCGATGTTCTCAAGCAGCTCCTGGCCGACCTGATTGACAAGAACCTAGAGAGCAAAAATCACCCCAAGTTGCTGCTGCGGAGGTAAGCCTGCCAGAAAGGGGCTCGGGGTGTCTTTCTCCAGCCCAGAGTCTCCATGGAGGGTTGGGGGAAATAATGGCAGAGTCTTGGATGAAAAAGTCGAAGGTAGGACCGATGTCGGACTGCTCTGAGGTGGAAGCGTGACATTCAAATCGGATTTCTCCAAGGGGAGGATGCGTGCCTTGAGAAAGGCTCTTTCAATAAAAGATGGTTTGTAGCTCAGAGAATGAACTGTGGGGTCCTTGGTGCTCTCTGAGCTTGGTGGTTTCCTTGCAGACGTTTCATGACCCAACTAGGTAACATCATCAGTGCTAGAAGGGAGTAGGGCTTGTGGAGAGGAGGAGGAGGAGGAGGAGGCAGGGAGGAGGAAGATGATGACTGTGGGGTCCTTGGTGCTCTCCGAGCTTGGTGGTTTTCTTGCAGACGTTTCATGACCCAACTAGGTAACATCATCAGTGCTAGAAGGGAGTAGGGCTTGTGGAGAGGAGGAGGAGGAGGAGGAGAACTGTGGGGTCCTTGGTGCTCTCTGAGCTTGGTGGTTTCCTTGCAGACGTTTCATGACCCAACTAGGTAACATCATCAGTGCTAGAAGGGAGTAGGGCTTGTGGAGAGGAGGAGGAGGAGGAGGAGGAGGAGGCAGGGAGGAGGAAGATGATGACTGTGGGGTCCTTGGTGCTCTCTGAGCTTGGTGGTTTTCTTGCAGATGTTTCATGACCCAACTAGGTAACATCATCAGTGCTAGAAGGCAGTGGGGGTTGTGAAGTGGAGTTGGAGGAGAAGAGGAAGAAGAGAAGCAAGAGGAGGAGGAGGAGGAGCGGGGGGGGAAGGGAAGGGGAGGAGGAAGGGATGTGCAGATGTTTCATGACCCAACTAGGCAATATCATCAGTGCTAGAAGAGAGTGAGGTTTGTGGAAAGGAGGAGGAGGAGGAGGAGGAGGAAGAGGAAGAGGAAGAGGAAGGGAGGGAGGGAGGAAGGAAGGAAGGAAGGGAGGGAGGAAGGAAGGAAGGAAGGAGAAGGGGAAAATGAAGAGAACTGTGGGGTCCTTGGTGCTCTCTGAGCTTGGTGGTTTCCTTGCAGACGTTTCATGACCCAACTAGGTAACATCATCAGTGCTAGAAGGGATAGGGCTTGTGGAGAGGAGGAGGAGGAGGAGGAGGAGGCAGGGAGGAGGAAGATGATGACTGTGGGGTCCTTGGTGCTCTCTGAGCTTGGTGGTTTTCTTGCAGATGTTTCATGACCCAACTAGGCAATATCATCAGTGCTAGAAGAGAGTGAGGTTTGTGGAGAGGAGGAGGAGGAGGAGGAAGAGGAAGAGGAAGGGAGGGAGGGAGGGAGGGAGGGAGGAAGGAAGGAAGGAAGGAAGGAAGGAAGGAGAAGGGGAAAATGAAGAGAACTGTGGGGTCCTTGGTGCTCTCTGAGCTTGGTGGTTTCCTTGCAGACGTTTCATGACCCAACTAGGTAACATCATCAGTGCTAGAAGGGATAGGGCTTGTGGAGAGGAGGAGGAGGAGGAGGAGGAGGAGGAGGCAGGGAGGAGGAAGATGATGACTGTGGGGTCCTTGGTGCTCTCTGAGCTTGGTGGTTTTCTTGCAGATGTTTCATGACCCAACTAGGCAATATCATCAGTGCTAGAAGAGAGTGAGGTTTGTGGAGAGGAGGAGGAGGAGGAGGAAGAGGAAGAGGAAGGGAGGGAGGGAGGGAGGAAGGAAGGAAGGAAGGAAGGAAGGAAGGAGAAGGGGAAAATGAAGAGAACTGTGGGGTCCTTGGTGCTCTCTGAGCTTGGTGGTTTCCTTGCAGACGTTTCATGACCCAACTAGGTAACATCATCAGTGCTAGAAGGGAGTAGGGCTTGTGGAGAGGAGGAGGAGGAGGCAGGGAGGAGGAAGATGATGACTGTGGGGTCCTTGGTGCTCTCTGAGCTTGGTGGTTTTCTTGCAGATGTTTCATGACCCAACTAGGCAATATCATCAGTGCTAGAAGAGAGTGAGGTTTGTGGAGAGGAGGAGGAGGAGGAGGAAGGGAGGGAGGGAGGGAAGAGGAAGGAAGGAAGGGAGGGAGGAAGGAAGGAAGGAAGGAGAAGGGGAAAATGAAGAGAACTGTGGGGTCCTTGGTGCTCTCTGAGCTTGGTGGTTTCCTTGCAGACGTTTCATGACCCAACTAGGTAACATCATCAGTGCTAGAAGGGATAGGGCTTGTGGAGAGGAGGAGGAGGAGGCAGGGAGGAGGAAGATGATGACTGTGGGGTCCTTGGTGCTCTCTGAGCTTGGTGGTTTTCTTGCAGATGTTTCATGACCCAACTAGGCAATATCATCAGTGCTAGAAGAGAGTGAGGTTTGTGGAGAGGAGGAGGAGGAGGAGGAAGGGAGGGAGGGAGGGAAGAGGAAGGAAGGAAGGGAGGGAGGAAGGAAGGAAGGAAGGAGAAGGGGAAAATGAAGAGAACTGTGGGGTCCTTGGTGCTCTCTGAGCTTGGTGGTTTCCTTGCAGACGTTTCATGACCCAACTAGGTAACATCATCAGTGCTAGAAGGGATAGGGCTTGTGGAGAGGAGGAGGAGGAGGAGGAGGAGGAGGAGGCAGGGAGGAGGAAGATGATGACTGTGGGGTCCTTGGTGCTCTCTGAGCTTGGTGGTTTTCTTGCAGATGTTTCATGACCCAACTAGGCAATATCATCAGTGCTAGAAGAGAGTGAGGTTTGTGGAGAGGAGGAGGAGGAGGAGGAAGAGGAAGAGGAAGGGAGGGAGGGAGGGAGGAAGGAAGGAAGGAAGGAAGGAAGGAAGGAGAAGGGGAAAATGAAGAGAACTGTGGGGTCCTTGGTGCTCTCTGAGCTTGGTGGTTTCCTTGCAGACGTTTCATGACCCAACTAGGTAACATCATCAGTGCTAGAAGGGAGTAGGGCTTGTGGAGAGGAGGAGGAGGAGGCAGGGAGGAGGAAGATGATGACTGTGGGGTCCTTGGTGCTCTCTGAGCTTGGTGGTTTTCTTGCAGATGTTTCATGACCCAACTAGGCAATATCATCAGTGCTAGAAGAGAGTGAGGTTTGTGGAGAGGAGGAGGAGGAGGAGGAAGGGAGGGAGGGAGGGAAGAGGAAGGAAGGAAGGGAGGGAGGAAGGAAGGAAGGAAGGAGAAGGGGAAAATGAAGAGAACTGTGGGGTCCTTGGTGCTCTCTGAGGTTGGTGGCTTTCTTGCAGATGTTTCATGACCCAACTAGGTAACATCATCAGTGCTAGAAGGGAGTAGGGTTTGTGGAGAGGAGGAGGAGGAGGAGGAGGAGGAGGAGGAGGAGGAGGAGGAGGAGGAGGAGGAGGAGGAGGAGGAGGAGGAGAACTGTGGGGTTCTTGGTGCTCTCTGAGCTTAATAGTTTTTTTGCAGACGTTCCTTGACCCGGCCAGGGAACATGATCAGTGCTAGAAGGGAGTGGGGTTTGTGCAGAGAAGAGGAGGAGGAATGTGGGGTCCTTGGTGATCTTTGAGCAAGGGAGAGGGTAGAAGAGAAGAAGAGAGGAGGAGGAGGAGGAAGAATGTGGAGTCTTTGGTGTTCTTTGAAGTTGGTGCTTTTCTTGCTGACGTTTCTTGACCCAACTTGGTAACATTTTCAGTGCTAGAAGGGAGTGGGGTTTGAGGGGAGGAGGAGGAGGAGGACTATGAAATTCTTGGTGGTTTCTTGACCCAGCCAGGGAACACCATCATTGCTAGAAGGGAAGCCGGGTTTGCTGGAAGGAGGAAGGCCATGAGGTCCTTGATGCTCTCTGAACTTGGTTGCAGACGTTTCGTGACCATATTGGGTAACATCAAAAGTGCTAGAAGGGAGCGGGATTTGCCTTCTATTTATATACATGTGGCTTGACCTCTCAACCAGGGGCCCTCAATCTGTGGGTTGTGGTCCACTAGTTGGCCGTGAGGGGTTTGCGACTGGGCTGGCGGAATGGCCAGCAAGGGCAAACACTCTTGCGAATACCACTCAGGCATCATCGCGAAATCTCCAGAACTGCAAAGCCTACAAACTTGAAATTTGGCACCTATGTTCCTCTTGGCTTCTAGGTGCTCACTAAGAAAGGATTTTTCAAAAGGACCATCAGAGTATTTCCTATATTATTGTCATTATTAACACGCTCTGATGCTAAGGCGTTCTACCCACCCACCCCCGAAAAGAAATCTCTTCCAAATTCAAAACACAGAGGAGAGGAGTTTCGGTTTCCATTGCAGTTTCACAGCAGCACCAAGCAGCTTTAGTACAGAACAGTTGAGCTAAGCCACGCCCAGGCTCCTTGCTGTCTCCTTCTTGCTCACACAGCAAATATTGCTTCCATTTCCAAACAGTCTTCAACTCTCCCAGACACTGACAGGACGCTAGCCAGATGAATACCGATGGATGCTGGTAGGCAGAGGCAGAATTGTTTTCCCTTATTTTCCTCCCCAAAAACTAAGCCCTACCACATAGTTTCATAGCGAAGCACGGGTATCCAGCTAGTATATAAATATAAAGGAATCTAAATGACTGCAAGGAATATGAATCCTTCCATCATTCACCATTCAGTCAGAACTGAGGAAGCTTCTTGGATGAGAAGCGAAACGTCTTCAAGGACAAACCCAATTTTATTTTTTATTTTGAGCTCGAGATATATTTTGCATGAGCTTCTGTGAATAGTTTTTTTTTTTTTCTTGCGGTAGCACGCAAATAAGGAGGAATCAATCGATCACCTAGGTCAATTTTTTGCCCCCTCTCTCATTCCATTTCGTTCTAGGACTGAATCCGTGGCGGAGAAGATGCTGACCAACTGGTTCACCTTCCTTCTTTATAAGTTTCTCAAGGTAAGTAGTGATGCTACTTCTCTATTTGTTCAGAGATGGGGTCTAAATAGAGGCCTTGGGATCTCTCCTTGTGACTTGCATGCCGGTTGTTTAGTACAACTGGTTTTTCAACTTTAGGAACCCTAAGGCAGGGGTGTCCAACCTTGGCAACCTTAAGACTTGTGGACTTCAACTCCCAGAATTCCTCAGCCAGCTCCCAGAATTCTGGGAGTTGAAGTCCACAAGCCTTAAAGTTGCCAAGGTTGGGCACCCCTGCTCTAAGGCAACTGGCTGGGGAATTCTGGGAATTGAAGTCCACCTACTTTCCTAAAGGTTGGGAGATACTGTTTAAAGGTGTTGATTTAGCAGGTGCATTATTTTAGACTTCTAGACTTCCATTTCCAGTTTGGGTCTAGTCTAGTGTATTGCTGGCTGAGGAATTCTAGTTGGGGGATTCTGGGAGTTGATGTCCATTCAATTGGAAGATGCTTAGGCTGATGTAGTGCCGGAGGCAACAGGCTAGAAACCAGAAGACAGTGAGTGCTAGCCAAATTGTAAGCATAAAAGCCAACTGAGTGACTTTGGGCCAATCGCCAGGAGATGGAGGATTGTAGTTCCACCTTAGGCATGAAAGCTGGCTGGGATGACTTTGGGCCAATCACTAGGAGACGGTGAGTTCTAGTCCTGCTTTAGGCATGAAAGCCAACTGGGTGACTTTGGATCAATCACCAGGAGATGGTGAGTTCTAGTCCCACCTAGGGTTTGAAATCTGGCTGGATGGTGAGTTCTAGTCCCATTTTAGGCATGAAAGCCAACTGGGTGACTTTGGGCCAATCATTTTCTCTCAGCCCGACCACTTCATATGGTTCTTGTTGTGGGGAAAATAGGAGGAGGAGGGACTGTTTAGTATGTTCGCTACCTTGAATGACTTATAAAAACAATGAAGGTGGGATAGAAATACATAAATCCTTAAATGTACAAATAAATGAATTTCTGGCATCCAAATGAACTAAATTTGCTTTTTAAAAGCTTCTCTCTCGGTCATGTTATTGGCTGGGTGTGGCCAACTCAATATCACTCACATAGAGGCACGCATCTCCTTGCCTGGCCTCTCGTGACTGTGGGGATGCTGCAACAGTCGTAAGTGTGAAAAATGGTCATAAGTCACTTTTTTCAGTGCCATTGTGACTTTGAATGGTCACTCCACACAAGCAAAGTACCAGCAAAGGAGGGGAAAAAAACTCCAGAGAAGTTCCTGAGACAGGAAGTCTAGTCCTTCCAAGAATGGAATAAGGATTAACAGAGAGGCCATTTCTGTAAGCAACACCAGAATGTTTCCTTCCTGCCTTCCTTACAGGATTAGGCCAGTAATTTCTTCTAACAACCGGTTCTCTGAACTGCTTAGGATGTTAACAACTGGTTCTAGCGAACAGGTGAGAACTGGTAGAATCCCACCCCTGGGTGAAGCTGCTGTCACCATATTTTTTTGACTCCACTTGGTTGCTTCTGACAATAAAAAAATCTAGATTGGTATCAAAATCTAGGGCAGGATATTTGGCCCACGTGCCCCCCAAAAGTGATTTTAAACATCTTAAGAAGAGATTGGACAGCAATTCATCTGGAATGGCATCGTATATCTCCTGCTTGAGTAGACTCGAAGATCTTTGAGGTCCCTTCCAACTCTGTTGTTCTGTATTTGTTCACTTTATTCTGGGCTTAGACAGTTTTCAAAAATACTTCAAGCATGTTTAGCGAACGTCCAGAAGAAAACCTTCCAAAGGCTAATAAAAGGCCTTAACACCTAAGAGAATAATGTTAAGGCTTAATAAATCAAGGTTAGGCAGAGATTCATTTGCTTAATGAATTACATTGCAATTTGTATGCGGCTAAAAATGCATCATGGGCTTCTCGGGATTTTTTTTTGAGTGCACGGAAATTGACATTTTTTCCCCACATTTATTTTTCATCACCTTCAATTTTCATCCTGATTTATTAGCAGCGTATCTCCCCCCAAAAAAAATATTTTGTGCGTCCCATCAAAATTTAAAAGGTAGATAAAGCCTATCTATCATGTCTTCTGCGCAGTTAGACAGATCCCTATAAATATAGGTTGGCGATGAATCATAATTTTATAGTATTGTAAGTTCAGGTCCCAAAATGTTGATGAGATTTCTTGCTTTCTGTGGCATTTTTATTTTATTTTATTTTTTTCTTTCTTTCTTTCTTTCTTTGTTTATTTATTTATTTTAATTTGGGACTTGATTGATGGTGGATGGATGATTGATTCCATACAAAATATCATTCACCATTGGGATTGATCCCACCTACGCCCACATGTGGGTACACCATGTTTCCCCGAAAATAAGACCCTGTCTTATATTTTTTGCCCCCCCAAAAGGCACCAGGTCTTATTTTCAGAAGATGACATCCACTGACTAACCTCACCTGTGTGCATCACCCCTGGCCTCCTTTTCGCTGTCAGAGGCCTTCAGGAACTATTTCTTCTGCAGCCGTCAACGCTTTCTGAAGGCCTCTGCAGCTGATAACAGAGTTCTGGATCGATCCAGAGCTTTGTTCTCAGCTACAGAGGCCTTCAGGAAAGCCCTGCCAGCCTTGCTGGTGGCAGAAAAAATGGGCCGGCAAGACAGGTGTCAGGGTGTGCGAGGCCTGGCTACACCTGTCCAAAGGTAAGCAGTAGGGCAGCTCCACTCCCCATCCCCACCCTAGCTTAATTTTTACCTGTTCACTCTGGAGTGGGCAGGATCTTAATTAGGGCTTTTTTGGGGGGGGGGGTAGGACTTATATTGGGCATACGTGTAAAAATCAAGCTAGGACTTACTTTTGGGGTAGGTTGTATTTTGTCTGCAACAGGATATATGCACACATTTTTCTGCAGGACACAAACAAACATACACGTGTACTAATCAAGTCAGAGAGAAGGATACAGAATCCATAGACATTTATAGATGTGTTGGAACTATAGCTGTGTTTCGCAACATTAGGAACTTTGAGATCGGTGGACTTCAACTCCCAGGATTCCCCAGCCAGAGAACTCTGGGAGTTGAAGTCCACCTATCTCAAAGTCACTAAGGTTGAGAAAAACTGGCTTGTGTGCCAGGCCGAGCAATGGTGGTTTATCTCTAGTCCTTGTAACGCAGTGCCCTCAATCTCAGTTCACTGTTACATACAGGTTCTGACTCAGGAGGGCCAGCAGCCACGACAAAAAGTTTTGCTCTCGGGCTGACAAGTCCATTTGATTGGAAAGTAAATAGTCATCTGCCACATCTCTTCATCTCTGCCTCCTGCCTTTTATCCCCAGAGCTAGGGTGGCGTTTCGCAAGCAGCAATGGCTCTTTGGTCCCAAGGACCGACTCATAGATTTCCACTGCTCTCCTCTCCTCTGCCTTCTGCACATCTGCGTGTCAGGCACTGGACCCAGCTGTTCCTCCTCTTCTTCATCAGCCACCTCCACACCTGGGGGCTGTTGACTCTCTATCTGAGGGCGCACAGACAGCCCAGGCTCCACCTCTGACTCTCTTTCTGTGCCAGCTTCATTCCCTCTTCCCCCTCAGAGCTCCCAGGTTGCCCTGATGCTGACCCTGACTCCCACCGCCACCTCCTCCTCCTCTGTGATGATCCAGGGCGTGGTGCAAAAGTCACAAAAGTAGGTCAAGTGCCTTGAATTCCTCCAACTTGGCCCCCAATATCCAGCTATCATCGGCTGGAGAAAAAAACTCTCCCAAGAACAGTTTTTAAAGGGAAGAAATTCCATCTGAACCCATAGTACATATAGATTATAGATAAAAACCAACACAAACCACACTGCAGCAATTAACGAGACAGGGCGGGATAAAGAATTGCAGACTTCTGGGCTTCCGGTTCCACGTGGCTTCGGTGGCAGCAGGAATTCGCGACCGTTCGCGATTCCTGCTGTGCTTGCCGCCGGGGTACCCCCGATCCAAATGGGTCAGGGGGATATGGCTACCAAAGAGAGAGGGGAGTCGGACAGGGGGTTGGGGGTGTCGCAGACCCCCTCCTCGTCCAGAAAAACCCCTTTTTCCCAAGGTGGTGGAGCGGCGGTCAGCAATGGCCGCCACGAAGAAGCCTGCAACCGGGTAAGATTGTGCTGGAGGAAGCAAGAAAAGTGAAAGTGCTGGCTGAGCCGGGTCAATCAACATCTTTTAAATTAGCTGGAACTGAGCTGTCAGAATTGCTGAAGAATACATTGTATCCCTAAGAAGATCCAAAGTGGCGGAGAAGCTGTTAAAGGGAACTTTTTTTTCTTCACTCTCCCACCCTATGGAAACAGCAGATGAAGATTTGAAATTTGTTTGGGCACTGAAGGTGAACTATTCTGAAAGTTGAAGTTAAGGGACAAAAGAGTTCTTGGACATTGGACTTAAAAATTTAAGAAATTGGAAAACCCTTATTAGAGGTATGGATTTCTGATCATTTAAAAATTGATGTTGCAAGTGGGAAGGGAGAGGAAAAAAATTGGAGCAGAAGTGGAAAAAGGAGGAGATTGCCTAGAATCTCAAAGAAAGATATATGGTAATTGGACCTCTTTGATTAAACAGTAACCCCAGGAAGAGAAATAGAAGAAGGAAGAAAAGTATTAACTTTTTGGAACTTTTTTTGAATTATTTTTGATTAAAAATACTTGGGTGGTTGTTTTGGGGAAAGTTTCTCTTTTCATGATGGCATCGCTTGTGGATGAACTAAAGACTGAATATCAAAAATATAAAAAGGAAGATACTTTGGGCACTTTGTTTCAATTTTTAGAAATGGCGTTATGTACTTATGAAAAGTTGACTACGCAGCAGAATGACTGGGACAAAGAAGAAGAGGAAGAAGAAGCCATCTTTGATGAACAATGGGTTTTTTCCGGGAGGAGAAAGAGGATAAGAAAAAGGGGATTTTAAGGTTTGAAAAAACAACCAAAAAAGAGAAAAATGAGAGGAAAGGTGGATGCAAGGTTGGAAAGCAAAGGAAAGGGAGTAAGAAAAGGGAGGAGGAGAGACAAAGGGGTAAAAAGGGCAAGGAGAAGAATAAGCAAGAGAGAAAAGGGGGGAGGAGAAGCCTCAATGGTGGGAAGCAAGATCTAAAGAAAAAAAGTTTATTTAGAGACAATGGGTGAACCAAATTAAGGATAAAAGGGGGATTCTGGAAGGCACATAAGATTGTGTTTTTATATGTGTATTTAGAGTATAAAATTTATTGTGTAATTTTAGAATTTACTAAACAAAATCCCAAGATAAATTAAGTGTTATATGAAGTACTTTTAAGTTAGGACAATGAGTTAAAGGCATCACTCCAATTAGTGTATAGGAGAAGTATAGTAAAAGAAAAAAGATGAATGGATAATTGGAAATAGAACAGACAAAGAATGTTATTGAAAATGGTAATAAGATATGGAAGGATATATAAAGGTTTTGTTATGTTTTTTTGGGTTTTGTATGTTGATAAAAGGCAATAAAATTTTAATTAACAAGAAATAATTTGGATGAAAAGGAGAAGTTGGGATAAGATATGAAGTTAAATAGATAAAGTAAATATTGATATTATAATTGGGAATCATTATGTTCTGTTGGTTTTCTCCTTTAATTATTACTATTTTTTTCAGAAAAGAATTTATAAGCTGTTATGCCTTGATTGTTTGTGCACTGTTTTTGTAAAATTAATAACATTGGTTTATAAAAAAAGAGAAAATGATAATAAGATATGGAAGGATATATAAAGTGAATATGATGTTTGAATTTGTGTCTTTGAGAAGAGTTTCATCCCGGGATCAGGCAGCCTTCAGAAAAGATGTTTTAGTTTTGTTTTGTTTTTTCTATGTTCTGTGTTTTGTATGTTTATGAAAGGCAATAAAATTTGAATAAGCAAGAAATATAATTTGGATAAAAGGAGAAGTTTGGCTAAGATATGAAGTTAAATAGATAATGTAAATATTGATATTACAGTTTGGAATTATTTTGTATGTTCTATTAGCTCTCTTCTTTAATTATTATTATTTATTTTTTTTAGAAAAGACTTTTCAAGTTGTTATGCCTGGATTGTGTATTGTTTTTGTAAAATTAATAAAATTTGTTATTAAAAAAAAAAAAGAATTGCAGACTTCAAAAGATAACAAAACACACTCAATTGAGAGGATGAGAAGACTTGGCAAAGATAATGCACACTTTGCTTCCAGAAGCCAGATAAGACTTGGCAAAGATAATGCACACTTTGCTTCCAGCAAGGTGCTGTGCGCAAACGCCCTTTTTAACTCCTGTTTTCCCAGCTGCAGCTGATGAAGGGAATCATGGCCCTTTCCTCCTCCGTAAGCCACACAAGCCACATTTCTCCCTTCTCCGTTCCTTCCTGCATGCCCTAGGATGAAGAGAGGGTGGGCCTGGGTCTTCCTCTGAACTCCCTCTCCCTTGCTCTACCTCTCCCCTGCTCTGCTCAGCCAGACTTTGCCCTTCCCCAGTTTCCTCCACAGCCACTGGAGCCACACTCCCAGTCCCTCTCAGCTGCTCGCCTTCGCCCTCAGAATCAGATTCCAACAGAGGCATGACATCCTCTGATTCGGCTTCTGGAGGGTTCGGGCGGCCGAGAGACCAGAACAACAGGGTTAAACTCTCCCAGGATAATTTAGGAAGAATTCAAAGGCACCTTCAAGGATGACTATACAAGGTAGTCTTCGACTTACAACCACAAGTGAGCCCCACATTTCCATCGCTGAGCAAGACAGCTGTTGCGTGAGTGTGGCTCTACTCTATGACCTTCCTTGCCACTGTTGTCAAGTGAATCATGTGCGGTTGTTAAGTTGGGAGCACGGTTGTTAAGCGAATCTGATTTCCCTCCTGACTTTGCTTGTCAGAAGGATACTGCGGCCGTCATAAATAAGAACCAGTTGCCAAGCCTCTGATTCATTGTTACGTGACCCCCAGGATGCTACATTGGTCATCAGTGTGAAAAACTGTCATGAGTTACTTCCTGTTCTGACCCAAACCTTGTTCCAAGGAAACAAACACAAAACAGAGCTAATAGCAAAATATTTTAATGATTCTTTATGAATCCAGTTCCTTGATGGTTAAAATGCTGCTTCAAACTAATTGTCTCTGATAAGAATGAGCCTTGCCAAGGTTGCGCAATCTGTTAAACCAGGGGTCTCCAACCTTGGCAGCTTTAAGACTTCTGGACTTCAACTCCCAGAATTGCTGGCTGAGGAATTCTGGGAGTTGAAGTCCACAAGTCTTAAAGCTGCCAAGTTTTAAGGAGACCCCTGTACATTAACCCTTCTCCGGTTTCCCATGCCTTTCTCGCAGCCAGAAAAAAAAGAAAGAAAGATTTTGCAAAGGAAGCTAGGAGGTCAGTCCGTGGTTCCCACTATCAGATTCCCCATTTTTGGCTGAAATTGTTGGGAGGGGGAGACAGAAAGGGAGGGCAGCCTGGGAAAACCCTGCTCTCGTCATAGGCTGTCTTTGCCCCTTTTTGTCTTCCTTTGTCCAAAAATGCAGGCTGATAAGCCACAAGGAAGCCATATGCGACCTGGAGATAAGCTAATTAAGTGGCAGGCAGATGCTGCAGAGAAAGAAAAAACACACACACACACAACACACCCCTTTTTCTTTTGCTTCTGACCAGGAGCTCTCCGGATTCGCAGAGGACAAAATTGGAAATAACGCTGAAGGATTCGGGAGGGAAGCCCTGGGGGACCAGAGCCAGGATTGTGGGTTGAAGAGTGGGATGCACACTATATGAGATGAGAATAGAAAATCCGGGGGGTGGGAGGGAATCCATAAATTCAGCCTGCAGCCTTTGGGTTCGGTGTTCGGGACTCAGCATTTCTGATAGAAACCTGGTTAGTTTCCAGCAGATTTTGCACTTCAAAATGAATCCCTTGCTCTCTAAGTAAATCCTTGCAGTCTAGAAAGTGAGAAGTTGGCCATGGCAGGGAGGACAATTGAAAAGAGAGAGGGAGGGAGAGAGAGAATTCAGTCTCTTCTTGAAACTCTCAGGTGATGAAGCTCCCACAACTTCCAAGGGCAACTTCTGTTCCATGGGTTGATTCTTCTCCCTGTCAGAAAGTTTCTCCTTATTTCCAGGTTGAATCTCTCCTTGGTCAGTTTCCATCCATGATTCTTTGTCTGGCCTTTGGGTGCTTTGCAAAATACCTTGACCCCCTTCCTCCTCTCTGTGGCAGCCCCTCAAATATTGGAAGGCCGCTATCATGTCTCTCCTGGTCCTTCTCTTCATTAGACTAGCCAGGCCCAGTTCCTGCAACCGTTCATCGTATGTTTTAGCCTCCAGTCCCCTCATCATCCTGGTTGCTCTTCTCTGCACTTTTTCTAGAGTCTCAACCTCTTTTTTTATAGTGTGGTGGACCAAAACTGGATGCAGTCCTCTAGGTGTGGCCTTACTAAGGCTTTATAGTTTTTGTACTTAGAGAGCAGATGGAAGGACCACTTGTATGTGAAATTGTTGTGGTGTAAGATGTGGCTGCTGTCGGGCTCCGAGTACTGCCCTGCTTACTTTGAAGTCCGCCATCTCTGATGGGGCTCGGTTGGTGGAGGTGACGTTGGGGAGATTCGTCACGTGCCAGCCATTGTCTCAACATCTTTTTTATAATGTGGTGACCAAAACTGGATGCAGGACTCTAGGTGTGGTCTTACTAAGGCTTTATAGAGTGGTATTAATACTTCCCTTGATCTTGACTGTATCCCTCTGTTAATGCAATTTAGGATTGCATTGGCTTTTTTGGCTGCTGCTGCACACGGCTGGCTCCTATTTAGCTGGTTGTCCACTAAGACGCCAAGATCCCTTCACAGTTCCTGCTATTGAGCCTGGTTTCACCCAGTCTATATGTGTCCTTTGGGTTTTTCTTGCCTAAGTGTAGGACTTTATTTTTCTCTATACTGAATTTCATTTTGTTAGATATGGCCCAGTGTTCTAGTCTGTCAAGATCCCTCTGGATCTTGAGCCAATCTTCTTGGGTGTTAGCTATTCCTGCCAGCTTAGAATCATCTGCAAATTTGATAAGTTTGCCCTGCCAGTGTTGGTGGGAGTGATTTTTTTCCCTAAGAAGTTCCTAAATTGGGATATTTTTATCTGATTGATTGTTTGTCTGGTGTTAATCCCTGCTTATCTGAGCATTGGCTGCTGGAGAAGATTATGTGGAGTTCTTGCTGCACTCTGCCCTTGACTGTTTGCATGTAGACATTTTGTTACCCAGCTAGGTAACACCGTCACTCCCTCTGCATGAAACAGCTTTCTCTGCCAGTGTTAGTTGGGGTATGGTTTTCTCCCAGGTAGTGACTTGATTTGGGTCTTGTTTTCTGCTCCATTGTTTGTCTGGTGTTCTTCCCCACTTATCTCAGTGTTGTCTGCTGGAGAAGATATGTGGAGACCTTGTTGCACTCTACCCTTGCAGACATTTCATTACCCAACTAGGCAACATCATCAGTGCTAGTGAGTGTGTTCTCTGTTTATGTACATTAGCTCGCCTCTCCTAATATTGGCCAGGGTGTATTTTCCTTCTTGGTTGTGCTTTAATTAGGGTCCATTGTTTTCTGCTTGATGGAGAATCCCGCCGAAAACAATTGATGGAGGATCAAACAGAAAATTGATGGAGAATCAAGGAGAAAATGATTGACAATCAGACTGAGAGTCTAACAGTCAAGGGTTCAGAAAGAAAGCTCGATCGGGAAGACGGTGGGAGTCAGCATTTCCTGTGATGTAATCTCAGTTCAGTTCAGTTCAGAATAGATCTGGAAGGGACCTTGGAGGTCTTCTAGTCCAGCCCTCTGCTCAAACAGGAGACCCTATGCCAGTGATGGCTGATCTTTTTGTCATCGTGTGCCGACAGTGTGAGTGTGTGCCTGCCTGCACCCATAATGCAATGTGCGCATGACATCCCTGTGTGCACCACCATCCCCCGTGCATGCATGGCATGCAGATACTCCAAAATCAGCTGCCTGGTGGGCTTGTCTTAAAATGGCAATATCCAATAGTACTCACTAGAGCCGGGGTGTCCAACCTTGGCAACTTGAAGACATGTGGACTTCAACTCCCAGAATTCCAAGGTTGGACACCCCTGCACTAGAGGATACAAAACATTTGCTAGACCAATACTCGAATACAGTTCATCAGTCTGGAACCCACATTACATATCTGATATAAACACAGTTGAGAAAGTCCAGAAATATTTCACAAGAAGAGTTCTCCACTTCTCTACTCGTTGCAGAATACCTTAGGCCACCAGACTTGAAATTCTAGACCTAGAAAACCTAGAACTACGCCGCCTTCGGTCCGATCTAAGTATAGTATATAAAATCATACATTGCAATGTCCTACCTGTCAATGA
>CM066331.1:210665379-210692879 GCA_033807585.1 Hydrophis major | reverse complement strand
GAAAAGGGCCCCAAAATAACCTGGAAAATGGCCCCAAAACGCCCTGAAAACACCCTGAAAAAGGCCCGAAAAACAGCTGGAAAAAGGGCCTGAAAAAGTCCTGGAAAATGGCCTGGAAAATGGCTCAAACACCGCCTGGAAAATGCTCTCAAAAATGCTCTCAAAAAAGGTCCCAAAAAGGCCCGAAAAAGAGCCAGAAAAGGGGCCTGAAAACGTCCTCGAAAATGACCTCAAAAATGGCTTGGAAAATGGCCATTTTGGGGGGACATTTTCCAGGCTGCCTTCAGATCATTTTTTTGAGCCAAAAATGGTCCAAAATTCCCTGAAAACACCCCAAAAAATGCCCTGAAATCAGCCTGTTTTTTGGCCGATTTTTGGGTCATTTTCCGGCTTTCTTGTGCCCGCAAAGACCAGCTGGCTGGCACACATGAAACCAAAAGAGCAGCAGCTCTGGCACACATGTCATAAGTTCGCCATCATGGGGCTAGCCCAATCTTTTTCAAAAAGCATCAAATATATGCTGGCGGGGGGGGGAAGGGAGGTGGAGTCTGCTTTCTGTCTTTGAAGAAAAACATGTTTCTCCCTTTCTCATCCAGGGAAATATAATATTTTGTCTTTTTAATATTTCTCAAAATATTTCCTTCTTCTTGGAGAGGGGTGGGTGCCTTCCCATAGAGGCCTCCCACATTGTGTGCCCACTGCCGTTTCCCTGGGCTGTGAGCACAGCACATACATCATGAACCCATCTCTTTAGGTGCAACAGGCCCCAGAGAGCCGGAGTTAAAATCTCCCGTCTCTCATTCCTCGTCTGCCTCAGAACACAGAGCCTCTCGGTCCCAAAGAGAAATCCACAGAGGGTGTTTTTGGGCAGAATTGCTAAAGGGAATCCTGTCCTTGGCAAGACATGGAAGAGTTTCTCCATCTCCCACAGAAATTTGGAGGCATCCTTGTCCCACCTGATTTCTCAGGCGAGAGGTTGTGTGTAGAACTCTGGTGGGAGAGGAGAGAAGAGGAGAATGGAATAAAATAGAAAAGAGGGTAGAGAATAGAATTGAATAATATAGAAAAGAGAGAATGGAATGGAATGGAATGGAATAGAACAGAATAATATAGAAAATAGAATAGAACAGATTAGAACAGGGGAGGGGAGGGGAGGGGAGAATGAAATTGAATGGAATGGAATAAAATAGAAAAGAGAGAAGAGAAGAAAGTAGAGAATAGAATTGAATAATATAGAAAAGAGAGAATGGAATGGAATGGAATAGAATAGAACAGAATAATATAGAAAATAGAATAGAACAGATTAGAACAGGAGAGGGGAGGGGAGGGGAGGGGAGAATGAAATTGAATGGAATGGAATAAAATAGAAAAGAGAGAAGAGAAGAAAGTAGAGAATAGAATTGAATAATATAGAAAAGAGAGAATAGAATAGAATAGAATAGAATAGAATAGAATAGAATAGAACAGGAGAGGGGAGGGGAGGGGAGGGGAGAGAGCTGGAAGGGGGATCTTGGAGGTCTTCTAGTCGAGCCCCCTACTGAAGCAGGACATCCTATACCATTTGAGACAAGTTGACTGTCCAGTCTCTTCTTAAAAACTTCCAATGATGAAGCAGCCACAACCTCTGGTGGCAAGTTGTTCCACTGGTTAATTGTCCTCACTGTGAAGAAATTTATTCTTAGTTCTAGGTTGCTTCTCTCTTTGATTTGTTTCTATCCGTTGTTTCTTGTCTTGCCTTCTGGTTCTTTGGATAATAATTTGACCCCCCCCCTCTTCTTCGTGGCAGTCCTTCAAATATTGGTAGACTGCTATCATGTCACTCCTAATTAATTGCACAAGTCTGCCTCCCTTTGAGGAGTTTTATGCTCTGGGGGTCAGAAAGAGAAAAGGGCTGAGAAAATATTTGCAGACCCCTCACATCCTGGACATAAACTGTTTCAATTTCTACTCTCAAAATGACGCTGTGGAGCATTGCATGCCAAAACAACTAGACACAAAGACAGTTTCTTTCCCCTTGTGCCATCATTCTGCTAAACATCTAGTTCTCACAGTGCTGTCTTATGTCTAACGATATTTAGCCATGTAATAAGGCTGTATTACTGTTATTCTTCTCATCTTTCCACTACCTTCTGCTATTGGTATCTTATGATTTTATTACTCCGCTGTTGGTATGCTCATTGAGAGCTTGTGCACCAGAGATGAATTCCTTGTGCGTCCCATCACACTTGGCCAATAAAGAGGATTCTTCTACAGTATTGATATCAAGTTTTAGCGCAGAACAAAGAGGGAGGGAGAAATGGAGAAAGGAAAGAAGGAAAGAGACAGGGAGAAATAGAAGGGAGGAGGGAAACACGGAAAGGGAAAAGGAGAGGGGAAGGGAAGGGAAGGGAAGAAAAGGAAGAAGGGAGGGAAAGAGGAAAGGAAAGGAAAGGGAGAAGAGATGGAAAAAGAAAGGGAAGGAAAGGGAAGGAAGAAGGGAGGAAAAAGGAAAGGAAAGGAAGAAGGGAGGAGAAAGGAAAGGGAGGAAAAAGGAAAGGAAGAAGGGAGAAAAAGGAAAAGGAAGGAAAGGAAAGGAAGAAGGGAGGAGAAAGGAAAGGAAAGGAAAGGAAGAAGGGAGGAGAAAGGAAAGGGAGGAAAAAGGAAAGGAAGAAGGGAGGAAAAAGAAAAGAAAGGAAAGGAAAGGAAGAAGGGAGGAAAAAGGAAAGGAAAGGAAGAAGGGAGGAGAAAGGAAAGGGAGGAAAAAGGAAAGGAAGAAGGGAGGAAAAGGAAAAGGAAGGAAAGGAAAGGAAGAAGGGAGGAAAAAGGAAAGGAAAGGAAAGGAAGAAGGGAGGAGAAAGGAAAGGGAGGAAAAAGGAAAGGAAGAAGGGAGGAAAAGGAAAAGGAAGGAAAGGAAAGGAAGAAGGGAGGAAAAAGGAAAGGAAAGGAAAGGAAGAAGGGAGGAGAAAGGAAAGGGAGGAAAAAGGAAAGGAAGAAGGGAGGAAAAAGAAAAGGAAGGAAAGGAAAGGAAGAAGGGAGGAGAAAGGAAAGGAAGAAGAAAGATCTTTCGGTTGATGGTTACATTTCTTCTCAGCTATAAGCTTCCCTCTTTCACTCCGGCGCGTTTGATGTTAATCAGCTTTGCCTCTTAACATCTCAAGAGCAGGCAAATCTATCCTGATAGGAATCTTAGCAGATATATTGAGATCCATTTCACTGGGGAGATTAAAGGCAGATGAAGAAAGCATTTTCCTTTCGCCCCATTCTTTGGGAGCTGCGGAGGAAAGGGGGAGGGAATGACTCAGACAACCATGTGGATTTTCCTCCCTTGGAACAGCAATTCCAATAATAAGATTAGGAAGAGGAGGAGGAGGAGGAAGAGGAAGCAAGTGGAGGAGGAGGAAGAAGAGGAGGAGGAAGAGGAAGAAGAAGGAGGAGGAAGAGGAGGAGGAGGAGGAGGAAGAAGAAGAGGAGGAGGAAGAGGAAGAAGAAGGAGGAGGAGGAAGAGGAGGAAGAAAGGAGGAGGAGGTGGTTCCACAGCTTTCTGATGTTTTCCGTGCTGCATTCTTCCAGGGCTTTTTAAAAAAATTCCTTGGAAGACATTCATTGCATGATAGAACAAACAAAACAACCTGGTGGGTGGTCAAAAAAGATGGCATCTCTCGTCATGTGACCAGAGACCCTGCCCTGTTTTCACTGGTGCCGTGATGCAGGTAAAAAAAAATGGGCTTAGCATCAATCACATGATCACGATCATACCTTCTTGACTGTACAGCTAGTCCTCCACTGACAAGTGGTTGCTTAGTGACCGTTTGAAGCTATAAGGGACTCCCCAAAAGATTCTGTTTCCTGTGGGACCTTGTCCCACAGTCACATGACTCCCATTTCGAGTGCTTGGCCACTGGACGCTCTCTATGTCCATCAGTTTGCAGCATCCTCTAGTTGGGTGACCACAATTTACAATGTTTTTGCCAGAAAAAACAGCATTTACTTCCAATTTGGGGCCAAATAAATGCCCATGGCTAACAATGGGTTCATTTTATGATTGCGGTGTTCAGTTAATGAGACGTGGTTGCGTCATGACCCACAATCCTCACGAAAAGTTTCCATTATAAGTGGTGAGATTCCATTTTTTTTTTACTACTGGTTCTGTGGGTGTGGCTTGGTGGGCGTGGCAGGGGAAGGTTACTGCAAAATCCCCATTCCCTCCCCCACCCCACTAACCTGCTTTCCAGCTCCGTTCTCCTGTGCAGGGCAACCAAAGAGCTAGCCGATCAGCTGGGACTCAATGGGAGGCAGGGAATAGCATAGCATAGCATAGCAATATATATATATTGCTATATTGTGTGTGTGTGTGTGTGTGTGTGCAGGTCTAGGTGTGTTCGGGTCTTTTCCCATATAAGATTAACAGTATCTTGGCAATGTTTTGGCGAGGTCCCACTCGCCATCCTCAGGCTGGTGCTTTCGGCCGGTGCAAGCAGTGTGTGATCGGAGCTGCCGTCTCTCTATAAATACTGATGGTGGGGGCTGATGTGCTGGGCTGGTTGGCTGTGCTGCTGCCTCTTGATTGGTTGGATGGAGTTGATGTTGGTATAATGGGCTGTGTGATGGCCTTGTGAGTTTTGTTGTGGAGATATCCTGGATCTTGTGCTGTAATCTCCTGGGTCGTTTGTTTTGTAGTGATCTTTTTTCCATCAGCCTCTCGTGTTTTAACGGCTTGGGTTGTGTGATGGGCTTGTGAGTTCTTTTGTTGTGGTATCCTGGGTCCTGCATTGTAATCTCCTGGGTCATTTGTGTTTTGATCTCTTTTCCATTAGCCTCCTGCATAGTAACGGCTTGGGTAATGGGTTGTGTGATGACCTTGTGAGATTTATTGCTGTGGTATCCTTGGTCTTGTGCTGTGATATCCTGTGTCATTTGCTGTGTTGCAACTTCTTGAGTTCTTGTGATGTCCTGAGCGGGTGGCTGTGATGTAGCATTCTGGGTTTTAGTCTGGCTTCGAGTTTGGGGTCTGGGTCTGTGTTCTTGGCGTGTGTCAGCTTGTTTGGTTTTGGGGTCAGGGGGTGCGACAGCTGGCGAAGCAGCTGTGGTCTGTTTTCTGGATGGTGGTTGTCCTTCATTCATAGGATGGGCTTGGGCCTGGGTCTGATGAGGGGGATTGGTGGTGGTGTCCCGTGTTGTTTTGGGTCTGGTGTTGGTTTTTGTGGCTGGGACTCATTTGTTGGTGAGGGCTAGCTTCCAGATGTCTGGTAGGCGGGAGGTATCGTCCCATCTATTCATGTTATGGGGGTATTTCTCTATCTCGATGGCTTCCCTGATTATTCTCTTGCTGAAGTGTTCAGTGTTGGATATTAATTTGGTTCACACAGCCCATTATACCAACATCAACTCCATCAACCAATCAAGAGGCGGCAGCGCAGCCAACCAGCCCAGCACACCAGCCCCCAACACCAGTATTTATAGAGAGACGACAACTCCGATCACACACTGCTTTCACTGGCACAAAGCCGAAAGCACCAGCCTGAGGATAGCGAGTGGGACCTCGCTGAAACGTCGCCAAGATACTGTTAATCTTACACGGGAAAAGACCCAAATACACCTAGACCTACATACCTGTACCCGTGAAAATCTACGAAGATAGATAGATAGATAGATAGATAGATAGATAGATAGATAGATAGATAGATAGATATGGTATTCAGCTTTGTTTGGTTATTTTCCCACATCATTATAGTTGTGCTTTTAAAGTTGTAGCAACATTTTGGCAGAATCTCATCTGCCGAAATCAATACAGAAGCCTGATGATGGCAGATGAGATTCTGCTGAAACGTTGCTACAACTTTAAAAGCACAACTACTATGACGTGGGTAAATACCCAAACAAAGCTGAATACCATACATGTAAGTATCCGTGAAAACTTAAGAAAACTACATATACATATACATATACATATACATATACATATACATATACATATACATATACATATACATATACATATACATATACATATACATATATCTTTGGTTATTCAGGTTTTCTCCTGCATAAGATTGGAAGTATCCTGGCGATGTTTTGATGAAGTCTCATTCATCATCTTCAGGCTTGTGTCTTCGGCTCTGTGCTTCTCAGAGTGAATTCACTCCGAATAACCAAAGATCCACATACAAATACCCACGAGAACCTATATATAATATATAATACGTGGGAAAATACCCGAACAAAGCTGAATGCCATACATCTAAGTACTCGCGAAAACTTAAGAATATATATATATATATATATATATATATATATATATATATATATATATATATATATATATCCCCTTCCCTTCCTTCCTCTCTCCCTCGCTCTCCCTCTCTCTTTCTCTTTCTCCCTCCCTCCCTCTCTTTCTCTTTCTCTCTCTTTCTCTCCCTCCCTCTCTCTCCTTCTCCCTCTTTCTCTCTCTTTCTCTCCTTCCCTCCCTCCCTGCCTCCTTCTCCCTCCCTCCCTCCCTTCCACAAACCATAACTAGGCAGCGCATAATAATAGTTTGTTTTGAATTCTCAGATTCTTTTCAACCTATTTCTGAAGAAATTATTAGTGTAGTAACCTCCTCTTCCTCTTCTCTTTTCTCTTTCTCCTCTCAAAGACTTGAGGGATTTGAGCTCACAAATCTCAAGGTAATGGAATTTCCCAAGCCTGGGAATAAAGAATGGAACATTTGCAAAACACCGAAGAAACACAAAATGCAGGAACTTTCCTTTCCTATCCCATAACTGCTAGCCAGCTTCCCCTTAAATCAAAAGCGAGCACCTGAAGGAGATCAAAGGCATTGTGGAGGATCTATTTTAACACACCGCTGATCAAATAAGGGCTACAGAACACATGTACTCAGTTTTCAAGGTTCTATCATATAATCCTCTTTTCTTTGCAGTAAACGTGGCAGAACCTAGATTGTTTTGTTATTATTAAGGAGTTTGATACTCTGTCCCAGGGAGAAAGCATTGCATTAGTTCTAGGGTGGCAATAAATCCCTAAATGCGATATCTCTTTTACTGACTGGCTTGTTTTATCAAGAGGCAAAAGATCTCATGAACCACGGTCCCCCTTCAACAAATGTGTAGAACAGCTAGAGTCTTGTAATGGGGCTGGTGGCAAGCTAGATGTCCTTGAAGGACCAGGACTGATAGAATTGAATAATCAGGAGATGGATTCCAGTTGTCAAAATCTCTCTGGAAAACGTAGAGATCACGAGATTGCCCATAAGTATTCCAGATGGCGGCTTCCCTCAAGTAAACAGCAGAAATGGGAGTTAACAGATAATGGATAATCGGAGTTGGAAGGGACCTTGTAGGTCATCTAATCCAACCCCCCACCCAAGCAGGAGACCCTACACCATTTCTGACAGATGCCAGTCCAATCTGACCTGTGGAGCTCACATTGTAGCCCTGATCAAAAGGGTCCAGCAGAGATTATACTACCTGAGGCTTCTCAGAAAACAACAACTGAATGAGAAACTGCTGATGACCTTTTACTGCCGCACCATAGAGAGTATCTTAACTTACTGCACCTGTGTTTGGTTTGCCAATTGCACAGGTGCAGATAGGACAGAGCTCCAGAGGGTTAACGTCATTGCCCAGAGGATCATTGGTTGTCTTCTCCCCTCTTTGGAAGAGCTTCATAGCTCCCTCTGCCTGAAGAAAGTTCAAAACATTCTCACAGATCCATCTCATCCTGGGCAGCCTTTTTTTTTTTTTTTTTGAACTATTACCATCTGGCAGATGGTACAGGAGAATAAAAACAAGGACAAATAGGCTGCAAAACAGCTTCTATGCCAGGGCAGTAGCTCTGTTGAATTCTACCGTATAGCGCAGTGTTGGTGCAGTGTCAGTGGGTTTTCAATTCGATGTGTGGAGTGTGAAGGAGGTGTGTTTGTGTTTATTTTCATGGTCACGATGTGCACTGAAAACAGTGTTTGATTTTGTTGTACGAGGTGGAATGACAATAAAGTAAACTAACTAACTAACTAAGGTTCGGGGTGGCAGAGTCTGGAGATCGGCAACCTGACAAGCCACCTGTGAACCGCCTGCAGACTGGAGGATGATGGTTAATGTCCACTGATGAGACATTAAGGGGGAGCACGTGGTGAGGGTAGCTGTAAAGGTACGGGGTGAGAGAGGATTCCAGGCAGCTAATAGGCTGGGAATAGATGATAGTCAGGTAATGACAGGCCAGGATTAAGGAGCGCAGTGCAATTAAGAGTTGGATGGTTGTGTATTTGGTTGTAAATTTTTGTTCCGGTCCCATTAAAAGGTGAGTGTGACTGGGTGAGTGTGGCTTTTTTTGGCAGCAAACTCCTGTTTTGGGGCCTTCTGGGCCTCAGGAAAGCTTCCTGGGGGGGGGGGGCATTTTTCCACCAAAGTCAACACAAGATAAACTCAAGTTTGTTCCCAGCAAACACTGCTCTCAGCTTGCATCTCTTTTAAAGTCTCTTCCCAGATGCAGCTAATGAAGGGAATCAGGGCCCTTTCCTCCCCTATAAGCCACATTGCTCCCTTCTCTGTTCCTCCCTGAGTGCCCTAGGATGAAGAGGGGGTGGGCCTGGATCTTCCTCCGAATTCCCTCTCCCTTGTTCTATCTCTCCCCTACTCTGCCCAGCCAGACTTTGCCCTTCCCCAGTTTCCTCCACAGCCAACAGAGCCACACTCCCACTCCCTGTCAGCTGTTCATCTTCCTCCTCAGATTCAGACTCCGACAAGGGCATGACAATTATGTATTCAGGGGTCCTGGAGGCAGAAGTTTAGAATCAGTTCTCTTTCAGGGAGCCACCAATAACCACCTATCTGCCTCTGAAAAACCGTCACATTCCCAGGATATTTTATAGATACTCCTCAACTTATAACACAGTTGAGCCACAAAATTTCTGTTGTTGCTAAATGAGACATTCGTAAAGTGAGCTTTGGCCCCATTTTATGACCTTTCTTGGCGCAGTTGTTAATTGAATCACTGCAGTTATCAAGTCAGTCACACGGTTGTTAAGTGGATCTGGCTTCCTCTGTTGTCTTTGCTCGTCAGAAGGTCACAAAAGGGGATCGCGTGACCCCGGGACACTGCGCCGGTCATAAATATGAATCCATCACCATAACATAGAGGTTAGTTTGAGGGTAAAGGAATGGGGGTTTGAGCAGGTGACAACAGAATCAGGTAGGGAGTTCCAGGCATTGACCATTCTGTTGCTGAAATCGTACTTCCTGCAATCGAGTTTGGAGTGGTTTACATTTAGTTTATATCTGTTGTGTGCTGTTGTGTTGTTGGGTTAAAGCTGAAATATTCATTAACTGGTAAGATGTTGTAACATATGATTTTATGTACTATGCTTAAGTCCAATCTTAGCCGGCACGGTTCAAGGTTGTCTAAGCTAGAATCTCAAGCCTGGTGATGTAGGGTGTTCTGTTATGAACAGAGGAGTGTAGTCCCCTTCTGGTAAAATACTTCTGGACTCACTCAATTATATTTTTGTCTGATATATAGTGCGGATTCCAGATAGTGGAACCTGCTTGCTTCCCTATTTTAAACAACAGACAGTGTGTCATTGTTGGGCAGTGACGTGCAGTGATCCTCCACAAGAAACAATTATGCCAGCAGTTTGTGTGTGTGTGTTTTCTTAAACACACAATTCCTTGGAGGATGGTTTATTTGCTTTCCCTTATTTGCAATTAATGGAACAAGGGGTACATCCCTGTCGAGACAACATCACCAAGGTTGCTTACAGTCAAATTATATTAATTGGAAGCCAAAGCTAACATTCAGATGTTTGCTTTTCAAAAGCAACCGTTTATAAGAAAGAAAGAAGAAAGGGAGAGAAGGAAAAAAAAGAGAGAGAAATGTCCCTGGGTTACAGATCTCCTTTGGGTTACAGATCTCCTTTTCAAAGTTGCTCCTAAAGTGCGTTAAATTTAGGGACGTGCATCATTTATTTATTTTTTAAAGGCCTTTTAAAAAAAAAAATCATCTGCATTTGAAAAAATGGAATTTGGAGCTTCAAATAAATATATCTGAAGCAGCCATCCAGTCTTTCCTCTGTGCAGTGAATACAGGTAGTATTCACTGCACAGTAGACTTATAATGCTTATTCCAACTCATAAAATATTTCTATGGTCTTGGGGAGATGGGTTCAAAAGAGCAGTGCAGTAGCTTGGAAACTGTAAGTGCATTGCATAAATAGTTTTTCAAAAGTAGTAACTAGGTGACTGAAGTTTCTCCAGCACAAAATTCTAACTGGATAGTATGATTGATGACTCTTGGCTATGGATGTGTCCCATTGGAGAATATGAATTACGATATACTCAGGAGGTGGGGGAAAACTAGGGTCAAGGGTGACCATGAATGATGTGTCTCAGAGTCGGCTACACCCAGGCAGTGCCGGCATGTTAACTCCCAATAAATCCTTTTGAAATTTTGGAAGTTTGGCTCGAGACTCGTGATTTAAATGGGGGTAACTGCCAGAATCCTGATAGGTTCATTTAATGACTGTTTGAAATTATAACGGCACTGAAAAAGTGACTTACAACAGTGTATTTTTTTACATTTGTGACCATTGCAGTATCCCCACAGTCACATGATCAAAACTGAGATGCTTGGCAACCGACTCGTATTTATGACGATTGCAGTGTCCTGGGAGTTGTGATTAGCAAAAGTCAAGGGGGAACCAGATTCACTTAGCAACTGTGTTATTCACTTAACAACTGCAGTGATTCACTTAACCACTGCGGCCAGGGGGGTTATAAAATGGGGACAAATCTCACAACAGTGGTCTTGCTTAGCAGTGGGAAGTTTGGGCAGAGTTGTGGAAAGAAACATGTGTTTGTTCCCCTTAATGGTGAACTGGATCACTTAGTGACAAGCTGCCATTTGAGAGCTTATACGAAAAGCAGATTTTTTCTCCAAGTAATAAATACTACCCTTAATTGGATAATGACCTAGATATTAACATGAATAATGACCTAGATATGAACAAGTAGAACACTTATTCCTTTTATCCTGAACCAATGCATTCCAAAATATAACCTATATCTTATACATAACTTCTGGAATTCCTCATACCTTACAAAATCAACCACAAAATTTCCTTAATACACGTAGCATACTATTATGTGCAGAGGTGGTAGTCAGCCAGTTCTGACCAGTTCTGGAGAACCGGTGGCAGAAATTTTGAGTAGTTTGGAGAACTGGAAAACCCCACCTCTGACTGGCCCTGCCAACCCCATCTCTTCTCTGCCTCCCATTGAGTCCCAGCTGATCGGCTGGGTCTTCTTTGGTTGCCCTGCACAGGAGAACTGTTGTGGTTAGCTGGCAGCAGAGGAAGACAGTTGAGGAGAGTGAGGACTTAGATGGCGGGCCGGGACCATTAGGGGCTACTGCCTTCAGAGATTGTGGGAGCTGGCAGCAGTGATGAGGAGGTTCCTGAGGAGCCTGTGCCAAGTGAGAGCAGGGCTGCTCACAGGAAAGAGCAACTGCAGCAGCACGAGTGACTCGGGAGTAAGGCTGCAAAGTAATGGCCTCTCCTTCAAGAAGATAAAGCCAGCTGTGAATTGGACGTTCTTTGCAGGAAGCAAAGTTGTTTTGAAACTCGAGTCTCATTGACATTGCAGTATCTTAGTTGGTATTTGAAGACTTCTTTTTTTTTTTAAACAAATTTTATTGATTTTAAAGACAAACAAACCATCATTAACCATTAAATACATAAAACCTCTTTCCATTATTAATTTTACAAGTCAAGTAAAATATTATTTTATACAACATAATTCTGTTTTACACCATTTCAATATAAACATATAGATATCTCTTAACAAATTTCTCATTATTTCTCTTTTTGTATTCAATTTCATTGTTATTATTATTATTTTCTCTATTTATCCAATTTATAATCATCATCTTCATTCTTCTCTGGCTTGATTACCATTATTCTCATCCAACATTCCTCCAAGGTTTTATTAATTCTCAAACAAAACATAGACACACAAAACACAAAAATATAAAACTTCTTTTAAGAAAGTAGTTTGGCCCCAGATTACCTCTCTTTGTATGGACTTCAATTAAATTCGTGCTCATCTTGTATACCATTACCTATCTTATTTACCATTCTATATCTTCTATATAACTTCTCCCCGCTTTTCATTCTTCTTATTTCTATTTTATTTAATTCATTTTAATTTAAATCATTATATTTGTATTTTTTGTCCATTCTTTCCAGATTATCCATTTATCTCATTCCCTATAGTAAAAAAAAAAAAAGAATTTATCCTGAAATCACTGATCAGAGTATGATGCCTTTCTATCCTCCCCCTAAATTAATATTTAAAATAACACCTGATACCCAATCTGATTCTGCTTAGTACATTCTACCTCCTAACCTTTAAAGAGAAAAAATAATAAATTCATAATAATTAATATAATCAGATAATAAGTCTAAATATTAAATCTTATAACATTCCGATTGTCTATTTCGAAAAACAAGTGCTACAATTTTATTAAATTTTAAAATCTATCATTACTGAACATTTCAATATTTTAATCTTTTATTAATTCTTATAACATTCTAGTTTTCTATTTCTAATACATAATACCATCTTATGTACCTTGCAGAATCTTCTTTTTTAAATAAATTATACCTTACCCTTTATCCCCCCCAAAAAAATCCTTTTTTCCCATCTTGTTTCATACCTTTGTGGCTTTTCCCTCTCTTTTCCCTTCCTTTCTTATCCCCCCTGGCCTTTTTACCCCCCCCCCCCACTAACCTCCGCCTTTTTAGCTTTCCCTCTCTGTTGTAATCCTTTCTCCTTTTGCTCAGTAACATTAAGTTGGTTTTGCATCTTATTTTTTCCTTTCTTAAGTGTTTTTTTAAGTCTTAAGTCCTTCATTTTCCTTCCTTTTTTTCTCCTTTCTCTCTTAATTAATTTTTTAGATTCACTGAAGATGGCGTCTTCTTCTTCTTCTATTTCCTCCATCTGTTGTTGTGTTTGCTGATAAATAGCAAGCGCCATTTCTAAAGAAAGGAAAGCTTCTTTCACAGCATCCTTACTTTCTTGATATTCCTTTCTAAGTTCATCATCAGATAAAGCCATTCTTTGTTCTTCTTAGAGCAACCAAAATGTTTCAAAAGTTAAAACAATTCCTCAAAGTCCCAGAGACATCAATCAGTTCAAACAACGCACAAAATTCTCACTTTCTCTTCCTGGGGTGGTATCAGTAAAAGGGAAAAGAAAAAAAGCCCAATCTGTATTTTACAGCCTTGTTGCAATCAATTTCTAGTCTCAAGATCTTCAAGGCATCTCCTCCAGCAAGATCTTAATATATATATATATTTTTGTCCTCTCCCTTCCCACTTATAACAAGAAGCCAAGTTTTTACCTTTTATAAAAAATAACAGGTTTCTCAATGGCCATTTGTTGATTCCATAGGGAAGGAGGGTAAACTTTCCTTTCAGCACCTCAATTTTGCCGCTTGAAATCCTCCTCTGGAAACCACGTATTTTTCAAAAAATCATAGTTCTCAGGATTAAATGCCTCTTAAAGTCCTGGATCAGCCAAAAAACTTTCTCTTGAAAACTTTCTCCCCTCTTCCTCCTGCTCAGTCTTACCCAGCTGCCGGCTTCTTTGTGGCGGCCATTACAGACTGCCGCTTGACCGCCTTGAGAAAAGGGGGTTTTGCCGGCTGGGGAGGGGGTCTGCAACACCCCCAAACCCCTCACCAGCTCCCTCCTATCTTCAGCTGCCTCTGTGGGGCAGCCTTAGCCTCCAAACCCGTCCAGATCGGAGGCACCAAAACAGCTAGCGCGGCAGGGATCGCGCAGGATCGCAGAACCCTGCCGCTGGCGAAGCCGACAAACCGGAAGTTCCACGGTATTTGAAGACTTCTTGTGTTGTGAAATATTTCTCAGTAACCTTATCTGTTATTCTTGGCAGCCTCGCACAGTTTTGGCGAGGCTTGTGCTTATCAAAGTTAATTAGCTTGCAGCAGCCTTTTCACCGGGGATTCGTAAGAAGCATTAAAAGGTTTCTGTTCCCTTTGGTTCATGTTTATTTGATTGGACAAGGGTTTGGGTCAGAACAAGAACGGAGCTGGAAAGCAGGTTAGTGGGGTGGAGAAGGAATGGGGATTTTGCAGTATCCTTCCCCTGCCAAGCCAAGCCACGCCCACAGAACGCCTGCCAAGCCACGCCCACAGAACCGGTGGTAAAAAAATGTTGAATTCCACCAATGATTATGTGCTCCTTTACTATATTTTTACTACTGTTATCCATGTGCTTTATGCCTTCCTGTACTAAACAAGTACAGGAAATCCTTGACGTACGATCACAATCGGGCCCAAATTTTTTGTTGCTAAGCAAGATAGCTAAATGGGAAATTAAACGTGAAGTCGAGCAGTTGTCGCAAAGGTGGTTTTTTTTCAAGAGGCAACTGGACTTTCTTGGTTTTTCCTTGAAGTTGTTTCGCTTCTCATCCAAGAAGCTTCTTCAGTTCTGATGGAATGGTGGAGGATGGAAGGATTTATAGTCCTTGCAGTTATCTGTTCCTCTGAGAGTTGTTGAGGCCGCTTGGAAGTTTATCTGTGCCCTCAGGGTCACCTGAATAGTGCAAATGGGTGTGGAAGCTTCTTGGAAGTGCTAAAGGGATAACACTGGATGACCGAGAATCTCCATGTTAAACATGTTAAACCTGGATAAATGAAACACAACGGTGGTTTCACTAATGCTTCTTGGGTGAGAAGTGAAATGTCTTCCAAAAAAACCAAGAAAATTCAGTTGCTTCTTGAAATACCACTGTTGGGACAACCATGTCCTGGATGATGGAGAATCTCCATAGTGGTGTTCACCTAACACAGGGGTGTCAAACTCAAGGCCCACGGGCCAAATTCAGCCCATATGGCTCACCGGGCTCTGCCCTAGAAACAGGAAAGTGGTGCCTCTGTGAGGGGGCTAGCAAAGCAAACTGAAAAATAAAGGGGAGAAATGTTTCCCCTTTTGTATTTGAGCATCCAAGAAGGGACAGGAAAGGGAAAGAGGAAAGACAAAGAAAAAGAAGGGAAGATGGAAAAAGAGGAAGGACAGAAAGATAAGGAAAGAGGGGAGGGAAGAAGAAAAGGGAAGGAAGGAAGGTTACAATGAGAGGGAGGGAAGATCTGAGTGGAAGTCCTGCCTTAGTACTTGGCCACCATAGGTGCCCCCGACTTGAGTGATGTTGGGCTGGCCACACCCACCCTGGCCCTGGTGCAGCCCTCAATGAAATCCTGTTTGGCACCTCTGACTGTTCTGACCCAAACCTTGTTCCAAGGAAACAAACACAGAACAGAGGTAACAGCAAAACCTTTTAACGATTCTTTAAGAATTCTGTTCCTTACCGGCTAAAAGGCTGTTTCGAACTAATTGTCTCTGATAAGAATGAGCCTTGCTAAGGTTGTTCAAGGCTGCCAAGAACACTAGATAAAGTTGCAAAGAAATATTTCAAACACAAAGAGCCTCCAAACATAAACTAAGGGAGTCCGAACATCCACAAGGCTTGAGTGCAAAAAAAAACTTCTTTGCTTCCTGCAAAGAACTCTGGTTTCTCAGCTGGCTTTTTTCTTTGAAGGGAGGGGCCGTTACCTTGCAGCCTTACTCTCAAGTCGCCCATGCTGCTGCAGCTGCTCTTTCCTTCGAGCAGTCCTGCATGCACGCAGCCTGGGTACGGGCTCCTTGGGAGCCTCTTCCTCACTGCTGCCAGCCTCCACAATCTCCGAAGGCAGCATTCCACTCCCTTATGGTCCTGGCCCCATCCCTGCATTACACGCAGGCCCCTCATCTGAGTCCTCGCTCTCTGAGACCTCAGACATCTGCACCTGCTGCTGGCAAACCACAACACTGACATAACATATCCAGTTATAATGGCTTTGTTCACACATGGTTGGGTTGCCTACGATATATTGAAACCATATATTTCCATCACCACTTTAATCTAATGTGGAATTTTGTCCAAACTCCACCCAAATGTATTACTTACAAAGTTCTAAACCACAGTCTGATATGTTTCCTTTCTGTCAACCAACCTTCTACAGGTCCTGAGTTGCGTGAACCCTGATAATGTCAACACCCCTGAGATTCCAGTGAAGATCTTGAACTGTGACACCATCACCCAAGTGAAGGAGAAGTTCCTCGATGCCATCTTCAAGAATGTGCCTTGTTCTCATCGTCCCAAAGCTGCAGATATGGATCTTGGTGCGTTGAGTATCTTCTTAGATCAATGGAAATGGATAAACCATGGAACCCGTCCATCCATTCGTAGAATTGTGTGTTAGGTTGACGTATTCAGGGTCTCCCCTGGGCAGAAAATGCTCCTTCTTGGGCATTTGGGAGGTAATGACATATCGGAAATTAAAACCTCACCTTAGTTAGGAGAGATGGCTAGGTTTGGGGCAGGATGGGAAGCGATGGGATGGGATGGGATGGGATGGGATGGAATGGAATGGAATGGAATAGAATAGAATAGAATAGAATAGAATAGAATAGAATAGAATAGAATAGAATAACAGAGTTGGAAAGGTCTTGGAGGTCTTCTAGGCAGGAAACCCTGCACTACTTCAGACAAATGGTCATCCAACATCTATTTAAAAACTTCCTGTGTTGGAGCATTCGCAACTTCTGGAGGCAAGTTGTTCCACTGGTTAATTCCTCTCACTGTCAGGAAATTTCTTCGTAGTTCTAAGTTGCTTCTCTCTTTGGTTAGTTCGTTGCTTCTTGTCCTGCCCTCAGGTGCTTTGGAGAATAGCTTGACCCCCTCTTCTTTGGGGCAAGAAAAAAATCATAAAGTATTGGGAGTTACAAATTGAAGTTGAGCGACTTTGGGAAAAGAAATCGTGTGTTATCCCAATTGTAATTGGAGCCCTTGGAGCAATACCTAAAGGCCTGCCTCGCTATTTGGAAATCCTGAATTTGTCAGACTTGAATACCCTGATTCTACTAAAAACCACCCTATTTGAAACAGCTGATATCCTCCAACGCTACCTGAACAGTTCCTAGGTCCTTGGTTAAGACTCGAGCTGTTGAGCGACCAACCAGCCCCAAACGCTGTGAATCTCACTAAAGATTAAATAATCATAATCATAATCATAATCTCTATTAACCATTTAAGAGGGCAGTTGCTAGTATCCATCTGTGTCAATTTGTGTGTCTATGTGTCTGTCTCTTTGTGTGTGTGTGTGTGTGTGTCTGTCTGTCTGTCTCTCTCTCTTTGTCTCTCTCTCTGTCCTTGAAATATGATCATGTGGAAGAAGGTCAGCCATGTCAATTTATAGGAGGAGCCCGAAGGATGCTGGGCACCGAGACTCACTTTGAACCCCAGACAATCTGGGGAAAAAGTTGTTGACTGCTATTTGATCGCTGATGTCATGCAGGAGAGCCAGCGAAATTATCCTCCCTCCTGACAGAAACCTCGTCTGCCTTCTCTCTCCCTCTCCCACCAGAGAGATGTGCTCATCAGGGTGAAGGTGGCATGAAAGGCAAAACTGATCAGAGTTTAACATTTTATATTGCTTCAGTGCAAGCTAGCAGCCGCTTCAGCCATTAAAACTCTTCTTCCACGACATTGACCCCAGAATTCTCTTCAGCTCCAGGCTTATTTTGAACTTCCTGGCAATTATTTTGTGCCAGAAGCCAAATTCAAAGACCATGATCTCTTGGCCCTGTGGTCCCTTTTTGCCATGTCCACGGCAGGCAAGCTCTGATGTCCCACTCACCATTGTAGCCATATAACTTAACTCAGTTTCTACAAGCCAAG
This sequence comes from Hydrophis major, assembly GCA_033807585.1. Classification (NCBI taxonomy): domain Eukaryota; kingdom Metazoa; phylum Chordata; class Lepidosauria; order Squamata; family Elapidae; genus Hydrophis; species Hydrophis major. Next base: position 210,675,108 of record CM066331.1, on the reverse strand, counting down.
TGAGAAGGCCAAAATGGTGCCTGGAATGGCTTGGGGGGTCCTCAGTGCTCTCTTTATGCATTTTATTTTATTTATTTAGTTTAGTTTGTCAAGCATGCATGAGAAAACAAGTATGAACATAACATATAAACATATAAGTGTAAACGGGTATAAGTATGTACATAATAAAAGAGTATAAATAAATGGGAACAATACGACAGGGACAGTAGGCATACTGACATACTTATGCACACCCTCTTAGGAATGGGGTGAGGTCCACAGTAGACAGTTTAAAGTTAAAGTTTTGGGGATTTGAGGATGAAAACAACAGAGTCAGGGAGTGAGTTCCAGGCAATGACCACTCTGTTGGTGAAGTCGTATTTTCTGCCATCGAGTATGGAGTAGTTTACTTTGAGTTTGCATCGATTGCTTGTCCGTGTGTTATTGTGGTTAAAGCTGAAGTAGTCGTTGACAGGTAGCACATTGTAGCAGACAATTTTGTGGACTAAGCTTAGGTCAGATAGTTCTAAGTTGTCTAATTTCAAGCTTGAAATCTTGAAATTTCAAAAATTTCAAGCCTGGTGCCATAAGGTATTTTTTTGCAAGCTGAGGAGTGAAGTACTCTTCTTGTGAAATACCTCTGGACTCGTTCAATTGTGTTGGTGGTTTTCTTGCAAGGCATTTCATTAACCAAATTAGATTACATTATCAGTGCTAGAAGGATATGCAGTTTAAAGGGTGGAGCAGGGGGAGATGGAGGAAGAGAAGGAGAACAATCAACCCATGGAACAGAAGTTGACCTCGGAAGTTGTGGGAGTGTCATCACTTGAGGCTTTCAAGAAGAGATTGGACTGCCATTTGTCAGAAATGGTGTAAGGTGTCCCACTTGGGCAGGGGGTTGGACTAGATGACCTACAAGGTCCCTTCTGATTATCTGTTATCTGAGAAGCGAAAGAAATGAAGGGAAGAAGAACTGGGGGTTACTTGGTGCTCTCTGAGGTTAATGATTTTCTTGCAGATGTTTCATTACCCAAACTGGGTTACATCACCAGTGATTCAACAGTCAAACTATTTACTGAAGTGAACTTTCTTTTGCCAGATATTTTTAAACAGAACCTCCTCTATTCAAGATGTTTTCCTTTAATTAACTACCCAGTCCCCTGCAAAACAGTTTTAAAATATCTCCTTCCAGTTTGTGACATATTGAACTTTGGGGTTTTACAGACTTCTGAACTTTGGAATGCAGTTTTCCAATTAAAAATGGGACAAGCAGAGGGAGAGAAGTGCTTCCGAGAGAGAGAGAGAGAGAAAAGGAAAGAGAAAAAGAAAGAGAGAGGAAAGAAAGAAAAATGAGAGAGAGATGAAGAAAGAGAGAGAGAGAGAGAAAGAGAAGGAAAGAGAGAAAGAAAGAGAGATGAAAGAAAGGAAAAAAAGAATGAGAAAGAGAGATGGAGAAAGAAAGAGAGAGAGAAAGCGAGGAAGAGAGAGAAAGTGAGAGAGAGAGAAATAAAGAAGAGAAAGAGGGAGAAAAAGAAAAAGAAAGAAGAGGAAGAGAGAGAAAGGAAAGAAAGAAAGAAAGAAAGAAAGAAAGAAAGAAAGAAAGAAAGAAAGAAAGAAAGAAAGAAAGAAAGAAAGAAAGAAAGAAAGGAGGGAGAGAGAGAGAGAAAAAAAGAGAAAAAGACTGAGAAAGAGATAGTGAGAAAGATAGAGGAAGAGGAATACAGAGAAAAAATAGAGAAAAAGAAGAGAGAGGAAGAAAGAAAAAAGCAAGGAGGGAGAGAAAAAGAGAAAGAGGATGAGAAAGAAAAATAAAGAGAAGAGAAAAATAGGGAGAAAAAATAGAGGAAGAGATAAAGGGAAGACTGACTGAGAAATAATGCTATTTTTGTTCAACACGGAGTAAGAATTACCTATTCTTGTTGACTCCAGAGCTTTCCTTGCATGATCTCATGCCATTGGCTGAAGCACTGTTACTTTTCAAAAGTCATCAGTCTGACTCCCGGCTCTCACATTTTCTGCCATCCCAGGCAACCTTGCTAAAATCCTCCAAAGAGGATGCTATTAGATCCATTCTGGTCTTATCACACTCTGGCCAAGATGTAAGGAGAAACATGTCAGCCTATATTTTCTCATCACGGTCTGCTGTGCGTGGGTGGGCCCTGTTTAGGAGCAGACAGGTAGTCTTCAATGTACCACGGTCACTAAGCCTAGATGTCAGCATTCCAGAAAACTTCCATCCAACAAATAACTCCGAGACAGACATCCTCTCCCAAGGTTCCTTTTATTAGAGGAGTAAACTGGCACATCTGGGAAATCACGAATCTGAAAGTTCCAGATTCCCTTGCAATAAGTAAAAAAATTATAAATGCGTCCCCTGCACCCATCATCGCATCACATGCCCCAATCATCATCCATCCCAACTTGAGACGTCCTCTCACCCAGGTGCAGAAAGAACATGACCTTGATGTAGAAGAAGAATGCTACTAGGCCTAACCACCTATGCTCCAAGAAATTCTCCCCTCCCATTTTCCCAGGCTCAAGAAGGGGGCAGCGTGGAAGCGTCTGGTCTCAATGTGGCTTTCAAAGCTGACACCAGAATTATGGCTGTCAGTCATGCCAGTCATCGCACAACTGACTTGGTTTTTACGAAATGACTTAGAGCGGTTGTTGCGGAGCGGTGGTTGTTATAAAACAAACGCTGGGTTCATGAATCAAAGACTGTGATCATTAAACGAACATGTCGTGTGCCAGGGGTGTTTTAGCCAAAAACCAGAAATAAATGGTGCATTTTGGCAACATAAACCACAATAATTCATGCAGCTATAATTGTGTGCTGAAAATGCACTCATGCGACTGCTTGAATGGCGCTGGACATCCAAAAAATTGAATCTGAGAAATAAATATTTTTGGGGAGGGCGTCTGTCAGAGCTTTGAATGTTTGCCAAATGACTGGACGTTAAGTGAGACCACAGGGTATTCGGCTTTGTTGTATATATACAATACACAATACAGAAGCCTGATGATGTCAGATGAGATTCTGCCGAAACGTTGCTACAACTTTAAAAGCACAACTATAATGACGTGGGAAAATACCCGAACAAAGGCCCCCTTGGATTAATTTAAATGAATCTCCCCTTTGCATCCTAGGGAAGGAGGAAATGTTGGCCTGTTAACAAGTTAATCTAGGATTATGTTCACTCATGCCAGCCAAACAGAAGGAACGTAGCCAGGGGTGGGATTCAGCCGATTTGTCCTGGTTCAGGCGAACCGGATGTTTAATTTACATCTGGCTCACCGAACCGGTAGTTGAACTGACCAGCTTGCCCTTCCCACCTTGCTCTCCCCCTCCCAGGAGTCTCCACACAGCCTGTTTTAGATGCAGGTGAGTACAGAGTTTGTGTGGAGGCTCTGGGAGAGGAAAAACTGGGCCGAACCGGAAGTTCCAGGTTCACCAGCAGCAGGTACAGATGGCTCTCGGAGAGCGAGGACTCAGATGAGGCACCTGTGTGGGATGCAGGGAGGGGGCCAGGACCATCAGGGAGTGGAATGCTGCCTTTGGAGATTGTGGGGGCTGACAGCAGTGAGGAAGAGCACCCCGAGGAGCCTGTGCCCAGTGCGTGTGTGCGCAGGGCTGCTCGTAGGAAAGAGCAGCTGCAGCAGCACAGGCGACTCGGGAGTAAGGCTGCAAGATAATGCCTCCTCCCTAAACGGATAAAAGCTAGCCCTCAGAGGTGGGATTCTTTGCAGGAAGCAAAGAAGTTCTTGCACTTCAAGCCTTGTGGAAGTTCAGACTATCCTGGTTTGTGTTTGGAGACTCTTGGTGTTTGAAATATTTCTTAGTAACTTGATCTCGTGTTCTTGGCCGCCTTGCACCACCTTGGCAAGGCTCGTTCTTATCAGAGACAATTAGTTTGAAACAGCCTTTTAACCGGGAAGGAACGGAATTCGTAAAGAATCATTAAAAGGTTTTGCTGTTACCTCGGTTTCGTGTTTGTTTCCTTGGAACACCGGCTTCCGGAGCCTTGGGGGAGGCCATTTTCACCCTCCCAGAGGACCGGGAGAGAAGCCTCTGGATTCTGGGGAAGGCGAAAAATGGCCCTCTCGGGAGTTCCAGGAGGCCAGGCCCACCCAGCAACCGGGCAGAGAACTGGATTTTTGAATCCCACCCCTGAATGTAAGTTTATCACGGCTGTTTGTTTGCGTAGAGGAAACGCCATGTCACGATTTCACTGTCTTTTTTGCTACACCGCTTGCAGCCCGTGGGTTCATTTCAAGCAGCCGCACGATCAGAAGACCGAGGGGGATGTTTGCCTTCTGTCCTTTCTCCATTTTCTTCCAGAGAAAGATGCTGGGGTAGCCTCTCTCCCCACCCTCCCACTTTCCCTTCAGCAGTGAAGCTTCCCCTCCAATTGGCAATGTTGATTACCAGCTGGCTCCCAAGTGGGAAGGGAAAGCAAAGCACCCATTTTGCAAACACGCTGTAATGAAGTGCTGGAGAAGCAGCTGAGAGTAAACAACCCTTCCTTGCATATTACATTGACGGGGCCCATGCTTCTAGAAAAGGTGCTGTTGAACGGCTTCCCTCTAGACGTGGTGGGTGCTTCCCATCCCTGGAGGTTTTCAAAGAAGAGATTGGACAGTCGTTTGTCTGGCATGGTGTAGAGTCTCCGGCTTCAGCAGCGGGTTGGACTAGAAGACCTTGACAGAACCCTGGGCCCTCTCTAACAAAATGAAACTCAATGGAGAGAAAATTAAACTCTTACACTTAGGCAAGAAAAACCCAAAGGACGCATAGAGACTGGGTGAAACCAGGTTTAATAGCAGTCACTGGGAGAGGGATCTTGGAGTCTTAGTGGAGAACCAGCTAAATAGGAGCCAGCCGTGTGCAGCAGCAGCACATAAAGGCCAATGCAATCCTAAATTGCATTAACAGAGGGATACAATCGAGATCAAGGGAGGTACTAATACCACTCTATAAAGCCTTAGTAAGGCCACACCTAGAGTCCTGCATCCAGTTTTGGTCACCACACTATTAAAAAGAGGTTGAGACTCTAGAAAAAGTACAAAGAACAGCCAGGATGATGAGGGGACTGGAGACTAAAACATACGATGAACGGTTGCAGGAACTGGGCCTGGCTAGTCTAGGGAAGAGAAGGACCAGGAGAGACAGGAGAGCAGTCTTCCAATATCTGAAGGGCTGCCCCAGAGAGGAGGAAAGAGGTCAAGCTATCTTGCAAAGCCCCCAAAGGCCAGACAAGGAACAATGGATGGAAAGTGATCAAGGAGAGATTCAACCTGGAAATAAGAAGAAAGTTTCTGACAGTGAGAACAATCAATACATGGAACAGAAGTTGCATTCAGAAGTTGTGGAAGCTTCATCCCTGGAGGCATTCAAGAAGAAACTGGGCTGCCATCCATCAGAAAGAGTGTAGCATCTCCTGCTTGGGCGGTGGGTTGGACTAGATGACCTACAAGGTCTCTTCCTACTCTGTTAATCTGTTTACCTGCAGAGGCCACATTGCTGTTCTCCCCCAAAACATTTCCATTCACTTGCAGGCATGACATGCGTTTCTCTTTCCTTGCAGAATGGCGGCAGACTAACGGGATCAGAATGATCCTTCAGGATGAAGATCTGACCACCAAGATTGAGAACGACTGGAAGAGGCTGAATACCCTCGCCCATTATCAGGTGTGTCAATGAGCTTTGGTTTTGTTGGAAGGAAAATCCATCTGGTTCAGTTCCAAGCTGGCAGAAAGGCACTGGAGATAAAATGGAGGCTGGAGGCTGATGGGAAATTCCCTTTTATTGATGAAGCAGAACCACCCACCACGTGTGATTCAGGGGCAGCTGACAAAATGGAGTTTAGAGCGGGTGGGTTTTTATACCTTCTGGATTCCCGGGGGGGGGATCATATAGGGGTCATAGCTGGCTCTATAGGCAAAAGAGGGAATGAAAATCAGGTTTGCCACGCAGGCGCGCGTGCTTCCTGCTGGCCAGCTGGTCTTCGGGTCTCTGCATGCTCAGGGACATGGAGGTAGGTCACATTCACAGGGGACGTGCACACATTGCTTTTGGGTGCTTGGTGCTGAAAAGGTTAGCCATCACTGTCCTAGGTGTTTGTCTGAGCTAATCTTGTCAACCTTTGATTGTGTTGCTTATCTGGAGCCTCTGTCTGGCCCAGTCTTTCTGAATGGATGACCAAATATGCCTTTCTAAAAGCTGGCTTCCTCAGTTTCTGCTTGGGGCAAGGAGACTGGGGCTGCTTTCTGCCTCCTTTAAGATTTTTCCCCATTTCTTCTTTCGAGGAAATATTCGACCCTGCTTTTTTTTAAATGTTTCCCAAAATATTTCATTCTTCTAGGTAGTGGGGCTTCCTACAGTTTGATTAACCCCGATGGTCTTCTTTGGTCCATCTGTATGTCCACTCATAAAATATGTCTCTGGTCTTTTTAGAATTGCCAACAGAAAGGGGGGGGAGAGCAGTGCGACAGCTTGTAAACCGAAGGGGCATCCCGTAAATGTTTTCAAAGATAGTAGCAAGATGACTGGAGTTTCTGCCAGTGCAAAATTCTAACTAGAGAGAATGATTGATGACTCTGGGCTATGGGTGTCTCCCATTGGAGAATGTGAATTACGACACACCCAGCGGGTGGAGGGGAAAACCAGGGTCAAGAATAACAACGAATGATATGTCTCAGAGTCGGCTACACCCAGGCAATGCCAGACATGTTCACTCCCAATAAATCCTTTCGAAGTTTGGCTAGAGATTCATGATTTGAATGAGGTTAAGCGTCAGAATCCTGACACTGTAAGGTTGGAGACCCCAAGTGTGGAGATCAGATCTGGGTTGATTTAGCTGGCAATTCTGTTCACAGGTTAGCCCGCCAAAGGTACCTAAAGGACTCACCAATGGGACATCAGGCCAGCCTTATAGGTAGTAGTCCTTGATTTATGACCTCCATTGAGCCAAAATTTCATGGCTAAGTCAGACAGCTGTTAAATGAGTTTTGCCCCATTTTGCAACCTTTCTTGCCACGGTTGCTAAGTGAGCCCCTGCAGCTGTTTAACTTAGTAACACAATTGTGAAGTGACCATCCAAAGTTACAGCAATCCTGGAAAAAAAGGGACTTATGTCTCTAGTTTTTCAAACTTACGACCATAACATCTCAAGAAGGAGAGAAAATGGCACCACCAGCATAGTGCCCTCCTCCGCCAACTCCACCAAATTTAGGACCAAAACAAAACCTTGAGTAGACATTCTGGAGTATCCAGTTGAGATAACCTTTAGAATAAGGCAGGTTGGGGTGTCATTTCCAACCAAAACTACGTCCTGATCTTACCTGTGTAGACCACAGAATAATAGAAGTTGGAAGAGACCTCAGAGGTCATCTAGTCCAACCCCTGCTTGAGCAGGAGACCCTACACCATTTCTGACAGATGGCAGTCCAGTCTCTTCTTGAAAGCCTCCAGTGACAGGAGCACCCACAACTTCTGAAGGCAACTTCTGTTCCACTGGTTAATTGCCCTCACTGTTTGGAAGTTTCGGAAAGAAAAAAGTAAACTCTTACACTTAGACAAGAAAAACCAAAAGAAAACATACAGCAGTCTTCCAGTATTTGAGGGGCTGTCACAGAGAGAATAGGGTCAAGCTATTTTCTAAAGCACAAGAAAGAAAAAGAAAGGAAGAAAGGAAGGAAGGAAGGAAGGAAGGAAGGAAGGAGAGAGAGAGAGAGAGAGATGGAAAGGAAGGAAGGAAAAAAGGAAAGAAAGAAAAGAAAGAAAGAAAGAATGAAAGAGAGAAAGAAAGAAAGAAAGAAAGAAAGAAAGAAAGAAAGAAAGAAAGAAGAAGAAAGAAAGAAAGAAAGACATCTGAGCAAACCATGGATGGACAGAAGACATGTCTAGTTTAAGAAAAGAAGGACATAATAGCAGTCTTCCAATATCTCAGGGCTTGCCACAAAGAAGAGATGTAAAAAAGATGTTGAGACTCTAGAAAAAGTGCAGAGAAGAGCAACAAAGAGGATTAGGGGACTAAACCATACAATAAATGGTTGCAGGAACTGGGCCTGGCTAGTCTAGTGAAAAGAAGGACCAGGGGAAACATGATAACAGACTTCTAGTATTTGAGGGGCTGCCACAGAGAGGAGAAAGGGGGTCAAACTATTTTCTAAAGCACTTGAAGGCCAGACAAGGAATAATGGATGGAAACTGGACAAGGAGAGATTTAACCTGGAAATAAGGAGAAACTTTCTGACAGTGAGAACAATCAACCCATGGAACAGCTTGCCCTCAGAAGTTGTGGGACCGCCATCACTGGAGGCTTTCAAGAAGAGACTGAACTGCCAACTGTCAGAAATGATGTAGGGTCTCCTGCCTGGGTGGGAGGTTGGACTAGACTACCTACAAGGTCCCTTTCAACTCTGTTAATCTAATCTAGTGCTAAATCGCTACTCTGCTTGGTTGGTTTCCATCCATTGTTTCTCATCTTGTCTATTGGCACTTTGGAGAATAGCTTGACCCTCCCTCATCTCTGCAGGATGTTTTTGAGTGACGTCCACCAGGTCATTAAAGGACTTATTGACCATCCCTGGTTTGCATAAAGATGAAAGAAGATGAACAGCCAGGTGTGAAAAGGCACTCTTGCTGGCTTCAGGGAGAGCTGGTTAATTAGCATCCTCACATGGCTTTGAAGATGAAAGTACTCGGTGATAAGTGCTAATTATGGCTAAGGCTGATGGCAAGAGGGCCCTTCCCTTGCATGTTCAGTAAAGGTGTGCCAGATGCAGAACCTCTTGTCAATAGCTGAATATTCAACTTTGTTTCATTTTTCTCTGGGAGACCATGAAAAACGGGCCTCCCTGGAGTTTGGGAAGGCCGGAAATGGGCCCGTTTCCAACTTCCAAAGCCCAGGGAGGCCATTTTCACCCTCCTGGAGGCTCCCCCAAAGCCTCCGAGGTTTAGGGAGGGCAACCTGCTCCACCATGGAGGCCAACTAGGCCAAACCCACCCAGCAACCAGGCAGAGAAGCTGTTGCTAAAGTTTTTGAAGGTCACTCCTGATTAGGAAACACGATCAGCTGTTGTGGAGGAAGCAATGGGCCAGCTGACTGTTATTGTTCTTACTTGCAAGGAGAAGGGGGAGGAGGAAGAGAAAGAGGAAGAGGCAGAAGAGAAGGGGGAGGAGAGGAGGAGGAGGAAGAGTGAAGGAGGAGGGGGAGGGGGAGGAGGAAAGGAGGCAGAAGAGGAGGGAGAGGAGGGGAGGAGAGGAGGAGAGGAGGAGGAGGAGGAGAGGGAGGAGGAAAGGAGGCAGAAGAGGAGGGGGAGGAGTGGAGGAGGAGAGGAGGAGGAGGAGTGGAGGAGGGGGAGGGGGAGGGGGAGGAGGAAAGGAGGAGGAGGAGTGGAGGAGGAGAGGAGAAGTAGGAGAGGAGGAGTGGAGGAGGAGGAGGGGGAGGAGAGGGGAGGGGGGAGGAGGAAAGGAGGCAGAAGAGGAGGGGAGGAGAGGAGGGGGAGGAGTGGAGGAGGAGAGGAGGAGGAGGAGTGGAGGAGGAGAGGGAGGGGGAGGAGGAAAGGAGGCAGAAGAGGAGGAGGGAGGAAGAGGAGGAGGGGGAGAAGGAGGAAGAGGGAGGAGGAGGAGAGGAGGAGGGGGAGGGGGGAGGGAGGAGGAGGAGAGGAGGAGTGGAGGAGGAGAGGAGAAGGAGGAAGAGGAGGAGGAGGAGTGGAGGAGGAGGGGGAGGAGGGAGGAGAGGAAGG
>CM066331.1:210587584-210665279 GCA_033807585.1 Hydrophis major | reverse complement strand
CATGAAGAACCAAAGATGGCCAGGTGGCCTTGCTACAATTTGGTAGTAAGTTAGACTCCTGGTCTTGAGTCCTTGATCTGATGATTCCCCTTGGATGAGAGGGAGAAGAAGTCTCAATGACCTTTTATGTTTGAAGATGACTTCTCTTCTCAAGGCCATTCATTCCCAGGTCCATCATTCATCTCATAGTGTTTGTTTTTTTTTAATTCTTTGCTCCCACCTGAAGATACTTGATGTCCTTCCCTGGACCAGTTTCTCTGAATTTTTCTTGAAGAACAGTCACCAACTCAGAGAGCTCAAACTGTCCAAGGAGCTGCTGATCCAGTTCTACAGAGGAATGATGGAGTCTGTCATCTGCACCTCTATCACTGTCTGGGTTGGTTCTGCAACCCAACAGGACAGACACAGACTCCAGAGAGTAATTAGGACTGCAGAAAAAACAATGGCTACCAACCTGCCTTCCATGGAGGACCTGTATATACTGCACGAGTCAAAAAGAAGGCTGTGAAAATATTTACAGACCCCTCACATCCTGGACATAAACTGCTTCAACTCCTTCCCTCAAAACGACACTATAGAGCATTGCACACCAGAACAATTAGACACAAGAACAGTTTTTTCCCAAAAGCCATCACTCTGCTAAACAAATAATTCCCTCAACACTGTTCAACTATTTACAAAGTATACACTACTATTACTGTTTATCTTCTCATCACTCCTTATCACCCATCCCCTCCCACTTGTGATTGTAGGACTGTAACTTTGTTGCTTGTATCCTTACAATTTATATTGACTGTTTCCTAGTTGGATTTGATTGCTTATTGTACCTATGACTATCATTAAGTGTTGAACGTTATGATTCTTGATTCTTAATAAATGTACCTTTTCTTTATGTATACTGAGAGTATTTACACCGACAAATTCCTTAGGTGTCCAATCACACATGGCCAATAAAGTATTCTATTCTATTCTATTCTATTCTATTCTATTCTATTCTATTCTATTCTATTCTATTCTATTGTATACTCCATTCCATATTCTATTCTATTCTCCATTCCATATTCTATTCCATTCCATTCCATTCCATTCTATTCTATTCTATTCTATTCTATTCTATTCTATTCTATTCTATTCTATTCTATTCTCCATTCCATATTCTATTCTATTCTATTCTATTCAAAAAATGCAAAGAAGAGCAACCAGGATGATTAGGGGACTGGAGGCTGAAACATGCAATGAACTGTTGCAAGAACTATGGATCAGGATTTCAGCAGTTATCCTCAATTAAATTATGAGTCTCGAGCCAAACTTCCAAAACTTCAAAAGGATTTATTGGGAGCTAACAGGCCAGCACTGCCTGGGTGTAGCCAACTCTAAGACACATCATTCATTGTCACCCTTAACCTTGGGTTCCCCACCCCCACCCCTGGGTGTATCATAATTCATGTTTTCAATGGGACACATCCATAGCCAAGAGTCATCAATCATACTCTCCAGTTAGAATTTTGTGGCAAACTTAAGTCCCCTAGTTACTATCTTTGAAAACTATTTATGAAATGCACTTTTGATTTCCAAGCTGCCGCACTGCTTCTCTCCCGTCCCCCCCACTTTCTCTTGGCAACTCTAAAAATACCATAGAAATATTTTATGAGTTGACACCGGGCGTGGATAGTCTAGTAAAGAGAAGGACCAGGGGAGACAGGATATCAGTCTTCCAATATTTGAGGGGCTGCCATAGGGAGAAGGGCGTCAAGCTATTTTCTAAAGCGCCTGAAGGCCAGACAAGGAATAATGGTTGGAAACTTTGAGGGGCTGTCACAGAGAGGAAGAGGGGGTCAAGCTATTCTCCAAAGCACCCCGAAGGCCAGACAAGGAATAATGGAAGGAAACTGATCAAGGAGAGATTCAACCTGGAAATAAGGAGAAACTTTCTGATGGAAGCGATGGAACAGAAGTTGCCTTCAGAAGCTGTGGGAGCTCCATCGCTGGAAGCTTTCAAGAAGAGACTGGACTTACCTTGGTCAGAAATAATGTGGGGTCTCTTGCTTGGTGGGGGGGGGGGTTGGACTAGATGACCTACAAGGTCCCTTCCAACTCTGCAAATCTGTAAATCTGTAAACTAGACCCAGCACTTGGAATGGGTGTGACCAACACAGTATAACCCACTGGGAATTCATTCATTCTCGTAACATTAAAACTATCCTTTGGCTGATGGGAAGTTGCATTTGCCATTTTGGTGCTCCTTTCTGTTTCTTCACCAAGGGAGTCAGTATTGTCCAAAAGCAATTTCCCATGGTCATGTGGCCAGCAGGACTATGTGCCAAAGGTGCACAGAATGCTGTTTCCTTCCCACCGAAGTGGTACCTGTTTATCCACTCGCATGCACATGCTTTCAAAATGCTAGGTGAGTAGGAGCTGGAGCAAAAACAGGAACTCGCCCTTTTACATAGAGTTTGGGTCTCGAATCCAGGCTGTGAGCTCTCCAAACTCAACGTCTAGAACAGGGGTGTCCAACCTTGGCAATTTTAAGACTTGTGGACTTCAACTCCCAGAATTCCTCAATCAGCTTTGCCGGCTGAGGAATTCTGGGAGTTGAAGTCCACAAGTCTTAAAGTTGCCAAGGTTGGACACCCCTGGTCTAGAACCTCTGAGTCATCGCGCCCCCTTCCCCAAAACCCATATATAAAATGGGGGCAATGCTCACTTAACAAGTGTCTCACTTATCAACAGAAATTTTCACTTCAGTTGTAGTGAAGGAACTACCCTCAAGTACATTGGTGTCTTTTGCACAACTACATCAGATTGATAAAAAGGGTTGTTCCTTTTTCTAGGTGCCAGATGGCTCTCTGGTGGCTTTGGTGTCCAAGCAAGTTACTGCTTACAATGCGATCAACAATTTCACCGTCTCGAGGACTTCAGCCAGCAAGTACGGTAAGGACTTTCCCATCAGGGCACCTGAGACAACCGAGGAGTCAAAAGGTAGCGAGGACACAGACCACCAGCTTTTTGAAAATGGTTTAGAAAATTTAGAAAATGGTTTAGTGGGGAACAATGGCCCTTTTATGACTTCTGGACTTCAACCCCCAGAATTTCTGAACCAGAAATTTGGGAGTTGAAGCCCACGTGGTTGTAAAGGGGGCCATGCTGGCTCAGGAATCCTGGGAGTTTAAGTCCATAAATTGTAAAGAAGCCATGCTGGCTTAGGAATTCTGGGAGTTGAAGTCCATAAATTATAAAGAAGCCATGCTGGCTTAGGAATTCTGGAAGTCCACAAGTCATATCAAGAGCCCTGGTCCCCCAACCCTGGTTTAGATGCTCAGAGGAGAGTAACAATCTGACAAGCCCTGAAAACCACAAATTACAGGCTAATCCCTGTAATAAAACGTGGCCAAAATATTGGGAAATAATGTATAATGTGGAGTCCTATACCCAAGAACACAGTACATCAAATAACAAATAATAAAACAAAATAACAGGACTGGAAGAGACCTTGGAAATCAAGCCAATCTTTGAGCATCTCCTCCAACAAATTTTTAAATATTTTTTTTTTAGTCCTCTCCTTCCTACTTATAACAAAGAGCTTATTTTTACCTTAAACAAGCAGGTTTTTCTGTGCTCATTTGCTTTCTCCGTAAGGAAGGGGAGTGAACTTTCCTTCAGCACTTTCGCCGCCTGTAACAACTTCTTTTGGAAACAAATGTATCAATCCAAAAATCAGGTTTCCGGGGTGTTTTAAAAGTAACTTAATGTCCCGGTTCAGCCAAGAAAACTTCTCCTTCTGTCTTCCTCCTGCACAGTCTTATCCGGTTGAAGATTCCTTTGTGGCTGCCATTTCTGACAGCCGCTCCACCGCCTCAGGAAAAAGGAGTCTAGCCAGCTGGGGAAAGGGGGTGCGGTGTCCCCAGACCCCTGCCCGGATCTCCTCTGTCTTCCGCTGCCCCTTTGGGGCAGCGACAACCCCCAAATCCAGTTGGATCGGGGGTACCTCAGCGGCGAGCGCAGTGGGGACCCGCAAAGAAGCGGATTCCTGCCGCCGCCGAAGCATTGCAACCGGAAGTCCAATCTTTGAGCATCTCAATGCAGCGGATTCCTGCCGCCGCCGAAGCCTTGCAACCGGAAGTCCAATCTTTGAGCATCTCAATGCAGCTGTTTTTAGACTAGCAACTCACTCCTTAATACATGGCTCCAGTGACTCTTAGAAGAACAATCCAATAAAGGGAAAAATATGTGTAGCTCAGGGTTGAAATGAGAGGTTGGCCCTTGGTGCTCCCTGAGCCGGGTTGTTTTCTAGCAGACCTTTCATGACCCAGCTAGGTAACATCATCAGTGCTACAAGGGTTTGGGGTTGGAAGAGAAGGAGGATGATAACAGCGACAACAACAACAACAACCACAATGGTATAATGGTGGAGTTTTGCTGCTTTCTGAAGTGGGATTCAGCCGGTATGTACCGGTTCAAGTGAACCAGTAGTTCCGGTAATCAATTAGCCCTGCCCACTGGCCCCTGCACTAGTCCTATATTCCCTTTGTTTGAAGCCCAGCTGATAGGCACCGCAGAGCGGATTGCCGCGCGCTCAGCTGTTTTTACTCACCAGGGCTGCAGCAGAAGGTTAGTTTTAGAGCTCTTTTCCAACGAACTACGCATTCACCGATTCACCGGTTGTTACACTGGTTGAATCCCGCCACTGTCTTCACTGTTTTCTTGCAGACCTTTCATGACCTGACTAAATAACATCATCAGTGCTAGAAGGGAGTGGGGTTGGAGGAGGAGGAGGAAGAGGAGGTGGTGGTGGAGGAGGAGGAGGAGGACTGCTCTCTGAGGTTCTTAATTTTCTTGCAGACATTTCATGACCCAACTAGGTAACATCATCAGTGTTAGAAGGGAGTGGGATTTGGGGAGTGGAGGAGAAGGAGAATGAGGAGGAGGAGGAAGAGGAGGAAGAGGAGTATCAAGAGGAAGAGGAGAGCTGCAGGAACCTTGGTGCTTTCTGAGCTTGGTTGTTTTCTTGCAGATGTTTTATGACCCAACTATGTAACATCATGAGTGCTGGAAGGGAGGAGATTGTGGAGAGGGGGAGGAGGAGGGGGAGGAGGGGGAGGAGGAAGAAGAAAAGGAAGAGGTAAAGGAGTAACAAGAGGAAGAGGAGGAGTGTGGGGTCCTTGGTGCTCTCTGAGGTTGTTTATTTTCTTGCAGATATTTCATGACCCGACTAGATAACATTATCAGAGCTAGAAGAGAATGGGATTTGGGGAGTGGAAGAGAAGGGGAAGGGGAGGAGGAGGAAGAAGAAAAGGAAGCGGAGTAACAAGAGGAAAATGATGACTGTGGGTTCCTTGGTGCTCTCTGAGCTGGGTTGTTTTCTTGCAGACATTTCATGACCCAACTAGGTAACATCATCAGTGCTAGAAGGGAGTGGGTTTGCTCTCTGCGTACATTCATCACAGGCCTCTTCTAGCCCTGATGACGTTACCTAGTTCGGTCATGAAACATCTCCCAGAAGACAATCCAGCTCAGAGAACACACCAAGGATTCCCTCGCAGTTTCGATTTTCTTTCTCCACACAGCCCTTGGAAGAAAAATCTTCAAGGGTTTGTGTCCCTTTGTGCTTTCAGAAAACATGATCCGATATACTGGGAGCCCAGACAGCTTGCGTTCCCGGACGCCCATGATCACGCCAGACCTAGAAAGTGGGGTCAAGATGTGGCATTTGGTGAAGAACCACGAACATGGCGATCAGAAAGAAGGGGACCGAGGGAGCAAGATGGTATCTGAAATCTACCTGACAAGGCTGCTAGCCACCAAGGTAGGTGAGGCTGGAGAGAAAAGAAAGGACCCCAAAAGGGAATATGGGGTATAGGGAGAAAAAATGGAATTGTACCAATAAAAGAGCTCAGGGTTGAATTGTGGGGTCCTTGGTGCTCTCTGAGGTTGGTGGTTTTCTTGCAGATGTTTCATCACCCAACTAGGTAACATCATCAGTGCTAGAAGGGAGTCAGGCCTTCTCGCTTTTTATAGACAAGTTACTTGCCCTCAGTTTTGGTAGAACTGTTCTTGGTGGTCTTAACTATTGTTTATTCTTTGATAGCTTGTCTGAGGTGCTCATCATAAGTTAGTATGGTAAATTATCAACCATCTCAACATTCTAAGAGATACTCTCGTGTATATATATGAGAGACAGAGACAGCGAGAAAGAGATGGAGAATGAGACAGAGAGAAAGAAAAAGGAAGACAGAAAGAGAGAGAGAGAGAGAAAGATACGAAAGAGAAAGAGAGAAAGAGAGTAAGAGAAAGGAAAGGAAAAACAGAGGGTAAAAGAGAAAAAGAGACAGAGAAGGAGACATAGAGAAAGAAAATAGGGAACAGAGAAAGAAGAAAAGAGAGATAGAAAGAAAGAGAAATACAAGAGAGAGGGGGAGGGAGTGAGAGACAGAGAGAGAGAGAGAGAGACAGAGAGAAGGAAAGAAAAAGAGAAAGAGAGAGAGAGCAAAACAGAAAGTAAGAGACAGAGAGGCAGAAAAAGAGTGTGAGAGAAAGACACATAGAGAGAAAAAGAGAGACAGAGAGAGAGAAGGAAAGAAAGAGAGTGGGGGAAAGAAGTAGAAACAAAAGACAGAGGCATAAAAAGAGAAAGAGAGTGAGAGAAAGAGAAACAAAAAGAGACAGCAAGGCAGAAAAAAAGTGTGTGTGTGTGTGAGAGAGAAAGTGAAACAGAGAGAGAGAAGGAAGAAAAAAGAAAGAGAGAAAAAGAGAAAAGAGAGAGAGAAAGAAACAAAAAGAGACAGGCAGAAAAAGAGAAAGAGAGAGAGAGGCAGAAAAAGAGAAAGAAACAGAGAGAGAGAGAGAGAGAGAGGCACTCCCAAATAGGTTGCTTGACAAGGAAATAATCTCTCCACCGAGGTGTTGACCTAAATGGAGGTTTTGGAGAGGAAGCTGGCTTTCGGCTGTCACCAAAGCTGGTGCTTCAGGAGCGATGATTTGTGTGACAGCTTTATAATTCTCGGCTGTTGACTTTTGGCCCAGGGAATACCTCAAAGATGGTTTAAAAGTCAGAGTCTCCTGTCTTCCCCTTGCTCACCGCCAACAACGGGTGATTTATGTAGCATTGATTTTGCTGACACTTTCAAAGTGCCGAACCCAGTAGAGCGAACCAGAGACCGGCAGAGGTAGGGAAGGGGGCGATTTCCCAGAGACATATGGGGGAGACGGGCCGTCCCTTGGTGGGGGTGCTGGCCCCCTTCTCCCTCCCCGCAATCCACCCACTCTGATGGGAAGCGGCCACGAACCCCATCTTGGCTTTCATTTCTTCTCCACAAGCCAGCTGAGATATATCTGTCTTTGGTTGTAGTCAGCGATGGGATTCAGCCGGTACGAACCAGTTTGGGTGAACCGGTTGTTACACCGGTTGAATCCCATCACTGGTTGTGATGCGTTTTGTGTGTTGTTGTTTTTTGCAAGACCCGAGTGTCAGGTTTCCAAGGGATGAAATCCATTTAAAAAGAAAAGAGCAAAGTCCATCTTCCAAAACAATTTCTTTTATTTAGGGAAACATCAAAGTGGCAAAATCTGTTGTAATTCCGGATCTAACCCAACCCGGAATTACACCACGTAATATTGGAAGTTAGAAACAGCCCCCAAAAGTCACATTGCCCCAAGAGAAGTAAATCGGCATTTCCTGGTGTCATCAATCTCCACCTCCAGGTCTCAGCAGGGGTTCCCACGGAAGAAGAACCACCTAGCCTAAACAACTCTCTCTATCTCATTCCTCCCACCGTAGGACTTTGGCAAGCCCGAAACCCTTCCTCCCATAACTGGCAAAGAAGAAGAGAAAAAAAGGCATATATATGATAAGGCTAAATAAAATGGCTATGCATATGTCAATTTTGAGTTTGACACTAAGCAGACGAGGCCTGGGATAACTTTCTGGAATGATCTGACTCACACCACAGGCCCAGAGAATGTAGAATAATAAATTGGAAGGGACCTTGGAGGTCCTCTAGTCCTGTCAGCCAGAGGAACTCTGGGAGCTGAAGTCCACAAGTCTTAAAGTTACCAAGGTTAGAGACCCCTGCTCTATTCCAACCTCCAACCTGTACCAAATGGCTGGTACAATAGGGATTCTTCACCAAACAAGGCTCATAAGGAGCCTCGGTGGCTCAGTGGTTTAGAGTGCAGTACTGCAGGCTACTTCTGCTGACTGCTGGCTTACTTCAGTTTGGCAGTTCGAATCCCGCCAGGCTCCAGGTTTGACTCAGCCTTCCGTCCTTCCAAGGTGGGTAAAACAAGGACTCAGACTGTTGGGAGTGAGCAAGAGGCTGACTCTGTAAACCGCTTAGAGAGGGCTGTTCAAAGCACTGCAAAGCAGTATATAAGTACATGCTGTTGCAATCATGGTCCAAAAAGAATGTTATCCACCTTATGCTACAAACATCCTAAGCAGCGAACAAGGTCCCTTTGGGTTGCAAAATCAATGAGTAAGAACAGCTGCCCGATCGAACCAAGGCCAGGCTAAAGCCAGCGTTTGGTTTTTCATGGTGGGCAGCCAGTGGATTCCGCTCACAAGGAGGAGATGGAGAGGTTCAACTATGGGGATAGGAGGAAAGCCGATTGTCCCTAATGCAGAAGTATAAACAGAAGTTGAGAAGCGACCTTGGAGGTCTTCTAGTCCACCCCACCCCACCCCCGCTCAAGCAGAACCCCCCCCCCATACCATTCCAGACAAGTGGCTGTCCAGTCTCTTCTTAAAAGCCTCCAGTGTTGGAGCAGCTACAACTTCCACTTGCAAGTCGTTCTACTGATTAATTTTTCTCCCTGTCAGGAAATTTCTCAATTCCAGGTTGCTTCTCCGCTTGATGAGTTTCTTTGCTTCTTGTCCTGCCTTCAGGGGCTTTGGAGAATAGCTTGACTCCCTCTTCTTTGGGGCAGCCCCACAAATACTGGAATATAATTATCTTCCAAGTGGTCGCCTTGTGAATTGTTTATATCATTGTTTTTGTCATTCTTTCTTTTTTTTAAATGATCGTTTATAATGTCTTCTTTCTTTCTTTTTTTGTTTCTTCCTCTTCCTTGTCCTCTTCTTTGTCTTCTTCCTCGTCGTCGTCCTCCTCCTCTTCTTCTTCCCTCCTCCTCCCTGCCTCCTTTTCTCTCTCTCTCTCTCTCTCCCTTCCACCCCCTCCCTCCTTCCCCTCTGTTCCCTGTCTTTCCCTCATTCCTTCCCTTTTCTTTCCTTCTTCCCTCCTCCTCCCTGCCTCCTTTTCTCTCTCTCTCTCCCTTCCACCCCCTCCCTCCTTCCCCTCTGTTCCCTGTCTTTCCCTCATTCCTTCCCTTCTTTCCTCCCTCCCTCCCTCCCTCCCTCCCCTCCTCCTCTTCCTCTTCCTGGGGTTTTTTTTTTGGCCTCCCTCCCTCCCGCTGCCCCCTTTTCCACACAGGGCACTTTACAGAAGTTTGTGGACGACCTCTTTGAGACAATCTTCAGCACGGCCCACCGAGGCAGCGCGCTGCCCCTGGCCATCAAGTACATGTTTGACTTCCTGGATGAGCAGGCAGATAAGCACAGCATCCATGATCCTCACGTGCGGCACACCTGGAAAAGCAATTGGTGGGTGCTTCCAAAGAGCCCAGCACACCTGAGCTCAAAGAGCCCAAAGCCGGACCAAAAGAAGGAGCCATTTGCAGAAAGGTTCCTAAAATGGAAGGGGTTTTTTTGGGGGGGGGGGGCGGGGGGGAACCTTTCTCCCCGAGGGAACCAGAAGCAGCCAGGGGCAGAGTCAAGAAATGTCACTTCCGAAATGTACAGTAGTCCTTGACTTAGGACTTAAGGGAGGGAGGGGAAAGAGGGGAAGGGAAGGAAAGAAAGGAGGGAGGGAGGGAGCAAAAGAGAGGGAACAGAGAAAAAAAAGGAGGGAGGAAGGGAGGGAGAGAAAGAGAGGGAACGGAGGGAAAGGAGAGAGAGGGAGAACACAAGGAAGGAGGGAGGGAAAAAAGGGAGGGAGCAAATGAGAGGGAAAGGGAGGGAGGGGAAAAGAGAGGGAAGGAGGAAAAGAGAGGGAACAAGAAAGAAGAGAGGGAGGGGGAGGGAACACAAGGGAGGGAGGGAGGAAAGAAGGAAGGAAGAGAATGAGGGAAAGACAGGGAACCCAGGGAAGGGAGGGAGGGAGAGAAAGAGAGGGAACAGAGGGAGAGGGAGGGAGAGAGGAAGGAAGGAAGGAAGGAAGGAAGGAAGGAAGGAAGGAAGGAAGGAAGGAAGGAAGAGAATGAGGGAAAGACAGGGAACCCAGGGAAGGGAAGGAGGGAGAGAAAGAGAGGGAACAGAGGGAGAGAGAGGGAGAGAGGAAGGAAGGAAGGAAGGGAATGAGGGAAGGACAGGGAACCCAGGGAAGGGAGGGAGGGAGAGAAAGAGAGGGAACAGAGGGAGAGGGAGGGAGAGAGGAAGGAAGGAAGGAAGGAAGGAAGGAAGGAAGGAAGGAAGGAAGGAAGGAAGGAAGGAAGGGAATGAGGGAAAGACAGGGAACCCAGGGAAGAGAGGGAGGGAGAGAAAGAGAGGGAACAGAGGGAGAGGGAGGGAGAGAGGAAGGAAGGAAGGAAGGAAGGAAGGAAGGAAGGGAGGGAATGAGGGAAAGACAGGGAACCCAGGGAAGAGAGGGAGGGAGAGAAAGAGAGGG
Source organism: Hydrophis major (assembly GCA_033807585.1). NCBI lineage: Eukaryota > Metazoa > Chordata > Lepidosauria > Squamata > Elapidae > Hydrophis > Hydrophis major. Next base: position 210,654,621 of record CM066331.1, on the reverse strand, counting down.
AACAGAGGGAGAGGGAGGGAGAGAGGAAGGAAGGAAAGAAGGAAAGAAGGAAGGGAATGAGGGAAAGACAGGGAAGCCAGGGAAGAGAGGGAGGGAGAGAAAGAGAGGGAACAGAGGGAGAGGGAGGGAGAGAGGAAGGAAGGAAGGAAGGAAGGAAGGAAGGAAGGAAGGAAGGAAGGAAGGACAGGGAACCCAGGGAAGGGAGGGAGGGAGAGAAAGAGAGGGAACAGAGGGAGAGGGAGTGAGAGAGGAAGGAAGGAAGGAAGGAAGGGAATGAGAGAAAGACAGGGACCACAGGGAAGGAAGGGAGGGAGAGAAAGAGAGGGAACAGAGGGAGAGAGGAAGGAATGAAAGAAGGAAAGAAGGAAGGAAGGGAATGAGGGAAAGACAGGGAACCCAGGGAAGGGAGGGAGGGAGAGAAAGAGAGGGAACAGAGGGAGAGGGAGGGAGAGAGGAAGGAATGAAGGAAGGAAGGGAATGAGGGAAAGACAGGGACCACAGGGAAGGGAGGGAGGGAGAGAAAGAGAGGGAACAGAGGGAGAGGGAGGGAGAGAGGAAGGAATGAAAGAAGGAAAGAAGGAAGGAAGGGAATGAGGGAAAGACAGGGAACCCAGGGAAGGGAGGGAGGGAGAGAAAGAGAGGGAACAGAGGGAGAGGGTGAGAGAGAGGAAGGAAGGAAGGAAAGAAGGAAGGAAGGGAATGAGGGAAAGATGGGACGCAGGGAAAGGAGGGAGGGAGTGAATACAGGGAGGGGAGGGAGGGAAAGAGACGGAACAGAGGGAGAGGAAGAAAGAAACTTGAAACTAATGAAACATTAGCATGTTATTAACATCATCTGTGGCATTCATTCAAGGCTGATTGAAGCCACTCAGGGGCTCCTTCAAAGACGGGGAAAGAGCCAGGCATGGAAAGCGGGATTAAAGAACCGGAGACGTGGTTTGAGCAGATTCAATTAATGCCATGTCCTTTTCCCCAACTTCTTTCTTCTCGATGGTTTCTTGACTTCCTCGCTGCAGAAAGAACAACAGCCAGGGATTCAGGGAAGTCACAAACAGAGAATCATGAGGAGGTTAATCAAGTAGTCAAGAAATGCCTTAGAAGGGATGTAGGCGGAGAATATTTATCTTGGATTATTGGGGAATGTTTACCTTGGATTAAACCAATGGTGGGTATTGACACTTGGAAGGTGGGTGAGGATAAAGAGCCAATGGTGGGATTCAGAACTTTTTTTACTCCTGGTTCTGTGGCCGTGGCTTGGTGAGCATGGCATGGCTTGGTGGTATTACAGGTATTCATCGACATACAACCAGTTGTGTATTTTAGTTGTGCATTTCCTGCATATGTTTCGGTCTCTGGGATGATGAAAGGCCCCTGGGGATTAAAACGAATGAAGAATGGTTGCAAGTGTCAACTCATAAAATATTTCTGTGGTCTTTTTAGCGTTGCCAACAGAAAGGGAGAGGGAAAAGGGGTCTGAAAGAGCAACGCGGCAGCTTGCAAACCGAAAGTGCATTCCATATATAGTTTTTCAGAGATAGTAACTAGGGGACTGAAGTTTCTGCCAGGCAAATATCTAACTGGAGAGCATGATTGATGACTCTGGGCTATGGATGTGTCCCATTGGAGAATATGCATTACGATACACCCAGGGGGTGGGGGGAAAACCAGGGTCAAGGATGAGAATGAATGATGTGTCTCAGAATCAGCTGCACCCAGGCAGTGCCGGACATGGTAACTCCCAATAAATTCTTTTGAAGTTTTGGAAGTCTGGCTCGAGACTCGTGATTTAAATGGGGGTAACTGATGGGATCCTGACAGCAGGACCGGATAGGGTCAGTCTAGAGGAAGAAAAAGGACTCGGGGTGACATGACAGCAGTCTTCCAGTATTTGAGGGGCTGCTACAAAGAGGAAGGGGATCAACTGATTTTCTAAAGCACCTGAAGGCAGGAGAAGAAAGCAATGGGTAGACATGCATCAAGGAGGGAAGCCACCTGGGGTTGAGGAGAAACTTCCTGATAGTGAGAACAATTAACCAGTGGAACTACTTGCCACCAGAAGTCATGGGTGCTTCATCACTAGGCGTTTTTAAGAAGAGACTGGACAGCACTTGTCTGAGATGGTGTAGGTTCTCCTGCTTGAGGAGGGGGCTGGATTGGAGACCTCCATGGTCCCTTCCAGCTTTATTCTGATTGATTGATTGATTAGAGCCCACTCAAAGTTACAGCGGTGCTTAGGGCCTTTGCAGCATCCCTAGGAGGCTTCCAAGAAGGAAATTCATTTTGCTTTCAAGAAGAGACTGGACTGTCCTCTCTCAGAAATGGTGTAGGGTCTCCTGCTTGGGCAAGGGGTTGGGCTAGAAGACCTCCAAGGTCCCTTCCAACTCTGTTCATCTGTATCTGTAAATCAGGGGGGAAAGCCAGAATCCTTTAACAAGCGTAATTACCAGTGGTGGGTTTCAAAAAGTTTTCCAATCGGTTCGGTGGGAGTGCGCCCTTGGTGCCTGGGCGCCCACACAGCATTTGCAACTCCCCTTCTGCTGCAGGGCCCTGTGTGTCAAACAGCTGACGGGCAGCAATCGGCTGCATGAAGCAGCAAAGGTTGAAAAAACAGGATATAAAGGTCAGTCCTGCTGGAGGGCCCAGCAGCTGATCATCGGAGCAAAGCGGTTCACTCACAGATGATCATCGGAGCTACCGGTTCAGCCGAACTGAGCCAAACCGGTAGAATACCACCACTGGTAATAACCATGGTGAACTCATTTAACAACCCTGGCAGAAAAGGTGATAAAATGGGAAACGGCTCATTTCAGAACCCAGCCACTTAGCGATGGTAGTTCCAGTTCTGGCTGCTGTTGTAAGTCAAGGACTACTTGAATTTGTGTATAATAATAATAATAATAATAATAATAATAATAATAATAATAATAATAATAATAATAATAATAATAATGCCATGGCTTCCTTCTCTCTTTTGACTTCAGCCTGCCCTTGAGGTTCTGGGTGAACATGATCAAAAATCCGCAGTTTGTCTTCGACATTCACAAGAACAGCATCACGGATGCCTGCTTATCAGTGGTAGCACAAACCTTCATGGACTCCTGTTCAACCTCAGAGCACCGTTTGGGCAAAGATTCCCCATCTAATAAACTGCTTTATGCCAAGGATATCCCCAGCTACAAGAGCTGGGTAGAAAGGTATGTCTTACCCTCTCTCTGTGTCTCTCTGTGTCTCTATATCTTTCTTCTCTCTCTTCTCTGTATTTTCTCTCTGTTTCTGTCTCTCTCTTCTCTCTCTCTGTCTCTTCTCTCTCTTACTTTCTTTCTTTCTTCTCTCTCCTCTCTCTCTCCTGTCTCTGTCTCTGTCTTCTCTCTCCTCTCTTTCTCCTCTCTCTCTCCCCTCTCTTCTCTCTATCTCACTCTCCTCTCTCTCTTCTCTCTTTCCCCTTTCTTTCTCTCCTCTCTTTCTTTTCTCTCGTCTCTCTCCTCTCCTCTCTTTTCTTTTTCCTCTTTTCTCTCTTTTCTCTCTCTCTCTCTCTCTTCTCTCTCTCTTTTGTAAGAGCATTATCAGTATTCATTGACTAACAACAGTTCATTTAGGGACCATCCAAAGTTACAACAACTCTGAAAATGTTACTTATGACCGTTTTTCGCACTTAGAAAAACCATTGCAGCCTCCCCGTGCTCCTATGGTCAAAATTCAGATGCTTGGCAACTGACTCTTATTTATGATGGTTGCAGTATCCTGAGATCATGTGATCCCCTTTTGTGACCGTCTGACAAGCAAAAAGTCAATGAGGAAGCCAGATTCACGGAACCTACCGGGTTACTAACTTCAAAACTGCAGTGAAGGAAGGGAGGGAGGAAAGAATGGAGGGAGGGAAGGAGAAGGAAGAGAAGGAGAGGAGGAGGAGGGGGGAGGAGGAGGAGAAGGAGGAGGAGTAAGAAGAGGAGGAGGCGGGGAAGAGGAGGAAGAAGAAGAGGAGGAGGAGGAAAAAGAAGAGGAGGAGGGGAGGAGGAGGAGGGGAGGAGGAGAAGGAGGAGGAGTAAGAAGAGGAGGAGGAGGGGAGGAGGAGGAAGAAGAAGAGGAGGAGGAGGAAGAAGAAGAGGAGGAGGGGAGGAGGAGGAAGAAGAAGAGGAGGAGGGGAGGAGGAGGAGGGGAGGAGGAGGAGGAGGAGGAAGAAGAGAAGGAGGAGGGGAGGAGGAGGAGGAGGAGGAGAGGAGGAGGAGGAAGAAGAAGAGGAGGAGGGGAGGAGGAGGAAGAAGAAGAGGAGGAGGGGAGGAGGAGGAGGAGAAGGAGGAGGAGTAAGAAGAGGAGGAGGAGGAGGAGAAGAGAAGGAGGAAGAAGAAGAGGAGGAGGGGAGGAGGAGGAGGAGGAAGAAGAAGAGGAGGAGGAGGAGGAGGAAGAAGAGGAGGAGGAGGAGGAAGAAGAGGAAGAGCAGGAAGAGCAGGAGGAAGGGAGGAGGAGGAGGAGGAAGAAGAGGAGGAGGAGGAGGGGGAGGGGAGGGGGAGGAGAAGAAGAGGAAGAGGAGGAGGAGGAAGAAGAAAAGTTTCCAATGTTTTCTGCCAGATTCTCACAAAGAAATTCAATGGGGAAGCCGGCAGGAAGTCAGAAGGAGCACCTGTTGCTTCTGTTCTTCTGCCTATCCTTGGCCATCCCCTTTCTCTATTCAGGTAAGGAAATAACCCTGCAGCCATGACCCAACAGGCCCAGCTTGTCTAGCTCCTAGCTAAATAACTCCAAGAACTTCACCCTACCCCATTAGCCTCCCAGCGGAATTCTTTCCTTTTGGCTCGGAAAAACAAATTCTTCCGGAAAGTTCCAAAGCCATGCTTCTTCCTCTGGCATCACCCTGGAGGACCCATAGCCTTCTCCTGGACCGAGATCACAGAAGATAGCTCGACCCTCCAAACGCTGGCAAGAGATAATCCGCCTGTCTCGGTCTGTCGTCCAGCCCAGCCTGCCTTTGCAAACCGCTAGCAACCTCTACTATCTCCTTTCCCAGGGCTTGTAAGCAGCTGGCGTTTCCTCTCATCCTGCAGAACTGGAGCCTAATTAAAGGCAGGTCTCTCCCGAGCTGCCTTCGGGTTGCTAAGAAACTGCCTCCGTAAGAAGCCGAGGTTTCCATCCAATCCTAAAAAAATAATTATCCGGTCAATGGGGAACACGGCCAAGGAAAAACAGCTTTTAATGTTGCCTACAACACAGAAGTCTTTAGCGGGTTTGGGTCTCTCCTCCTGACAAATGAGCTCAAGGCCAGCTGGAAGAAAGAACGAACAAAGCCGGCAAGCAAAACGGTGTGCGTCTCGCACAAACAAGGGAAAACGGGAATGCCTGTTGTGTGCAGAGGTTTCAAACATTTTAGCAAGGGGTTCTCTGCCTGGTTGCTGGGTGGGTGTGGCCTAGTTAGCCTCCTGCACCATTGTGTGGGGGTTTTGCCCCCTCCAGGCTCCGGAGGCTTCCCTCAAGCCTCCAGGAGGGTAAAAACAACCTCCCGGGTTCTGGAGGCTTCCCTCAAGCCTCCAGGAGGGGAAAAACAAACTCCTCGGGCTCTGGAGGCTTTCCTCAAGCCTCCAGGAGGGTAAAAACAACCTCCCGGGGCTCCGGAGTCTTCCCTCAAGCCTCCAGGAGGGGAAAAACAACCTCCCCGGGCTCCGGAGGCTTCCCTCAAGCCTCCAGAAGGGGAAAAAACAACCTCCTGGGTTCTGGAGGCTTCCCTCAAGCCTCCAGGAGGGGAAAAACAAACTCCTCGGGCTCCGGAGTCTTCCCCCAAGCCTCCAGGAGGGGAAAAACAACCTCCCAGGTTCCGGAGTCTTCCCTCAAGCCTCCAGGAGGGGAAAAACAACCTCCCAGGTTCCGGAGGCTTCCCTCAAGCCTCCAGGAGAGGAAAAACAAACTCCTCGGGCTCCGGAGTCTTCCCCCAAGCCTCCAGGAGGGGAAAAACAACCTCCCAGGTTCCGGAGGCTTCCCTCAAGCCTCCAGGAGGGGAAAAACAACCTCCCAGGTTCCGGAGGCTTCCCTCAAGCCTCCAGGAGGGGAAAAACAACCTCCCCGGGCTCCAGAGGCTTCCCCCAAGCCTCCAGGAGGGGAAAACAACCTCCCGGCTTCCGGAGGCTTCCCCCAAGCCTCCAGGATGGGAAAAACAACCTCCCAGGTTCCGGAGGCTTCCCTCAAGCCTCCAGGAGGGGAAAAACAACCTCCCCGGGCTCCGGAATCTTCCCTCAAGCCTCCAGGAGGGGAAAAACAACCTCCCAGGTTCCGGAGGCTTCCCTCAAGCCTCCAGGAGGGGAAAAACAACCTCCCCGGGCTCCAGAGGCTTCCCCCAAGCCTCCAGGAGGGGAAAAACAACCTCCCCGGGCTCCGGAGGCTTCCCTCAAGCCTCCAGAAGGGGAAAAACAACCTCCTGGGTTCTGGAGGCTTCCCTCAAGCCTCCAGGAGGGGAAAAACAAACTCCTCGGGCTCCGGAGTCTTCCCCCAAGCCTCCAGGAGGGGAAAAACAACCTCCCAGGTTCCGGAGTCTTCCCTCAAGCCTCCAGGAGGGGAAAAACAACCTCCCAGGTTCCGGAGGCTTCCCTCAAGCCTCCAGGAGAGGAAAAACAAACTCCTCGGGCTCCGGAGTCTTCCCCCAAGCCTCCAGGAGGGGAAAAACAACCTCCCAGGTTCCGGAGGCTTCCCTCAAGCCTCCAGGAGGGGAAAAACAACCTCCCAGGTTCCGGAGGCTTCCCTCAAGCCTCCAGGAGGGGAAAAACAACCTCCCAGGTTCCGGAGGCTTCCCTCAAGCCTCCAGGAGGGGAAAAACAACCTCCCCGGGCTCCAGAGGCTTCCCCCAAGCCTCCAGGAGGGGAAAACAACCTCCCGGCTTCCGGAGGCTTCCCCCAAGCCTCCAGGATGGGAAAAACAACCTCCCAGGTTCCGGAGGCTTCCCTCAAGCCTCCAGGAGGGGAAAAACAACCTCCCCGGGCTCCGGAATCTTCCCTCAAGCCTCCAGGAGGGGAAAAACAACCTCCCAGGTTCCGGAGGCTTCCCTCAAGCCTCCAGGAGGGGAAAAACAACCTCCCCGGGCTCCAGAGGCTTCCCCCAAGCCTCCAGGAGGGGAAAAACAACCTCCCCGGGCTCCGGAGGCTTCCCCCAAGCCTCCAGGAGGGGAAAAACAACCTCCCGGCTTCCGGAGGCTTCCCCCAAGCCTCCAGGAGGGAAAAAACAACCTCCCAGGTTCCGGAGTCTTCCCTCAAGCCTCCAGGAGGGGAAAAACAACCTCCCCGGGCTCCGGAGGCTTCCCCCAAGCCTCCAGGAGGGGAAAAACAACCTCCCGGCTTCCGGAGGCTTCCCCCAAGCCTCCAGGAAGGGGAAAACAACCTCCCAGGTTCCGGAGGCTTCCCCCAAGCCTCCAGGAGGGGAAAAACAACCTCCCCGGGCTCCGGAGGCTTCCCCCAAGCCTCCAGGAGGGGAAAAACAACCTCCCAGGTTCCGGAGGCTTCCCTCAGGCCTCCAGGAGGGGAAAAACAACCTCCCAGGTTCCGGAGGCTTCCCCCAAGCCTCCAGGAGGGGAAAAACAACCTCCCCGGGCTCCGGAGGCTTCCCCCAAGCCTCCAGGAGGGGAAAAACAACCTCCCAGGTTCCGGAGGCTTCCCTCAGGCCTCCAGGAGGGGAAAAACAACCTCCCAGGTTCCGGAGGCTTCCCCCAAGCCTCCAGGAGGGGAAAAACAACCTCCCCGGTTCTGGAGGCTTCCCTCAAGCCTCCAGGAGGGGAAAAACAACCTCCCGGGTTCCGGAGGCTTCCCTCAAGCCTCCAGGAGGGAAAAAAAAAACCTCCCCAGGCTCCGAAGGCTCTCTGGTAGCCAGAAACTTGTTTCCGGCCTTCCTGAACTTTCTCCCTCCCCCAAGCCTCCGCATGCGCCCTGCACTTACCTGCCACATGGGGGCTCCTGGGAGGGGTGGGGTGGGTGTTCTGACCCAAGCCTCATTCCAAGCAAACAAAAACCAAACAGAGATAAAAGCAAAACCTTTTCAATGCTTCTCTGTGCATTCCATTCATTCAGAGTAAAAAATGCTATTAAAAACTAATCGTCCCAGATAAGAACAAGCCTTGCTAAGGTTGTGCAAAGCTGCCAAGAACACTCGATTAAATTGCAAGGAAATAATCAAAACCAAAAGTCTCCAAACACAAACCAGGATAGTCTGAACTTCCACAAGACTTGAAGTGCAAGAACTTCTTTGCTTCCTTGCAAAGACCTCCGGTTTCTCAGTCAATAAAAATAGAATAGAACAGAATTCTTTCATTGGCCAAGTGTGATAGGACACACAAGGAATTTGTCTTTGGTGTAAATGCTCTCAATGTAGATAAGAGAAAAGAGACATTTGTCAAGAGTCAAGAATCATCAGGTACAACACTTAATGACAATCATAGGGTCCAATGAGCAATCAAGTCATCCTAGGAAACAGTCCATAAAAATCGTTAGGATACAAGCAACAAAGTTACAGTGATACAGTCACAAGTGGGAGGTGATGGGAGATAAGGAGTGATGAGAAGATTAACAGTAATGGCAGTGCAAACTTTGTAAATAGTTGGACAGTGTTGGGGGAATTATTTGTTTAGCAGAGGGATGGCATTCGGGAAAAACTGTCCTTGTGTCTCGTTGTTCTGGTGTGCAATATTCGATGTCCCCTGCCCCCCTCCCGGAACGGTTGCCTAATTATGTCATTCCTGTAATTGCCATCTCCTGCCTGCAACACATGGTCTCATTACCCGCGTTGCATATGCTAAATGATTATTAACGAGCTTTGTAATGAGAAGCAGCAGCCACCCCCCTCCAAAGGCACTCACAAGACAATTAGCTCCACGCCACTGCGAAGAAACCCAGGCCACCCTGGAAGATTAGAGCACGGAGAGAGGCGAGGATCGTTAATGAAGGGTGGTGGTTTTTTTTGCATTTTGATGAGCTGTCAAAAACAAAGTAAAAGCCAGACAAGATTTCCTCGTGGTGCAGAAGTGCAGGCCCTTCGGTGCGTTGAGAGTTGGCCAACAACCTCTCGGAGTGCCTGAGCTCGGATTTGCAACATCGTCAAAACTGCAACCGGTTGCTGAAGTGCAGAGAAGAGCAACTAAGAGGATTAAAGGCCACGAGACTACAAAGAACAGTTGCAAGAATTGGATATGGGCAGTCTAGAGGAAAGAAGGACTGGGGGGGGCGTGATGGCCGTCTTCCAATATTTGAGGGGCTGCCAAAAAGAAGAGGGGGTCAAGCTATTCTCCAAAGCACCTGAGGGCAAGACAAGAAGCAATGGGCGGAAACTCATCCAGGAGAGAAGCAATTTAGAACTAAGGCGGAATTTCCTAACAATGAATTTGACTACTTCTAGGAGACCTCTTAAGTCCCTTCAAGCCTTAGGATACCATGAGTCAGGGAGGGAAGGAGGGAGGGAGGAAGGAAGGAGGGAAGAAAGGAAGGAATGCAATGACTTACCTGTCAGTGAATACTTCAGCTTCAGCCATAACAACACAAGAGCACACAATAGATACAAACTCAAGGTAAACCGCACCAAACTTGATTGCAGGAAATACGACTTCAGCAACAGAGTGGTCAATGTCTGGTCAATATCTGGGATACTCTACCTGACTCTGTGGTTTCTTCCCCAAACCCCCAAAACTTTAACCTAAGACTATCTACTATTGACCTCAACCCTTTCCTAAGAGGTCTGTAGGGGGCATGCATAAGCGCACCAACGTGCCAACCGTCCCTGTCCTATTGTTTCTTTTATTTCTTTTTTTATTTTTTTTATTTTTCTTATATGTATCCATGTATTCATAACTATGTATATACTTATACCTATTATCTTGTAAGAGATTGACAAATCAAAATAAATAAATAAAATAAATAAATTAAAATAAAAGGAAGGAAGGAAAGAAAGAAAGAAAGGGAGGAAGGAAGGAAGGAAGGAAGGAAGGAAGGAAGGAAGGAAGGAAGGAAGGAAGGAAGGAAGGAAGGAAGGAAGGAAGGAAGGAAGGAAGGAAAGGAAAGAAGGAAGGAAGGAAGGAAGGAAGGAACAATGGATGAAAACTAATCAAGGAGAGAAGCAACTTGGAATTAAGGAGAAACATCCTAACAGAACAATTAACCAGTGGAACTGCTTGCCACCAGAAGTCATGGTGCTCCATCGCTGGAGGTATTGAAGAAGATGTTGGACAACCGTTTGTCTGAAATATTATCGTGTTTTCTACTTGAGCAGTGGGTTGGACTAGAAGACCACAAAGGTCTCTTCCAGCTATATTCCGATTGAAATAGATCTCTCCTTGATAAGTTCCCAATCATGACTTCTTGATCAATCCTCAGGTGGTTTGGAGAAGAGGTCAATTCCCTCTTCTGTGTGGCAGTTCCTTAGATATTGGAACACATGGCTTCCTTCCTTAGCTACCTTAGTTACGTTGGACGTTCGTATTGATCTTTTTCATGCTTTATATTATTTTATTATCTTGTAGTAACCCATGGTAAGCCACCCAGTGTTGCTGGATGACAAGATAGGTGGCCTATAAATGCAGCAAAGAAATAAATAAATATTCTCCAAGAGAAAAATATCCCAGATCTCGCCTGGGACACAGCAGGCTATTTAAGAGGCCTTTCCTCAACGGAGGAGTTAATTTCACAAACGCAGGAAACAGATCTGTCAGAGGTAACCTGCGTCCTTCAGCCTCCTTCCCCGGGGAGACTGGATGGTTCCAGAGTAATAGAGGTATCTTCGAGACTCTGACAGGAAGAGGCACCCAGAGCCAGGCCTTTGCAAATGAATCTGTCATGCCATCCCGGACGGCATTCAAGGTTGATATTGGAAGACCTTCACAAGGGCTGTCTGGCTGTTGCCCAGGATGTGAGAGCACCTGAGTTACGACAGCAGAAGGAGGGAAGAGCAGAAGAGAAAAGAGATGCGGCAGAAACTGTCAGGGCCAGACTTCAAACCAGACTTCGAACTTTGCTACTTTATCGTTTTTTGCTAGTAGTACAGGAATCTTCCCAGCCTGGTAGCTTTTGCTTGGGAAAGACCAGATAACCTTTAAAGGGGTGGGAAGGTCCCACCTTTCCCTCGTGTATTGATATAATGTGCTCAGACTAATTCCCCGCTTATGCAGGGGATGGCATTCTACCGGTTTGGACCGGTTCAGACGAACCGGTAGTTCCAGTGAACCATTTGAGTCCGCCCGCCCCTACACTAGCCTGTCCTTTATTTCCATGTTTTGCAGCTGAGCTGATTCATGTGGCACAGCAGATTGCCGTGCATCAGCTGTTTTACACACCGGGGCTGCAGTAGAAGGTAAGTCTTATAGCTGAAAATGGATGGTTTTGAAATGTTGTGCGCACACAAAGTGCATGCTCACCGGACTGGTTGTTACACCAATTGAATCCCACCCCCTGTGCTTATGATGTAAGGAGTTCAGACTATAGGTAGTCCTTGACTAATGACCATGTTTGAGCCCAAAATTTTGGCTACTAAGGGAGACCTTTGTTAAGGGAGTCAGAATGCAGTATTGGCAGATTGACTCTGCTCATTGCCAGCAGTTCGATTCTGACTCAGCCTTTCATCCTTCAAGGTCAGCAAAATGAGGACCTAGATTGTTGGGAGGCAATAGGCTGACTCTGTAAACAGGTTGACTATAAATATTTTGGGGGACACGGTGGCTCTAAGATTCTGAGCTTGTCGATCAAAAAGGTTGGCGGTTCATGTCTACTATCCCTTCAGAGGAGATGGTCATCAAAAAATGCATGAATGTGCAGAGATGGATAGCCTAACTAAATTACTAAAAAACAACCAAGATAGTGACTACTATAAAACTTGGAATTGCTGGTATGAATGATTAAAGAAAAGGCAATATTCAACAATTGGCTAAGATATGAAATTATGGAAGACGCGCATTTAATCATAAAGTATTCTGTGAAATTAAAACATTAAAAGAACTAGAAGGTACTGTAACAAGATAGATCTCGTCAATGTTAGGGGTGAAAAATAATGTGTAACCATTGCTCAACATCTGCTGCAAAATGTATATATGTATATATATATTTGTTTGTATGTTTGTTTTTTTAAATGTTTTAAATATATGAATCTTAAATAAACTTTATTTTAAATTTTTTTTAAAAAAAGAAAGATTGGCAATTCAGCAGTTCGAATCCCTAATGTTGCGTAAGGGAATGACTTCCCGTTCCTTGTCCCAGCTTTTGCCAACCTAGCAGTTCGAAAGCATGTAAAAATGCAAGGAGAAAAATAGGGACCCCTTTGATGGGAAGGTAACAGCGTCCCATGTGCCCTTCGGTGTTTAGTCACGCCGGCCATATGATCACGGAGACGTCTTCGGACAGTGCTGGCTTTTTGGCTTTGTAACGGAGATGACCACTGCCTCCCAGAGCCAGAAATGATTAGCACATATGTGCGAAGGGAAACCTTTATCTTATAAACAGTTTGATAGTGTTGTAGGAATTACTTAGTTAGCAGAGTGAAAGCTTGGGGGAGCGGGAAATGACCAACTTTTGGCCAGCTGGCTAAATTTGAATTTGAATTAGCTTGAATTTGTTCAGGGTCCTTTATTCTAAAACCACCCAGATGTTGGAAGCGGGATGGGAGAAGTCGGTTAACAGATGCTGACTGAACATTTTGCGATACCACACTGGCTTTGCACCTCAGAGCGAGAACCCACTGCTCTGCCTTGCCTGCTGTCGAAAGATGGTTAGATCAGGGCCTCACTTGTTACAGACTGCAAACACACACACACACACACACACAAAACTCCCCCAACCCTTATCATAGATTAGCTTGAATTTGGCAAGTGGTCAAGCTTCCCTGCTACCACCAGTACTGTGCGACAGACCAGAAGGAAACCAGGTTTATCTAGTCAACTCGGTCAATTTGCATTTCTCTCCCCCAGGAGGGAAGTTAAAATGGGAAACAGTTCAGAACAGAGCCAGTCTATTCTGAGTGGGTTATGTCACTGTTGGTTTTCTTGCACAAGCATCATTCATTTTTAATTGGGTATAATACCCGCGCACACTCTCATGTTCCGCTCAGCAGGAGAGCGAGCAATGGAATATTTATAAAGTGCATGGATGCCTTTCAGCGGGTCATTTTGGAGAACAGTTAAGTCTCTCTCCTCCACGCCTGGAACCTCCAATCTGCTTGGGAACTCGGTTTTCAACCTACAACAAACAAACACACTCACCCGTTCCAAAAGAAGAGAATATCCATAGCTCGGGGTAGAACAGTGGAGTCCTTGATGCCCTCTTATGCTTGGTTGGGTTTTGGTATGTGTTCCATTGCCTGAGTAGGTAACGTCATCCGTGGAAGGGAGTGTAGAGTTTGTTTCTTGTTTTACATATCGTAGCTTGCCCTGCCAGTTTTACCCTCTTTGATTAGGGTATGGTTTTGTCTGCAGAATTGTTTGTCTAGTGTTAATCTCTGCTTATCTGGGTGTTGGCCTCTGGCAGACATGTCTGGAGTGCTTTTTGTTCTCTGCACTTTGTTGTATGCTTGCAACAGCGGTGAATTTCCAAATTTTTCCCTACCGGTGTGCGCACATGTGCCTAATGCACCCTTTGCGTGCACGCACAGGACTCAAATACTGACCTCTGTCAAGGCTGGATAGCTACCTGAAGTATTTTTTTAAGCTCAGCTGAGGTGTGGCAATAGCGCGAATCAGCTAAGCTTCACGTGCGGGTGTGTGCGGCACAAATGCAGAGCTCTGTCAAACCTGGTGAATGGCCTGGAGTGTTTTTAAGCTCAGCTGAGGCATAGCGATCCACTCTGCTGCATGAATCAATTGTGCTAAAAAAAACAAAAAACAAAGAAATATACGAGAGGTAAAGGTCGGGGTGGGGGCAGGGCCAGCAAGAGACGGTATTTGCCAGTCACAATTGTTGCTATCTGTATGCCAGAACTGGTCTGAACTGGCTGAATACCACATCTGCTTGCAAACCTTTCATTGCCTGACTAGGTCATGTCATCAGTATAAGAGAGTGTGGGGTTTGCTCCGTGTTTTATAAACAGTAGCTTGCCCTGCATCTGGTTTTGTGCTTGGTTATTTCTTGATTAGGTGTTTTCTACTTCACTGTTTGTCTGGTGTTAATCCCTGCTTATCTGGGTGTTGGCTGCTGGAAAGGGATATGTTCTGGCCTTTTTTGCTTCCTTCTTAGCTTTGTTATTGAGCAGTGTGTAAATATGCTTCATCTCTACGTGCCTGTTGATGGCTTCATGGATGATAGGCAGAAGATTAGTGGTGCAGAAGTACAAATACCAACAACATCTCTTTAATATCACAACAAATGCCAGACTTGTAGTTTCAACTGGGGAACTGGGAGCGTCCTAGAGATGAAGCCAAATCTCAGAACACCAGGGGATTCCTGGAAGCCTGGCATTCAAATACCAGCCAAAAGTAGACACTGCACTTCCTCACTCGAGATTCACTGCATCTTTATAGCACCACTCAGCTGTCTTTAGGGTGACCAAAAGCCTGTTGTTACAACCATGATACTACCAGTTCGTGGTTGATTGTCTCAAGAACATAAATTACCTCAATGACTCAAGCAATGGGGAAATGTTTCTTGGGGCACTCTAGGCCAGGAGTAGAGAACTGATGCCCCTCTAGATGTTTCTCGTTCTCCAGTTCCATCGTGTCTTTTCCACCCTGGTTGCCCCTGCTTGAATTGATGGTCCAGGAACATCTGGAAGAGGTCCAAAGTCTTGTATCCCTGCCACAGTCAGAAAGTGTGCTGTAGCTGCCCCCCCTTAAAAAAGCTAATGTGGTTCTAAGAGATAGTAGTGCTACATCCGTGTAGAATACTGTGTCCAGTTCTGGTCACCATAAATCAGAACAGACGTTGAGACCAGTGATGGGATTCAAATATTTTTACCACCGGTTCAGTGAGCGTGGCTTGGTGGGCGTGCTTTGCATGTGTGTGTGCACACACTTTTTTCATGGGTGTGCGCACCAAATGTGCCCTTTGCACAGGCACAGAGGCATTTGTGCAGGCGCTGAAGCGTTCTAACTCACCTCCTGCAAGCCTGCACGATCCCGGTAGCTTCAGCAGCTGCCGCACGGCACTATTCTGTGTCACGCAAAACAGCTGTGCTACAAATTCAGCGGATAAAGGTGATATGGAAGCCCGGGCGGGTGGGTAGGCCCAACAGCAGAGCAGTGGAGAGAACTGGGTCAGTCTCCTCTCTGCTCATCATTGCTAGTGGCTCGGCAGAACCGGGCAGAACCGGTAGAATACCACCACCAGTTGAGACCCTAGAAAAGAGGCGCAGAGAAGAGCAACCAAGAAGAGCAAGGTCCTGGAAGTAGACCCATATGATGGTTGAGGGAACTTGGCGTGTCTCGTATAACGAAGAGAAGGATTAGGAGTGACATGAGAGCAGTCTTCCAATATCGGAGGGCGGCTGCCACAAAGAACAATGGGTCAATCCATTCTCCAAAGCACCTGAAGGCACATCAAGAAGCCACAGATGGAAACTCATCAAGGAGAGAGGCGACCTGGAATTCAGGAGAAACTTCCTGACAGTGAGGAACAATCAATCATTGGAACGACTTGTTTCCAGAAGTTGTAAATACTCCTCTAACACTGGAAGTTTTCAAGAAGAGACTGGACAGCCATTTCCCTGGAGTGGGATAGGGTTTCTTGCTTGAGCAGGAGATTGGACTAGAAGACCTCTAAGGACCTTTCCAATCCTCTTATTCTGTGGTCTAGTAGTCTTGTATCTAATAGTCCAAGCACAAGATGAGCACTGAGGCATCTGAACCTTAGACTGACACCTGGCTTCTGTTGTTCCTCAAGACCCATTAGACCATTAATATAAGAAGTCCACACATTGAAATGAAGCATGGCCACAATATTCTACATTTCCTTCTTCAATGTGGGGTGGAGTCACCGAGATGATACACAACCTTAATATGTGGTTACGGTCCCTTATCCCCCTGTTTCTTCACCCTTGCCCTGTAGGCTTGGAAAAGGAACATTAATATGTCCCCTTAAATGATGCTTTCTCCTTTCACTTGGTTATTGAGATGGGAAAAGAGGATATAACCTTCTCTCCTCTAAAACATAGAAACTCATTTAAGACCCAGTTGGGTCTAGTCTAGTGGTTAAAGCACCAGGCTAGCAAGTAGGAGAGTTTGAGTTCAAGTCCTCTCTTAGGCATAGAAGCTGGCTAGATGATCTTGAACTCATCACCAGGAGACAGTGAGTTCTAGTCCTGCCTTAAGTATAGTCAGCTGGTTGACTTTGGGCCAATCATCAGGAGGTGGTGAATTCTAGTCCCGCCTTAAGTATGGAAGTCAGCTGTGTGACTTTGACCCATCACCAGGAGATGGTGAGTTCTAGTCCTGCCTTAATTATGGAAGTCAGCTGTGTGACTTTGGGCCAATCATCAGGAACCTGGGAGTTCTAGACCCACCTTAAGTGTGAAAGCCACCTTGGGCCAATCACCAGGAGATGGTGAGTTCTAGTCACACCTTAAGCATGAAAGCTGGCTGGGTGACTTTGGGCCAATCATCCAGAGACGGTGAGTTCCAATCCTGCCTTAAGTATGGAAGTTGTCTGGGTGGTTTTGAGTGAGTCCCTCTATCTCTGTGGTTGTAAGTCGAGCACTACCTGTACAAAAATTAGAGATGATAAATTGGTCATATGATATCTATCCTAAAGTCGCTTTAGCAGGGCTGACCATTAAACGAACGTGAACTATTCAGGGAAGGAACTGAACACGTGTGCAAAACTCCGCAGGCATCTGAGATGGCTTTGTAAGACACCTGTCGTCCATTTTAGCTCCTGCTTTTTTCCTCCCTCTCTGCGAATTACCAAATTCCAGGGGCCGCACGTGCGGCTATTTCTCAGCATGCGTGCAAAATGTCAGATTGCAGGAATTAAAAATGTAAATGACGGCATCTAATTAACCAGTTGACAGCGGAGCGCAGCTGCCGGTGATAGTGAGTGATTACCTTCTGCAAATCCTGTCCTCCATGGCCCAAACGTACTTAAAAGCCAGGGAGAAACGGGGGGGGGGATACCCCCCCCCAAATGGCAGTCTCCTGAAGAAGCCCAGGTCTCTGCACGTCAATCTTCACACTGCACGAAGGTGGTTTCAAAGGCCTTTTGGCTACAGTGAGGTGTTGCAACTCAGACCAGACACCGATTGAATTCTCAAGCCTGCTTATCAAAGTTTCTCTGATTTCTGTCCAGGCGAGCTCTCCACTTATGATCAAAAGTGGGACTGGAATTTTCATGGTGAAGCAAGGCAGGTATTAAGGGAGCAGGGCCCCGATTTTATGACCCTTTTTGCCACGCTCGTTAAGGGTCTCTCCACAATTGTTATGTGAATCATATGGTTGTTAAGAGAATCCAGATTCCCCCTTGACTTCGCCTGGAAAAGGCCGCAGATGGAGATCACATCACTCCATGAGGCTACAACCATCGTAGATACACGCTAGTTGTCAATTTGTCTGAATGTTGATCACACGATGTGGGGTTTTCCGTGAGTGGTACAGTGGCCTAGAAGTGGAGCTCTGGCCTCACCATCAGGAGACCGTGAGTTCGATCCTAGGTAGAGGCAGATATTTTTCTCTCTCTGGGCACGATGAGAATAGATCTGCCGAACAAAACTCCGCATCGGCGACAAGAAAGGCATCCGGCCAGTAAACACTCAACTCCATTTAGTTGCCCAGACTCCACCCCGATGCAAGGGATTATGAGGTCATTAAAAGGAGATGATGAGGTGTCACAGTTGTAAGGGCAAGAAACTGGTTGTGAGTCACTTTTTACAGCGCCATTGTAACTTTGAATGCCAACTAAATAAACTGTTTTAAGTCAAGGACTATCGGTGGTAGCTTCTTGCCTCGAGAAGTACCGGTAGCTCTCGACGTACGACCACAATGGAGCCCAAAACTTCTACGTTCATACTCACACTTGTTTTCCTCATACATGCTTGACAGACTAAATTAAATAAAGAAAACTAAGATGATTAAAGACAAAAGCATGTGAAGAATGGTTGTGGGATTTGGCTTCGGCTAGTCTGGAGAAAAGAAGGACTAGCGGGGGACCTAGACCAGTCTTCCAATATTTGAGGGGCTGCCACAAAGAAGAGGGGAGGTCAACTTGTTTTCCAAAGCACCCGAAGGCAGGATAAAAAACAATGGATGAAGAACAATTAAACAATTAAACAAGTGGAACTGCTTGCCTTGTTGTGAATTCTCCAACACTGGAAGTTTTAAAGAAAAGATTGGATCACCCTTTGTCTGAAGGGATATAGGATCACCTGCTTGAGCATAGGGTTGGACTAGAAGACCTCCATGGCCCCTTCCAACTCCGTTATTCTGTTATTTTTACATCTAGCCTGTTTTTTTTTTGTTAATGGGGTTCTCACTCTTTTTGCTTTATTTCCCCTCCAGGTATTACTCAGATATCGGCAAGATGCCAGCGATTAGTGACCAGGATATGAATGCTTATCTAGCTGAGCAGTCGCGCATGCACATGAATGAGTTCAACACTATGAGTGCACTCTCCGAGATCTACTCGTATGTGGGCAAGTACAGCGAAGAGGTGAGCCTGGGGCGGTGAGGGCCGCGTGTGCCAATGGGTGAACTAACCTTTAGTTGTGTCCTTCAGCCCTTTTTATGGATTTCTTAAGACTCGGGGAGGGGAGTAAAAACCAATTTGGGTTTTGCAATTGGTGTATCCTTTGATGCCGGGCATACATGCCTGCAAATCATTCCATGGAGTCATCCAGAATAGTGTTTCTCTACCTCACCAATTTAAATGGGGGGGGGGGAAACGGGACTTAACATGGCTGCCTGGGGGAATTCTGGGAGTTGAAGTCTCCCCAACTTAAAGTTGTCATGGATGAGAAACACTGATCTATACCATAAGAATTGGAAGAGACCTTGAGGAGCATCGAGTCTGCCTATATGTTGGTTGGTTGGTTGGTTGGATGGATGGATGGATGGATGGATGGGTCATGGATGGATTATGGATGGATGGATCATGGATGGATAGATCATGGATGGATGGATGGATCATGAATGGATGGGTGAATGGATCATGGATGGATGGATCATGGATGGATGGATGGATGCATCATGAATGGTTGGGTGGGTGGAACATGGATGTATGGATCATGGATGGATGGGTGAGTGAATCATGGATGGATGGATCATGGATGGATGGATCATGGATGGATAGATCATGGATGGATGGATGGATCATGAATGGATGGGTGAATGGATCATGGATGGATGGATCATGGATGGATGGATGGATGCATCATGAATGGTTGGGTGGGTGGATCATGGATGTATGGATCATGGATGGATGGGTGAGTGAATCATGGATGGGTGGATCATGGATGGATGGAAGATGGATGGATGGATCATGGATGGATGGGTGAGTGAATCATGGATGGGTGGATCATGGATGGATGGAAGATGGATGGATGGATCATGGATGGATGGGTGAGTGAATCATGGATGAATGGATCATGGATGGATGAATCATGGATGGATAGATCATGGATGGATGGATGGATCATGAATGGATGGGTGAATGGATCATGGATGGATGGATCATGGATGGATGGATGGATGCATCATGAATGGTTGGGTGGGTGGAACATGGATGTATGGATCATGGATGGATGGGTGAGTGAATCATGGATGGGTGGATCATGGATGGATGGATCATGGATGGATAGATCATGGATGGATGGATGGATCATGAATGGATGGGTGAATGGATCATGGATGGATGGATCATGGATGGATGGATGGATGCATCATGAATGGTTGGGTGGGTGGATCATGGATGTATGGATCATGGATGGATGGGTGAGTGAATCATGGATGGATGGATCATGGATGGATGGATCATGGATGGATAGATCATGGATGGATGGATGGATCATGAATGGATGGGTGAATGGATCATGGATGGATGGATCATGGATGGATGGATGGATGCATCATGAATGGTTGGGTGGGTGGATCATGGATGTATGGATCATGGATGGATGGGTGAGTGAATCATGGATGGGTGGATCATGGATGGATGGAAGATGGATGGATGGATCATGAATAGATGGGTGAGTGGATCATGGATGGATGGATCATGAATGGATGGTGGGTGGATCATGGATGGGTAGATCATGGATGGATGAAAGATGGATGGATGGATCATGAATGGATGGGTGAGTGGATCATGGATGGATGGATCATGGATGGATGGAAGATGGATGGATGGGTGGATAGATGGATGTATGGATGGAAGGAAGGAGGGAAGGAAGGCCTGGGATTTTGGATGTATGTATGCATGTATGGAGGGAGGGAGGGAGGGAGAAAGGGATAGTTGATTGATTGGCCTGATATTTAGGATAGAGGGATGGATGGATGGATGGAGGAATTGTTGGATAGATAGATGGAAGGAAGGCCTGGAATTTTGGACGTATGTATATATGTATGTATGTATTATGTATACATCTTAGAGAGTTGTGGTAGCACAGTGGTTAGAAAGCAGTGTTGCAGGCTAGTACTGCCGACTGCCAGCAGTTTGATCCTGGCCAGTTCCAGGTTGACTCAGCCCTCCATCTTTCCGAGGTGGGTAAAATGAGGACCCAAATTGTTGGGGGCAAGAGGCTGACTCTATAAACCACTTAGAGAGGGCTGAAAAGCACTGTGAAGCAGTATATAAGTCTAAGGGCTCTTGCTGTTGCTGTTCATCCCTACTTAATTGGATTGCAGTTCACTTCAATAGATCAATCATGACTACATGTTTAAGCACTTGCCCAAAAGCTAAATTTAAATAATGTTACCACTGGTCAAGGGTTCTGTATAGTGTGTGTGTGTGAGTGTGTGTTATTTTGACAGTTTAGTATATTCTATGAACCCAGCACATTGGGTCAGGGTGTGATTCAATCTGTTTGTCCAGCACCAAAATGAACTCATGCAGACCAGGTCAAGCGTGTTAGAGAAGAGGAGGATGACCATAAGCTAAATGAGCAAACTAGGTTTGTAAAACCCAGGAAGCAGGCAAACTTTGTGCAAACACCTACCTTCAATCTTGCTGCAAATGTAGCTAAAGTGAAATGCCATGATCTGTTTTGTTGATGAACCGCTTGTGAGAACATAACGATTCTAGGCTGGTTCCTCTCTTGATTCCTCCTTCAGGTTCTGCCTCTCCTTCTCCTACAGCAATGATGGCGAATCTTTTAGTTGTGGTGTACCTAAAGCACACTTGGGTGCTGGCACCCACAATACAATGTGCCTCACCCCCCATGCATGCACGCACAACACTTCCACCCCATCCCTTTACCTGCACTGCACATGCACGCACCTCCCAGCTGATTTTCAGCCTGTGTGAGACCCTTTTGACTCTCCTGGAGGCTCAAAGGAAGCCTTTGCAGCCTCAGGAGGCCGGAAAATGGGCCCATTTCGACATGTCCAGTATTTCCGGAAGGCCCATTTTTCAGCCTCCCGAGGCTGCAGAGGCTTCCTTTGAGCCTCTGGGAGGGCGAAAACAGCCTCAAATGGGCCGAAAATCAGCTGGGAGATGCACGCATGCGCAGTGCAGGTAAATTTGGCTGGGGTTCGCGTGCCATAGGTTCGCCATCACGGTCCTCCAAGCTTACCCTTATGGATACCTTTAAGAGATCGTGTTGAAGACCTTCCCTTTTTTTTTCCTTTCTCCGTTCCTCACAGATCCTTGGAGCCCTCAGTCAGGACGACCAAGCCGGAAAGCAGAAACTCACCTACAAACTTGAACAAGTTATAACCCTCATGAGCATAGACAGCTGAGAACTTGCCCCGCTTAGAGGGACTTTCCAGGAGGGATCGACACAAAACAAATGAACAAAAAAAGAACTTTCACACACACACACACACACACACACACACAAACACAAAAAAAACCAAGCCGTGCCTCAGTTCAGTTTTCATCAAGTGCAAGTTTCCAACTGGCTGCCAAGGAGAGTCGCCAGAAGACTCCTAGCCGTCTCTGAGCCTCACCTGCTGGACCTACCAACACCAAGGAACTAGTCCTCCAGGATTTTGAGGGACCTCTTCACAAGAAGGACTCCCCGAAGACAGGGAGTGTTCAGGGTGGAGTCCCTGCAGGTTCCTCCTTGGTGGCAACCAGATTGTACCACTGCCTGCTCCATTGAAACCGAGCAGGAGTAACGTTGGGGTTCACCTCCATCATGCTTTGCTGCTTTGAGGGCACGCCATCCACGGGCTGAGAGGAGGCCCAAGGTTCATTCAGAAGCTGCGCCAAGGGAGAAGTTGCTCTCTTGCCCTCGGAAGTCCCACCGTTGTGGTTGGGGGGAGAAAAAACAACAACAAGAAAAACAATGGCTGCCTCTCCTCGATCTTTGTCCTCATGAAGAGGAACCAGGAGGAACATCATGGAAAGAAAGGCCCTCAGGGACCTGTGAACCAAGAGGACTGTCCACCAATCTCTGGAGATTGGGTGGAGAAGGGAAGTCTGCCTTTTTCTCTCTTCCCCTCTTCTGATTTTCATTTGGTTTCCTTTTTTTGGTTGGGTTGGGTTGGGTTGGGTCAATCATGGTTACTTTCGTTGTAGTGGAAAGAGAACTGCTCTCCCAAGCTTGAGTCATCTATGTGTCCCCACCTCTTCCTTCTCTGGTTACTAAGCAAGGGGTCTTCAAATGTGGCAGGTTTAAGACTTGTGGCCTTCAGCTCCCAGAATTCCTGAGCCAACATGACTGGAGGAGGAATTCTAGGAGTTGAAGTCCACAAGTGTTAATGCTGTCAAGTTTGAAGACCTCTTGAACAAGCCCTCCTTTGCTTCCTCTTCCAAAACCAGCCATGGTATATTTGCTGAGGGAAAGTCAACTCAACTTGTGGCCTCTCCCTGAAGAGCCATCCAAAGCGTATCTCCTGTTTTCTCTCTGGATCGCCTTCCTCAACCACAAGAGCACAGCCAAGACCCAGAAATAAGAACTGGCATTGGAGATAACGTAGAGATCCTAGGACGGAATTGGAAGGTGGGGAGGTGAAGATAAGAGTTTCTTCTTGTGAGTCATCAGGGACGTGGTGGCTCAGTGGCTAAGACGCTGAGTTTGCCGATCAGAAAGGTTGGCAGTTCGGCGGTTCGAATCCCTAGTACCACGTAACGGAGTGAGCTCCCGTTATTTGTCCCAGCTTCTGCTAACCTAGCAGTTTGGAAGCATGTAAAAAATGCAAGTAGGAAAATAGGGACCCCTTTGGTGGGAAGGGAACAGCATTCCATGCGCCTTTGAAGGCGTTTAGTCCTGCCGGCCACATGACCATGGAGACGTCTTTGGACAGCGCTGGCTCTTCTTCGGCTTTGTAATGGAGATGAGCACCGCCCCCTAGAGCTGGAAACGACTAGCACGTGGGTGCGAGGAGAACCTTTACCTTATTGTGAGTCATTGGCAGGCATTTTTGTGTTGCATTTCCCAACAAAATGGAAGTTACAAAGGCCATAATATCATCTACCCAATTTGCTGCCATATCTTTCTCTGTGAAGGCATCGTTACAGCTAGAATCAATCAATCAATTAGAATAGATATGGAAGGGACCTTTGAGGTCTTCTAGCCCGCCCATCCCTACTCAAGCAGGAGATCCTATATCACTTCAGACAAGTGGCTGTCCAGTCTTTTCTTTAAAAACTCCAGTGATGAAGCATCTACAGTTTCTAATGGCAAGTTGTTCCCCTGGTTAATTGTCCTACCTGTTAGGAAGTTTCTCCTTAATTCTGGGTTGCTTCTCTCCTTGATTAGTTTCTATCCCTTGTTTCTTGTCCTGCCCTCTTGTTCTTTGGGAAATAAATTCACCCCCCTCCTCTTTGTGGCAACCCCTCAATTATTGGAATACTGCTATCATGCTTTCTTTTCTCAAGACTGGCCAAATCCATTTGCTGCCGCCGTTCTTCGTATGTTTTGGTTTCCAGACTCTTCGATGATTAGGTCTCATCTCAAGTGCTCTTCTCTGCCCTTGTTCCAAAGTCAGTTTGAACACATGAATTCGTCCACCTCCCCCCCAGTCAAACCCATGAGTGGATTTTTCACGAGTGGATGATAAGGGGGGAATCGGGAAGGTCTCCCTCCTCGAAACCCGTAGGGCTTTTGCAGATTTATCCTTGACACCACGTGAAGGACAGTAGAATTGGTGAACCTTGTCTTGGCGTCATTCTCAAGAGCGGTTCATAGATGCTGGTTGTAACCAGGATGGGATTCAGCCGGTTTAGGACGGTTCGGGCAAAAACTGGAAGTTAAATTCACATCCGGTTTGCTGAATCGGGAGTTGAACTGACCGGCTGGCCCTGCCCACTCCACTCCACCCCTCCCAGGAGTTTCCATGGGGCCTGTTTTGGCTCTGGGAGGGAGAAAATGGGCCTTTTGGAATCCTGTTTCCAGCTTTCGGAGGGCCTCCAGACTCTGGGGGAGGCTTTTTTAGCTCTCCCAGAGGCCCGAGGGAAGCCTCCGGACTCCGGGGAAGGTGAAAAACAGCCCTCCCGGAAGTTCTGGTAGGCCACGCCCATCGTGGCCATGCTTACCCACCAACCAGGCAGCAAACCGGTTGCTGGGTCTCAGCCCTTCGAGATAGTACAGACTTTGGCCTCAAAGATACACATCACTAACGCTATTCCTTGACTTACGACAGTTCATTTAGTGACCGTTTGAAGTTATGATGGCACTGGGGGAAAAAGGGGGGCTTTACAACTGTTTTTACGACACTGAGGACCATGGCAGCATCCCCTTAGTCACGTAATCAAAATTGAACCGCTTGGCAACGGGTTCATATTTAGGATGGCTTACAGCAGCCCAGGGGTCACATGATCCCCTTTTTGTGACCTTCTGACAAGCCAGGAAGCCCCGATTCACTTAACAAGTGCGGGACTAATGGAACAAGGGCAGCGGTTCGCTTAACAACGGCAGCGAGAACCGTCATGACATGGGGTGAAACTCGCTTCACAAAAGGTCCCAGCTTAGCAGCATAGATTTTTGGGCTCCGTTAGCGGTTGTAAGTCAAGGACTCTCTGGACGATGAAAGGGAAGCCAGAGAAGGAATTGCAGAGAGATCCCGCAGGCCCACCTGGAAAGAGGGAGGGATAAACGGGTGAAGGAAGCATCCGCGGAGAAGAATTTGTGGAGAAAACAAAACCGGAGGGGAGCTCTTGAGAGAATGACAGGACAGAACAGGCCTCTCCTGAAAAGTAGTTTTAAAACCGCCGTTTGGGGTCTCTGAGTTTGGGATTCGTACAGAGTCAACTTTTTATTTCAACTTCGAACACCTCAAGGGAACAGGCAGAAGAATGCGATTCCCATGAAATGGTCAGAAATAGGAGGCAGTTGGACTCTGTCCCATCTCTTCGGAGTTTTTTTTTTCACTCCTTTCTTTTTTTTTCTCATTGGACCTGGGAGATGCAAACAAATCTTCCTTAGGGCTTGTTTTATTTCTGGGTCTTAGGCAGGATTGAGATTGTCTCTTAAGGAATCCTTTTTTGAATGAGGGAATATATGGCTTTCTCTGTTCACATTTCTGATTTATAATTCCTTCCCTCCCTTCTTCCTTTCTCTCTTTATTTTCCCTTTCTTTCCCCCTTTTTCCCCTTTACCTTTCTCATTTATCTCCTCCCTCACTCCCTTTCTTCCTTTCCCTTCCTTCCTTCTCCATCCCCTTCTTTATGTCCCTTTTCTCTCCTTCCTTCCATTTTCCTTCCTTTCTTTCTTCCCTCCCTTCCTCCCTTCTTTTACCCTAATTTCTTTCTCTCCTCCCTCCCTTTCTTCCTTCTCCTCTACCTCCTTCCTCCTCTTATTTACATCTCTTATTTCTTTCCCTTCCTGCTCTCTTTTACTTTCATTCTTTCTCTCCTTCCTTCTTTCCATCCACCCATCCTTCCTCCCTTTCTTCCTTCTTCTCTACTTCCTTCCTCCTCTTATTTACCTCTCCCTTCTTTCCTCTCATTCCCACTCCTTCCTTCCTTCCTCAAAACAATTCTGATTTGATCCTGGAAAACACCTCATGTTTCTCTGTGCCAACAGTATCAGTTCTAAACTAGCTGTGATCAAATAACTCCGTTCCTGAATTCAGTGTTCAACAACATCTTTCTCCAATGTTCTGACATGTTTTTCTACAAATTCTTCTGAGCTTTGATTCTCTAACAGCAGAGGTGGTGTTCAGCTGGTTTGAAGCAGTTCTGGCATACTGGTAGTGAAAATTTTGACTGGTTCCGAGAACAGGCTAACACCGCCTCTGATATGCGCACACATAGAACCAGTAGGAAAAATGCCTAACAGTGCATTTTGGTTTGACTCAAGCCATCTAAAGTGCCATCTCCATCCCCCAAAAAATCCAGAACTGGGAAATTTAGCAAACTTTAGACAGATTTGATTGCTGTAACATGGAAACCTGGCAGGAATGGGAAAGAAATCCCCGTGATTCACCTCCACCATCCCTGTTTATTATCACAAGTAGTCCTCAACTTGTAACCGTTTGTTTAGTGGCCGTTCAAAATTACAACAGGCCTGAAAAAAAGTGACGTATGACTGTTTTTCACACTTTACGACCATTGCAGCCTCCCCTATGGGTCAGGCTATCAAAATTCAGATGCTCAGCAACCGTATTTATGACGGTTGCCATGTTTTGGGGTCACCTGATCCCCTTTTGCGATCTTCCATGGGGGACACCAAATTCACTTAACAACCATGTTGCTAACTGAACCAGTTGTAGTCGTAAGTCAAGGGCTGCCTGTGTGAGAAATGTTACATTCAATAGATCACCTATTAATTCTGGATGTGTTTGTACAACATGCTGAACCTGGTTGTTTAAAAATTTAGCAACCCCATTCAAACGTCTTGGTTCGTTTTTTAATTTTCATTTTGGAAAGTTCTCATGTGGTTTACTGCCTTGCCATTGGGTGGTTTATGGTTTATTGTACAATGTGAAGCTAGAAGTTGGGGGAGTTCAGTAACTGGGTTTAATATGTTGTGGGAAACTTATCATTGTTTCAGAGAGTGACGGGTCACACAGCTTTCTCGGAGTGTGAGACGAATCCATATTCTGTCTTCGCAACCGTACTTGGAAATGATAGCATAACCACATGAGCTAAGTCACCTGGACCCAAAACAAACCAAGATCAACCCTAACCAAGTTTACCATGGTATAGGAACGAAGATGATTGATCCATAAAGACCCTGATGTTATGTGTGTTACTTAATCACATCCCATGTGGTTGGCTTAAGGGCTCAATACAGACATTTTCAAGCACCAGATAAAACTTTGGGTTCCATCCTATACTGAATAGAGAAAACAAAACTTTCTTGAAGCTGGTTTTCGTCACATTGCTAAGGATTCTGGGCAGTGGTAGGATGCAACCGGTGTAACAACTGGTTTGATGAGCACACACTTTGCACACGTGCACAAAGTGATTGAAAACCGGCCGTTTTCGGCTCTAAAACTTACCTTCTGCTGCAGTTCCAGTGAGTAAAACAGCTGAGGCCCAGCAACGCAATGTGCCATGCGAATCAGCTGGGCTGCAAAACACAGAAATAAAGAACAGACTAGGGCATGGGCAGCTGGGCAGAGCCAACTGATTGCAGGAACAACCGGGTTGCTTGAACCGGTCTGAACCGGCTGAATCCCAACCCCTGATTCTGGGATGCAGTTCTGAATTCCAAAGGCAATTTTATTTTTGGTGCCCAAGATCTTCCCACCCCGAAGAAATCCCGATTATTATTATTATTTCCTGCATTATGACTTCCAGGTGCTTTCTAAAGTGCTATTTCCCTGATTTTTTTTTTTTTTTATGCATGGCATTAAAAGAGCTATGAATTTTTACAAAGACTTGCAGAAATGACAGGAAATGCAAATACTACTTTGCCATCCTGGGCAGAATTTTGAGCCAATGTTACAGGTAGTCCTCGACTTACAACAAGTTGCATCCACGGTGGAAAAAAGTTACTTCTGACTGGTTCCTTGCACTTACGATGATCACCGCATCCTCGTGGTCACATCGTCAAAATTCGGGCTCTTGACAACCAGCATGTATTTTCGACAGTTGCAATGTCCAGAGGTGTCACGTGATGGCCATTTGCAACATTCCCAGCCAGCTTC
The DNA here is from genome assembly GCA_033807585.1 of Hydrophis major. Classification (NCBI taxonomy): domain Eukaryota; kingdom Metazoa; phylum Chordata; class Lepidosauria; order Squamata; family Elapidae; genus Hydrophis; species Hydrophis major. The sequence continues at coordinate 210,626,510 of CM066331.1, read as the reverse complement.
ACTTAACAATCACATGATTCGTTTAACAATTGCGCTGATTCACTTAACGGCCGTGGCCAAAAAGGTGTAACTCACATCACCATCACCTTAGCAACAGAAATTCAGGTGTTTTATAGTCGTAAGTTGAGGACTACCTGTAATTGTTTATGCCAGCGACCGAGCACCCTGGTGATTTTTAAGTGTGTTTTGATCTCCTGTATGCCAGTGTTTCTCAGCCCTCAGCAACTAAGATGGGTGGACTCCAAGTCCCAGAATTCCCCAGCCAGCACGGAATGGGAGTTGGAGTCCACCCATCTTCAAGTTTGGTATAAATTAACTTCTGCCTGATTTAGTAAAATTCCTATTTTGAATAGGAAGCATTGGGAGAACATCTCATCTTTATAAGACAGTATTACAAAGACCCACAAAAATAATAATAATTAAAAAAAACAAAACAATACAGCCTGGATTGCAAATGTCCATGCTTTAGATTATTGAAGCCTGATGCTTTTTCTTTCTTTTCCAGTTATTTTATTTTTATTTTATTTTAACCTAACAATCTGAGTTTTCGAACCCAAACCATATCATGCAAATGATAAGTTCTTTCAAACAGGGCCCGGTTGTTAACTTGGTAGAGCTTCTGTACCTTTGTCATACTTAATTGTATACCTGTGTTTGTAAATATAAGGCATTCCTATTTTGCAGTCCAGAACAGAACAGAACAAAAAAAAAAAAAAAGCTATTTGTAATATAGAATAAAGTTTATTTAAAAAAAAAAGACAAAAACCAATCCTTTTGCAATGGTGTGACTCCTTCGTTTGAATGTTTCCTTGGCAATAACTGTAGCTGAAAGATGAAGTTTGCCTGAACCGCAGTTCATTCGGGAAAGTGAGGTGGCTTAAGCCATCTTTTGAATCCTCCTCAAGGAACTGAGAGGGAGGGAGGGAAGGAGAATACAAGAAATAGCTGGAGAGCTAGATGTGCATGTGGGGAGAAATGATAGAGAGACAAATGATAGATGGATGGATAGGATAGATGGATGAGAAGGTAGGTAGGTCAATAGAATGTGTGTAAAGAGAAAAAGATTAGGTAAAAACAGATGGGTGAATGGAGAGAGAGAGTTTAGATAAAGACAGGGATAGATGGATGGATATATATAGATAGATAATAGAGACAGACATAAGAGAAATGGAGCTAGATAGATGATGGATGGATGATAGGTAGGTAGAGTGTGTCTATGTACAGTATATGTGTATGTGTGTCTAGATAACAGAGATAGGTAGGTAGTAGATTGATTAGATAAAATGGATGGGTGGATGGAGAGAGAGATTACATAAAGATGGATGGGTAAATAGATATAGATAGATAATAGAGATGGTCATGAGAGAGAGGGAGCTAGATAGGTGATAGATGGATGAAGGGTAGGTAGAGTGTGTATATGTATATATGTGTGTATAGATAGATAATAGAGATAGATAGTAGATTGATTAGATAAAAATGGATATGTGGATGGAGAGAGATTAGCTAAAGATGGATGGATGGATAGTTATAGATAATAGACAGATAAGAGAAATGGAACTGGATGGATGGATGGACAGGTAGGTAGGTAGGTAGGTAGTGTATGTATATATATAGTATGTATAAATAGATAATAGAGATAGATGATGATGATGATGATGATGATGATGATGATGATAGAGATAGATAGATAGATGATAGATAGATAGATAGATAGATAGATAGATAGATAGATAGAAAGATAGATAGATAGATAGATAGATAGATAGATAGATAGATAGATAGATAGATAGATAGATATAGATAGATAGTAAGTAGGTAGATTAGATAAAAAAGGAAGGGTGGATGGAGGGAGAGAGATTAGATAAAGATAGATGGGTGGATGGATAGATATAGATGGATGATAGACAGACAGACAGAGACATAAGAAAGATAGAGATGATAGGAGAGATGATGGATGAATGGATGGATAGATGGATAATAGGTAGTGTGTGTATGTGTGTATGTATGTATATGTGTGTATGGATAGATGATATATAGTATATCGATTAGATAAAAATGAATGGGTGGATGAATAGATACAGATAGATCAGACAGATAGACAGACATAAGAGATGAGCTAGATAGGACAGATTAGATGGATGGATGGATGGATGGTTAACAGACAGGAGGATGGAGATCTTCCTGTTGCAAGAAGTGTCTCTCACAGGTACATAGCACAGCCACCCAAGCCTGAGAATCACCTGCCTGTCTGCTCTTCCACCAACATGATCTGAGGTAGAAAATGAACTGAGGTGTAGCCATTCTCTCTCCCCGCCCCTGCCCCCAGTATCATCCCAGAAAGACTTCCACCCTCGCTGCTCATTGTGTTTCTCCGGAGTAGGGAGATGCCTGGCTCAACCAGGGCAAAACAGGCACTCTAAAACAAGGGTCTCCCCACCTTGGCAACTTTAAGCTTGGCAGACTTCAACTCCCAGAATTCCCCAGCCAGCCAAAGCAAAGTCAATGGAAAAACCAGATTCATTTAACAACTGCGTTCCTAACTTAACAATCGCAGCAATTCACTTAAAGTTGTAAAATGGGGCAAAATTCACAAACAACTGTCTGGCTTCACAACAGAAATTTGAAGCTCAATTGTGGTCGTAAGTCGAGGACTACTGTATATGAAGATAACTTGAGAGTAGGAGGCAGGGTTGGATTTTACTTTAATTAAAATCATTTTAGCTCCCTTATTCTCTCCTTTATCCTTGTCTTGTTATCTTCCCAGGGTTGACTTTTGTCTTTCTTTCAGCATCTTTGTGAATCTGTTTCTTTCCCCTCCAAATTTCCTCTTTGGCTCCATTTGCAAAACTTCCAACTATCCTTTTCTCCAGATTTAAAAGCTGTTGTGCACTGGCCAAACCAGAAAGCTGAATGCAATAAAGAATATTATTTCCCTTGCTTTTTGTTCTCTTGAGTTATTCCACACACATCCTTCCCTCCAAGTGTCTTTCCAATACTTCCATTCAAAAAGCCTTTTAAAGTAAAAGTTAGAGAGAGAGAGAGAGAGAGAGAGAGAAAAAAAAAAATCAAGAGCTTTTAATCTCGGTTTTCCAGATGTTTTGCCTGGTTGGGTTTCATTTACACTGCCGTCATTTTTCTCCAGCGGTTCATTTTCTTTGTTTTCTTCTTCTTTTTCTGCTTGTCCTGGGGCCTTTTAATGGAAGATTTGTAAACTGTGGGGTGAAAACACAACAGATCACGTTGGCTGTTGTTATTTTCCAGCAGTGGAAAATAATAAAAGGAAAGACATAGAATTAAGAGGGGGGGGGGAAACCATGTAAAATCAGGACATGCAAGCCGATGGCTTTAATTTAGCCGATGGCTGTGATTAGCTTGGTCTTAGCTTAAAAGTAATACATTCACACAGGAGAAACAAGCAATCCTTGCCTTATGACCACAATGGAGCCCAAATTTTCTATTGCTAAACAAGGCAGTGAATTTTTGTCTCTTTTTACCACCTTTCTTGCCACAGTTCTGACCTTGGCTTCCCCCAAAAGCACGAAACCGGCTCTTTGTCCCGACCAAACACCTTTTATTAAACGAAGGTGAATTTCTTGCATTCATATTCAGCCAATGGCCTGGCAAACTGTCTTTCAAGGGTCTAATTAGGAGCTCAAACCTTATCTATCTTGGAAAGCTGCCTGGTAAATATTTCCAAACACGGTGCTGACAAGGAAGGATTCAGCACAGAGTCGCTGGGATGCACAGACAGATCTTCACAATGATGGAATGAACGAACAAAGGAATGGTTTCCTGCAAAATCCCCCTCCCCTTTTGCTCCTCTTTTAATCCCTATGGAAGGGGGCCATGCATCATTCACCTGTGACCTCACTCCCACGTCCACCCTGAGTTCATAATTGTTATTTCCTTTCGGCAGCTCTGTGCATGTGCAGGCTGGGAACAGGCTCCAGCTGCTCTTCTGCCTCACTGATGTCCAGCTCCGAAGGCAGCTGATAACTGTCAGACAGCCCTGGCCCCATCTCTGCCTCCAACGCAGAGCCCTCATCTGAGCCTGTCTCAGCCTCCAGGACTAGCCCATGTTCCTCCCCAAACTCCTTTCTGTCCAACTCTGCTGCCAGTTCCACTAGCTGCAGGTGGGCCACAACACATATAATATCTGAGTTCCAGTTTTCACCCAAAGCGCCCCCTAGCAAACAATGGTTCACTTAATGATGCCAATGTTTGCTGAACAACAGCAGATTCACTTAGTGACTATGGTAATTTGCTTAACAACCATTCAAAAAAAAAAAACCCAACTACTTGCAAAATCAGGTTGTAAAGAGCCAAGCTGCATCATGGTCTTAAGTCAAGGACTACTTATAGTTGTGGATCCGCTCATCCTTCAATTTTTAATTTTATTTGAAAAAAATGCACAAGCACTCATTTCATTGTGAAAATTAAAATGTATGAATATTTTGAGGGTCAGCTTATCTGAGGGAGGTGCATTTATATAATATTTTGGTTTAAAAATGGATGAGCTTTCCTGCATATATATAAAACAGATAATCAGAGTTGGCACGGACCTTGTAGGTCATTTAGTCCAACCCGCTGCCCAAGCGGGAGACCCTACACCATTTCTGACAAGTGGCAGTCCAATCTCTTCTTGAAAGTCTCAACTGATGGCGCTCCCACAACTTCCGAGGGCAGTGCAGTCTATCTGTTTTAATATGTTTATTTTGAGTAGTTTGTGCTTATAATCTCTATAGATTATGGCAGGTGATAAATATTCTAAAATAAACAAATAAGCATACATTAATCTCTCTTGAGTAGGGATAACAAGAATCTTTGTTTATTGAAAGCAGCCCAGAAAATTCTCTCTTAGCAAACATAAAATTTGTGACAAACAGCATATAATAGAAAGTTCAGAGAGTAATTGAAATCTTGATAGCAAATAAGAATGAGTGTTCTGCAACGCCTTGTGCAAGAAACCTTGGCAAAGCTCAGCTTTGATTGTTTTTAATCTAGTATTTCTCAAATGTGACAACTTTAAGATGGGCGGACCAACTCCCAGAATTCCCCAGACAGAATGCTTCATGACAGGTGGATTTCAACTCCCACCATCCTCCAGTATGGCTGGCTGGAGAAGTTAAAGTGCACACATTTAAAGTTACCATGGTTAGTATTAAGTATTCTGACATGGGTTGAAGTAAATTGGAGACAGTCTTTGTTGGTGAACTTTCAGCTCTTTATTACATAGTGACTTCTGAACATAACAGCAAACTCTGTCTTATATAGGCAACCCTTGTGAAAATTGACCAATAGAGAGCTAGGAACACTAGCTCTTAAACCAATAACAAACCTCCGTTAAGGGCCAATCGGATTCTTTAGAACTGACCAATCCGATCTGGCCGCTTAACAACCAATCAGAAGTGCAGGGCCAGAACCCTGCACTTTACCCCAAGCTCACACTTTATTTCAACTATATACATACATAACACCCCTTCCCCCTGGCTTTTTAAACTATGGTGTGGTTATATAATCCTTTAAATAGGATGGTTGTCTTTTGAGTCTTTCTGATTTCGACTGGACTGGTTGAGTGCATTCCTCTTGAGGTGGAATGTTGTTTGGCAGTGGTTCTGCTTCTCGCTCGGGTGCAATTTCCAACGGTGCAAATAATTCTTCTTCCTGTTCCATTTCCTGAGTCTCGCTTGATTCATCGCTTGCTTCTAACAGGTTTCCTGGAATGTCGTCTTCTTTTGTTCCTCCCCCCCCTCAGTTTGGTCATGGGGGAGTTGTTGATTGGCCGTTGCAAGTTGTGACTGTAATTGGTCGATATGCCGTTTCCACAGTCTATTGTCACAGCATTTTACTATATAGGATTTGGGCCCGGTTACACGTACTACCGTTGCCTCTATCCATACGGGGTTGCCCGATAAATTCCGTGCATAAACGTTGTCGCCTACCTGGAAAGTGCGATAGCGTCCGCTGGATCCTATAGGCTTTTCTGGTTCGTAAGCAGGGTGCAAACGGTCGAGGCGGAAATGGAGTTTTCACCCCATTAGTAGTTCTGCGGGAGTTCTGCCAGTGACACTATGTGGAGTGATGTGTTGCAATAGAAGAATTTGGTTGACTTTATCATCGATATTATCATAGTCCAATTTCTGTAAAGTCTTTTTAACAAATTGGACCATGCGTTCCGCTCGGCCATTGGTCGCAGGGTGCGCAGGTGAGGTGAGCGCATGGCGGATGCCTTGGTCAGCGAGGTACTGTTCAAATATTAGCGCTGTAAATTGTGGCCCGTTATCGGACACCAGGATATCCGGCAAACCGTGGGTTGCAAACAGTCTATTGAGGACTTTAATCACTGCTTCGGAAGTTGTGGCCATCATTCGATGAATTTCTAACCAATTGGAGTATGCATCGACAGTCAATAAGAAGGTATGTCCTTTGGTCGGCCCTGCGAAGTCCAGGTGGATTCTGGACCAGGGTCCATGTGGCGTCTCCCATTCCGTAGGCATGGCTTTTGGTGGGGCGTTGCTGGTCTGTTGGCACTTGGTACAGGCCTTGACCCATTGCTCGATTTGTCGGTCCATGCCTGGCCACCATGCGTAGCTTCGTGCAAGTGCTTTCATCCGCATGATCCTGGGGTGGCCCTCGTGCAGGATTTGTAGTAGCGTCTTTTGGAATCGCTCTGGGACAACGACTCTATCGCCCCAGATGACACAGCCTTTTTGAGAAAACAATTCAGTTTGTCTTGCTTTAAATGGCGCGAAGTCATCTGGGATTCGGTCCAATGGCCATCCGCGTTCCACCCAGCCTAGGACTCGAGCTAGGGTGTGGTCTCGTTTGGTTTCTCTCGCAATGTCTCGGGCGGTCATAAGCGGCGAGTTGAGTGTTTCGATCTGCAACGTAGTTGCTGTTGGTGCCGGATCGTCGAGAGTCTCTGGAAGTGGCGTTCTACTTAATGCGTCAGCATGGGGAATGGCTTTCCCCAGGCGATATTGCAGGCGATAATTATAAGCAGCTAGAAATTCTGACCATCGAGTCATTCTCGGGGATAATATGTAGGGGGTTGGCTTGTCCCCGGCTATTATCCCAAGCAACGGTTTGTGGTCAGTTACAATGGTAAATGTCCTTCCATACACATATTCATGAAATTTCTTTACAGCTGAAACGATTGCAAGAGCCTCCTTATCAATTTGTCCATAGTTCCGCTCTGCATGTGAAAGAGTCTTCAAAAAGTATGCAACAGGGGCCTCATTCCCATTAGGCAGTACATGACTCAAAATGGCGCCCACCCCAAAGGGTGAGGCATCGCAGGTTATAACTAATGGTAATGTCTCGTTATACTGCATAAGCACAGAGTCAGATGTAAGCAATTTTTTTACATTCCGAAACGCTTGTTCTTCCCGGTAACCCCAAACCCACAATGCTTTTTTATCTAATAACCGGTGTAATGGTTCAGCAACAGTCGCCTTGTGCGGTAAAAATACATTATAGAAATTTATGAGGCCTAAGAATGCCTGGAGATAGGTCTTGTTACGGGGCCTGGGAGCATTTTTTATCGCCTTTAATTTACTCTCCGTAGGGTGAATGCCCTGGCTATCAATGCGATACCCTAGAAACTCAACACTGTCAGTATATAAGTGACACTTATCCTTTTTTACCTTAAGTCCTGCCTCTTGGAATTTTTTAAGAACACATTTCAAACGATCCTGCAAAAATTTTTTTGTTGGGGCTGCAATTAATACGTCATCAAAATACAGAACCACGCCCTTGATTCCCTGTAACAACCTTTCCATTAGGCTTTGGAATATCCCTGGGGCCACACTCACCCCGAATTGCAATCAAGTACATTTAAAAGCACCCCTGTGCGTTACAATTGTTTGGGCTTGGGCCGTCTTATCGTCCACTGGTAACTGTTGATAAGCTTGAGCTAAATCTAATTTAGCGAAAACCTTTCCGTCCCCCAAGGAATGGAGGAGGTGCTGCACCACCGGAACTGGATACGCGTTCTGCTGCAGGGCGTGGTTTAGAGTGGCTCGGTAGTCCCCACAAATTCGAATTGATCCATCTGGCTTAATGGGGGTTACAATAGGAGTCTCCCATGGAGAATGATCAATGGGCTTCAACACCCCCTGTGCAATTAGTTTGTCGAGTTGTTCATCTATCTTAGCTTTAAGAGCGAAGGGAACTTGACGGGGCTTCAAACGGATTGGGGCTACTTTTGGATCTAGGCTAAATGAGATTGGGGTCCCTTTATACTCGCCTAAATGATCTGCGAAGACATTGCTGAACTCAGAAATAAGGTCCTCCTCCCACTCACAATCACCGATTCGGTTCACGCCGGCCACTTCAATGCCAAGTGGCACGAACCATTGGAGGCCCAACAAACTAGGCCTGTCTCTGTCGATGATCGTTAGAGGTAAGTACGCCATATGCTTTTTAAAAGAGACTCGGACTCGGCAAGACCCGACTATGGGGATTCGGTTCCCTTGGTAGTCCTTGAGGATGAGGAGTTGTACTCGGAGGTCTTGGCGTTGGATTGTAGGGATGAGTTGCTTTAACGTCGTCCATGACACCATCGAGAGGGACGATCCCGAGTCGACCTCCATGTGGCAAGGTTGGTTCTCTATAGCTACCGTGACTCGAATTTTCTTAGCGTCCATGGCTGAGGCGTGACCTATAGTGATAGTATGGTGAGCCTTTTCTTTTTGAAATGCTCGATTTCTGTAGGAGTGGTTTACTGGTTCTCGCCTTACAGTACGGTTTCGTGTCGATTGGCGATAGTTGGTCCCTTTTGAGGTCTGGCTGGGTCCTGGTAAGCTGCGGCAGACCCAGCTGATGTGGCCTCGTTTTCCACACTCATGGCAGAGTGCGTCGTGGAATTTGCATTCGGCCCTGGCATGGTTCGCTCCACAACCAGCGCAAGGGCGTAAGGGCTTAGGGCAAGGGTCCCAGTCGGACCGCAGTCGATGGACCCCTTCTTCGTCGCTGTCTGACGACGAAGAGAGGTCCTCATGGTGCGTCGTTAACAGCTGCCCTTCTGAATTGGATAAAATGTCGCCTGTCGGTTGAGTTGCCGGGTTGCGGCTCCGCCGTAATTGTGCAGCCGACTTTTTGGTCGCCTCCGCAGCCATAGCTTCGGCAATGGTGTCAGCAAGGTCAATGTTGCCTTTCGCCATCAGCTTGCTTTGCACGCCTAGTGCATCTAATCCCAGAATTAATCGATCTCTCAGTGCTTCCTCTAAATCTGCGAACCCACAGAGGCCCCCTAAATTTCAGAGATCCGCCACGAAATCAGCCACGCTCTCTCCTTTTCGCTGGTTTCTCTGATGGAACTCGTGGCGTCTCACGAGTGTAGGAACGGTTGGCGCGTAATGGTCTCTCAGGATGGGTTCGAGGTCATCCCAGCTCATGGCCTTCACTTCTCGAGGTTTCGCCAGCGCTTTAGCCATTTTAAAGACAGCCGGGCCACAGTGCGTCAGGAACAGTGCCCGCTTCTTTGCTGGTGTGGCGTCCTTCAAATTATTTGTTTCGAGAAACATTTGGAAGCGATCCATGTAGGATTCCCAATCCTCTTGGTTTGGATCGAACGGAGCGGGTGGTACGATGCCGCCAGACATGGTTCCGTTGATGGCGCCGTCTCAACACGTGCTCAGTATCTCTTCCTGGCTTCTCAGATTCAAATGTCTCCAAATCCCACCTTCATCGCCAGTGTTAAGTATTCTGACATGGGTTGAAGTAAATTAGAGACAGTCTTTGTTGGTGAACTTTCAGCTCTTTATTACATAGTGACTTCTGAACATAACAGCAAACTCTGCCTTATATAGGCAACCCTTGTGAAAATTGACCAATAGAGAGCTAGGAACGCTAGCTCTTAAACCAATAACAAACCTCCGTTAAGGGCCAATCGGATTCTTTAGAACTAACCAATCCGATCTAGCCGCTTAACAACCAATCAGAAGTGCAGGGCCAGAACCCTGCACTTTACCCCAAGCTCACACTTTATTTCAACTATATACATACATAACAGTTAGACAGGCCTGGATTAAGGGATCTTTTTTCCTTCTTCTATTGCTTGAAATTTAATTGACAATTTGCCTCCATCCCTGGAGGCTTTGAAGAAGAGGCTTGGACAGCCATTTGCCTGGAATTGGGGTAGGGTCTTGAGCAGGGGGGGTTGGAGGAGATGACCTCCAAGGTCCCTTCCAGCTCTGTCCCGATTGATTGATGCTTTCCGTTTTGGGCAGAGTTCAGCCAACCGCCCTTTTCTTTTGCAGCCTGCAGGACTTCTTCTTCAGTTAAACTTTAGGGCTGAGACCCTGCTGAGAACAGATGCTCTGAAGATAAACAGACACCAGGCAATTAAAGGGACAGGAGGAAGCATTGCCTGGTCTTCGCTTTAAGCCAAAAGCATCCATGAAGAGTTTGAACTGGCACACAAAAGGGGGGCAGGGCTTTGCATCACACCAGGGAGACCGCAGGAAAGGTAAAAAAAGTCAAGTTGGCAGCTACGACGGTGCGATTGAAGCTCTCCCTGTGCTCTTTTTCTCAAAGCAACCTGGAGATCGAGACCACTGGTAATACTGCATTCCAACCACTATGCCACCACAGATAGTTGATAGATAGCAATAGCACTTAGGCTTATATATCGCTTCACAGTGCTTTTACAGTCCCTCCCTGAGCAATTTACAGAGTCAGCCTCTTGCCCCCAACAATCTGGATCCTCCTTAAACCACCTCAGAAGGATGGAAGGCTGAGTCAACCTGGAGCCGGTCAGGATTGAACTGCTGGCAGTGGGCAGAGTTTGCCTGCAATACTGCAGTCTCACCACTGTGCCACCACGGCCCTTCCTTCCCTTCCCTTCCCTTCCCTTCCCTTCCCTTCCCTTCCCTTCCCTTCCCTCCCTCCCTCCCTCCTTCCTTCCTTCCTTCCTTCCTTCCTTCCTTCCTTCTTTCCTTCCTTCCTTCCTTTCCCTTCCCTTCCCTTCCCTTCCCTTTCCTTTCCTCACACTTACCAAAAGCCCTTTATATAATGCTTCACAGTGCTTTACAGCTCTCCCTAAGTCAGCCTATTTCTTCCAACAATCTGGGTCCTCATTTGATCGATCTCAGAAGGACCGAAGGCTGAGTTGACTTTGAGTCAGTCAGGATTGAACTGCTGGCAGTGGGCAGAGTTTGCCTGCAATACTGCAGTCTCACCACTGTGCCACCACGGCCCTTCCTTCCCTTCCCTTCCCTTCCCTTCCCTTCCCTTCCCTTCCCTTCCCTTCCCTTCCCTCCCTCCCTCCCTCCTTCCTTCCTTCCTTCCTTCCTTCCTTCCTTCCTTCCTTCCTTCCTTCCTTCCTTCCCTTCCCTTCCCTTTCCTTTCCTTTCCTTTCCTTTCCTTTCCTTTCCTTTCCTTTCCTTTCCTTTCCTTTCCTTTCCTTTCCTCACACTTACCAAAAGCCCTTTATATAATGCTTCACAGTGCTTTACAGCTCTCCCTAAGTCAGCCTATTTCTTCCAACAATCTGGGTCCTCATTTGATCGATCTCAGAAGGACCGAAGGCTGAGTTGACTTTGAGTCAGTCAGGATTGAACTGCTGACAGTGGGCAGAGTCGGGAAAGGAAAGGGGAGAGAGGGTAGGAGGAACAGAGAGAAAGAGAGAAAAGAGAGAGAGAGAGAAAGAAAGAGAGAGAGAGAAAGAAAGAAAGAAAGAAAGAAAGAAAGAAAGAAAGAAAGAAAGAAAGAAAGAAAGAAAGAAAGAAAGAGGGAAAGGAAAGGGGAGAGGGGGAAGGAGGAAGGGAGGGAAAGAAAGTGAGAAAGGAAAAAGAAAGAGAGAAGAGGGAAGGAAAGGGGAGAGAGGGAAAGAGGAAGGGAAAGAAAGAAAGTGAGAAAAGAGAAAGAGAGAAAGAAAGAAAGGGGGAAAGAAATGGGGAGAGAGAGAAGGAAGATGGGAGAGAAAGAAAGTGAGAAAAGAGAAAGAAAAAGAAAGAAAGAGAGGGAGGGAAGGAGAAAGAGAGAGAGAGAAAGAGGGAAAGGAAAGGGGAGAGGGGGAGGAGGGGGAGAAAGAAAGTGAGAAAAGAGAAAGAAAGAGAGAGAGAAAGAAAGAGAGGGAAAGAAAGAGGAAAAGGAAAGGGGTGAGGGGAAAGGAGGAAGGGAGAGAAAGAAAGTGCGTAAAGAGAAAGAGAAAGAAAGAAAGAGAGAGAAAGAAAGAGAGAGAGAAAGAAAGAAAGAGGGAAAGGAAAGGGGAGGGGGGAAGGAGGAAGGTGTTGTGTATGTATATAAGTAAATAAAGTGTGAGCTTGGAGTAGGTGCGGGGTTCTGGCCCTGCACTTCTGATTGGCTGTTAAGCGGCCGTACCGGATTGGCCCATTCCGGGGAATCCGATTGGCCCTTAACAGAGAGTTCCTATTGGTCATAAAAGCTAGCGTTCCGAGCCTGTTATTGGTTAAAACGTTACAAGGATTGCCTATATAAGGCGAGGGTTACTGTTGTTTTATTGAGAAGTCACTATGTAAATAAAGAGCTGAAGTTCACTGTTCAGAGGCTGGTGTCCATTCCTCTTCACCCATTCCCAAACTTAACAGAAGGGAGAGAAAGAAAGTAAGAAAAGAGAAAGAGGAAAAAAAGAAAGAGAGAGAGAGAAAGAGCGAGCGAGAAAGAGACAGAAAGAGAGAAAGAAAGGGAAAGGAAAGGGGAGAGAGGAAAGGAGGAAGGGAGAGAAAGAAAGTGAGACAAGAAAGAATGAATGAAAGAACGAAAGAAAGAAAGATGAAAGAAGAAAGTGAAAGGAGGAAGGAAGGAAAGAGGAATGAAAGATTAAAAAGGAAAAAAATAGTGACTGACTTTTTTCACTGCAGCAGTATACCAAAAAATAAATTACAACCTCAACCTTTTTGTGTTACATTTCTAAATATTGCAAGCCACTCCCTTCGCAACAAATTCATTCCAACCGGCCATCCTAAAAGTAAAGTTTCATTTTTCTTGGTTTCAAGTACCAAATCCAGGAATGGTTTCCCAAGGGAACTAGAAAACTAGAACCAGAAGTGTGTTTCTTCCCTTAAAAGAGGCCATTTTACCATCGAAACCGTGTGTTGGGTGTCCCTTTATCAGATGGGCCCAAATGGAGACAGGACAGCCAGAAAGGATTCCTGCAGTCAGCAGAGTTTGGATTTCACAGCCTTTTAAGGGCCTTTCACCATCTTTATATAATTTTAAGGAAGAAAGAAATGAGGCTCAGCTTTCTAACGCCCCCACTTAAAATAAAACAGCCACCCTCAATCCCTCCCTGATTTGGAGCTGATATTTGATATTCTCCATCACCCCTGGCCCAGTACAGATCAAAAGACAAGGAAAAATTTTGGTTGGGTCTGTCTAGTTTAATGAAAAGAAGGACCAGGGGGTGACCTGATAGCAATCTATCAATATTTGGGGGGCTGCCCCAAAGAAGAGGGAGTCAAGCTATTCTCCAAAGCACCAGAAGGCAGGACAAGAAACAACAGATGGAAACCAACCAAGGAGAGAAGCAACTTAGAACTAAGAAGCAATTTCCTGATGGTGAGAACAATTAACTAGTGGAACAACTTGCCTCCAAAAGTTGTGGGTGTTCCAGCACTGGAGGTAACAGATAACAGATAATCAGAGTTGGAAGGGACCTTGTAGGTCATCTAATCCAACCCCCCACCCAAGCAAGAGACCCTACACCATTTCTGACAAATGGCAGTCCAATCTCTTCTTGAAAGCCTCTAGGGATGAAGCTCCCACAATTTCCGAGGGCAACTTCTGTTCCATGGGTTGATTGTTCTCACTGTCAGAAAGTTTCTCCTTATTTCCAGGTTGAATCTCTCCTTGTTCAGTTTCCATCCATTATTCCTTGTCTCGTCTTCAGGTGCCTTGGAAAACAGCTTGACCCCCCTTTCTCCTCTCTGTGGCAGCCCCTCAAATATTGGAAGACCGCTATCATGTCTCCCCTGGTCCTTTTCTTCACTAGACTAGCCAGGCCCAGTTCCTGCAACCGTTCATTGTATGTTTTAGCCTCCAGTCCCCTCATCATCCTGGTTGCTTTTCTCTGCACTTTTTCTAGAGTCTCAACATATTTTTTATAGTGTGGTGATGAAAACGGGATACAGTACTCTAGGTGTGGTCTTACTAAGGCTTAAGAGAGTGGTATTAGTATCTCCCTTGATCTCAATTGTATCCCTTTGTTAATGCAATTTAGGATTGCATTGGCTTTTTGGGCTGCTGCTGCACACAGCTGGCTCCTATTTAGCTGGTTGTCCACTAAGACTCCAAGATCCCTCTCCCAGTTACTGCTATTGAGCCCGGTTTGATTTTTCTTGCCTAAGTATAGGACTTTACTTTTCTCTACATTGAGGTTCATTTTGTTAGAGAGGGTCCAGAGTTCTAGTCTGTCAAGATCCATGTTTAAGAAGAGTGTTTAAGGGTGTTTAAGAAGAGGTTGGACAACCATTTGTCTGAAATAATCTAGGTCTCCTGTAAGAACAGGGGGTTGGACTAGAAGACCTCCAAGGTCCCTTCCAACTCTGTTACTGGTAAAGCCCTAAGACTGATCCAGATACTTGATTTGATTCAGCCCTACAAACTCTTCTGCGCTTTAAGAAATGATTCATTTTTTATGATGATAATACCATATTCCTTTTCAAGTCAATCCAGAGAAAAATTTGTTCCCTATTGGAGGGTTGTAGAAAGGCGAACCAGGATATAATATTTTACAGCCAATAACCAGGAGACAGTGGGTTGTAGCCCTGTTTTAGCCATGAAAGTTGGCTGGGTCACTTTGAGACAATACTCTCTCTCTCTCTCTCTCCCTCCCTCTCTCTCCCTCCCTCTCTCTCTCTCAGCCCAAACCACTTCATAGGAGTATTGTTTTGGGGATAATGTGCATGTGTTATGTGTGTAGGTACATTACTCTGTTTCCCCCAAAATAAGACTTACCCTGAAAGTAATTCCTAGCTTGATTTTTCCATGTGCGCCCGATATAAGCCCTATCCCCCCCCCCAAAATAAGCCCTAATTAAGATCCTGCCCACTCCAGAGTGCACAGGTAAAAATTAAACTAGGGTGGGGATGGAGTGGTGGTGGAGCTGCCCTACGACTTACCTTTGGACAGGTGTAGCCAGGCCTCGCACACCCTGACACCTGACTTGCCAGGCTATTTTTTCTGCAGCTGGCAAGGCTTTCCTGAAGGCCTCTGGAGCTGGTAACAAAGCTATGGATCGATCCTGAAGGCTGCAGAGGCCTTCAGGAAAGCCTTGCCAGCTGCAGGAGTAGAAAATCCTGAAGGCCTCTGACAGCAAAAAGGAGGCCAGGGGTGATGACTACAAGTGAGGTTAGTCAGTGGATGACATCCCCCCAAAATAAGACCTGGTGCCTTTTTTGGTATATATGAGACAGGGTCTTATTTTTGGAGAAACACAGTACATACCTGAATGTTTCCAAGAAGTTCAGCCAATATAATGATTTTTTTTAAAAACAAACAAACTTGCAGTTATCCTGGTTTTCAGGCCCCCTCTAGCCAAGGTGATCCTGTCTAGAACTCTTTCTGTGTGCACCTAAAAATACTCTTTCAACGGATTGTTATTGCTCAGGCCTAAGTGGGCTGTTATCTGCTGATGATATCGCAGACCTGAATGAGTTACACAGCAGTTGAGCCTTTTAGTTTCCCCTTCTTCTCTGAATAATCCTAAATCTCCTGCTGGACAGAACTGTTTAGCTGACCTGCCCATTTCAGGCCCGGCTTCTGCCCTCCAGATAAAAATTATCTCCTCGTCTCAAGGGCGCCGTGCTGCATTTGCATTTGCAAGCCTGAGTCCAAATCAAAAGCTCTTTTTAATTCCTCATAATGTTTTTTTTTCCCCCTTTTGACAAAGAAGAAGTATCTCTATGGCTCGTCCTTGAATTACAAGACCCCCCAATGGAGCCCAAATGTTCTCTGTGGCTAAGTGGGGCAGCTGTTTGGTGAGAGTTTTACAATTAAGCAAATCCCTGTGGTTGTTGAATAACTCTGTGGTGACCCGGGGAATGGCACAAAGGCAACAAAGTCAGATAATCAGTAGGAGTCCCTTTATTAGCTCCAACTTTGCCCCCAATGTCCTGGTTACCTCGAAAAGCTCTTCCCAGGAACAGCCATTGGCTGCAGAGAATCAAGTCCAAAACATGGTCAATAAAAACTGTAACTATGAGTCCAACCACAGCAAAATGAGGTAATTAGTCCGGCAAGGCAGGAGCAAGAATTCCAGACACGAAGGAACGGCCATAATTCAACACAGTTGGGAGGATGCCAGGAACACAGATAAGCAAAGTCAACACAAGATAAACTCACATTTGCTCCCAGCAGCTGCTGCAGTCAGCATTCAGTTCTTTTAAACTCTCATTCCCAGGTGTGGCTAATGAATATTTCGAAATATTTTTTAGGTGACACATTTTTAGTTGCCAGCAGAAAGGGAGTGGGGGAAAGCAGTGCATTCCCCAAATGCTTCAGATAATTGCTAGGCAGCCGAAGCTGTTGGCACGCAAGATTACTGCAGAGCATGATTGATGATTCTTGGCTGTGAATGTGTCCCACTGGAGAATATACATCCAGGGGGTGTGGGGAAGACCAGGATCAAGGGGGAAATGAATGATGCATTTCAGAGTCGGCTGCACCCAGGTAACACCGACATGGTCGCTCCTAATAAATCATTTCTTTTACTCTGAGAGATGCGGCTAGAGATTCTTGATTTGAACGGGGGTGGATTTGTCAGAGCCCTGACACAATGGTCCTAAGGGTGAAAAAAAATGTCATAAGTCACTTTTTCAGTGCCACAGTAACTTTGAATGGTCACTAAAGAAATGGTTGTTTAAGTCAAGGACTTCCTGTACCTATAAATCAGAAGTGCCAAACTCAAGGCCCACAGGACAAATCTGGCCCATGGGGGGCTTAATCTGGCCCATGGGGCTGGGCTGGAAATAACAAAGGGCTGGCCCGCAGTGCTTCCGCTAGCAAAAAACAGGCCATAGGGGGCGCTGTTTTCAGCCTGGACAGCCTCCGGCCTGTTTTGACTGGCAGGGTGCTGTAAGAGGCCATACGTCCCATCTCCTCCACAATCCCTGGCCGACCCATGGAAAACAGCTACAATGCTGATCCGGCCCTCCAAGAAATCCACTTTGACACCCTGTTATAAATAAATTCAGGGTAAGAAAACCCTGATACTTTTTTCTTTAAAAAAATGTAGCCCAAGCAGGGACAAATAACGGACTGGTTTATGACAGACAACAGGAACTTCCTTTCGACATTTCGACCACTTGACTAGCCATTTCAAATACACTCTGTGTCAACTCATAAGATATTTCTATGGTCTTTTTAGAGTTGCCAACAGAAAGGGAGGGGGAAAGGGGGTTTGGAAGAGCAGTGCGGCAGCTTGGAAATTGAAAGTGCATTCCATAAATGTTTTCAAAGATAGTAACTAGGTGACCAAAGTTTCTGCCATGCAAATATCTAACTGGAGAGCATGACTGATGACTCTTGGCTATGAATATGTCCCATTGGAGAATATGAATTATGATATACCCCAGGGGGAAAACTAGGGTCAAGGGTGACAATGAATGATGTGTCTCAGAGTCGGCTACATCCAGGCAGTGCCGGACATGTTAACTCCCAATAAATCCTTTTGGAGTTTTGGAAGTTTGGCTCAAGAATCACGATTTAATTGGGGTAACTGCCAGAATCCTGACATTCCAATTATTTAACTTTTAAAATACTAAGAACTTACCTCCCTCTGACCCAGCTAAGGATAAACGATTTAACTAAAGAAAAATATTTTTTCCCCAAACAGAAAACCACTCGATCTGTCCTTGGTTCCCTAATGTTTATGAAGCACGCAACACTTTTGCACCCAAACACACATTCATCCATGGGGTTAGAGCTAAGGTGGTCTTCAGATGGTTCGAACCAGTTCTGGAGGACCGGTAGTGAAAATTTTGACTAGTTCGGAGAACTGACAAATACCATCTCCTGGCTGGCCCTGACCACCTGCCCCTGCTTTTACCTCCCCTACCTCTCCTATAATCTGTTGTTTATTAGCTCAGCTGATTTGTGGATTTCCGCACCTCAGCTGAGCTAAAAAAAACAGCACAGCTCACCAGCGTTAAGATACATAGGGCAGTGTTTGAGCCATGCAAGCACATGTGTGAAGCATGCATTTGGCTCGCGTGCTAAGCATGCCTGCACAACTCACCAGCGCAGATACAAAGGGCGGTGTTTGAGCTATGCATATGCATGCACGAAGCAAGCTCTCCAAACTGGTAGGAAAAAAATTTTTTTTTGAAACCCACCACTGGGTTAGAGCCACGGATTTTTCTCCCGTGGCCTCCGGACTTTCTTTTTCATTTGCTGTAGTTGGTAGCCTTCTTCAGTGTAGGTTCACCAATCCTTCATTTATTTATTTTTCAGCTGCTGGGGGAAATAGGGAGAGACAGTGAACCCTAAGACGGCAAAATGCAATTAAAAGAGAAGAGAAAGCTGCAGCCTCTCCGTTAATCGCTCCCAGAAAACCAATATGCTGTAGATTATTCCCTTCCAAGCCTTGAGTAGCGCCATATGGTTATTTTTCCTCTGTTCATTCCTGCTTAAATCCTGACATTTTGCAACTGCGGAGATAAAGCTGGTTTAGCCGAGCAACACTGTTGCTTGTTTATAGGAAAATAAATTAATCAAGGTGACTTGACACCCTCTGCAGGGTTGGCAAAGAGAGAGAGATAGAAGAGATTTGCAACCTGGAATTTGGTCATTGGAAATGCAAAGTTCTTTTATTTGGTTTTTTTTTTTTTTCCCAACCCTTTTTGCTGGGAATCACTTGGGTTTCTCTCTCCTTTCTACAAGCTCATGCCAGCTTCTATCACTGGCGCAAATGGAAAGCATGGCGACTTTGGATGCCCAACAATTTTGTGCCAGTGTGATACACAATAAAGAAGCAAGTGTGGGAAGCTCATCCTCCCCCTCCCCAGAAGAATGAAATATTTGGGGAAATATTTCTTTCTTTTTTAAGTAAAAGTTTTATTGACTTTGACAACAAACAAAAACACATAAAACATAAGACATGAAACATAAAAGCATCATCCTCCTTTATAAATTTACAGACAGTGTATTGGTTGGTTTGCCACTCTTTTTTATGCATCCATTTCATAGTCACCATTGTAAATATGTTATATAATAACTCATATTATCAATCAACAATTATATGTCCTAATATCACTATTAAACAATCATTTGACTATAATTTTATTAATTCATACTTAAGCGAGATAACTATAATTTGCTTACTTTATTTTATAACAGATCATAAAATCAAACCAAGTCTATCTTAATAAAATTTTATACAGATGTTATCAAAACAAAAGAAAACAAAAAAAATGTATATTCATTATTTCCTAGGTTTCTAAATATTCTATTATTATATTGTATTATCTAACCATTGATAAAAAAGATCCCAAACTTCATAAAATTGTTTATCTTGTTGTTCTCTAATTTCAAATGTCAATCTACTCATTTCAGCACATTCCAAAATTTTCTTTATAATTTCTTCCTCTGATGGAATTTTCTCACTCTTCTCATTTTTAGCAAATACAATCCTAGCCGCTGTTAATACATTTACAATCAAATACTTTAAGTTTTTATTATATGTATCAGGTAAGATTCCCAATAAAAAAATCTCTGGCTTCAAATCTATATTTTTCTTTGTCATTTTTTCCAACCATATGCGAATTCTAGTCCAGTATTTTCTGGCCTCCTCACAAGTCCACCACATATGGTAATATGAGCCAGGTATCTGATGACATTTCCAGCATTTTTCAGATTTATTCTTGAACATTCTTGCTGTTCTTGTCAGGGGGAAATGCCACCTGTAAAACATCTTATACAGATTTTCTTTATGTGCTGTTGACATTGTCATTTTATAATTTTGAGACCACAATTTTTGCCATTTCTCTAAATCAATCCCATATCCAAAATTCTTCCCCCAAGCAATCATTGTTTCTTTAACTTGTTCTTCCTCTAATTTAATTTCCAGCAAATAACTATATAATTTTTTAATCACTTTTTCATCAGTACCTGTCAAAATCCTATCTAAGTCAGTCAATTTATCATAAAATCCTTCTGTTTTAGAATCTTTAAGATACCTTGAATGCATTTGCACGTATGAAAACCAATTCATCTTTATACCTTGTTCTTCTAAATTTTGTATCGTTTTAAGTTCACCCTTTTCATCCAATATTTCCCCATATCTAACTGTTTGTTCCTTCTTATATGTTATAGGATAAGAAAAGGCTTCAATAGTCGATAACTAAACTGGAATTTTCAAATAACATTGTCTCTTAATTTTCTCCCAATTCAACCATAATGATTCCCGTATGTAAACAGTCAAAAAGGAGAAAAAAGATCAAGTAAATATAAAAGAAAAAACCAGTCTGAATAACTAGATCGCAATAGAAGCTCAGTGAAGAGAAGAAAAAAAAAAGTAAAAGTAAAAAGCCAAGCCTCACTTTGATATTCTTTAAAGAATCGCCGCTAAGTCAAATTTTGTCAAAATTTTTACAGATTTCTTCTCACTCTAGAGTGTCCTTAAGTCCCAAGTATTAAAAAAAAAAAAAAAAAAGTCCTCACCAGCCGATACACTTTATCTTTCTGTCTCTTCCTTCTGGAGCTGCCTCTCTACCGATGGTAAAAGGGCTTCTCCTGGATCCACCAGGGACTTCGCGATGTCTCTGGGATCAACAGAATGCACCCCTTGCTATTACCGTCTCTACGGGACAGTTTAGGTCCGTTGGGACCGACCAGGGGCGAAGATATCAGCTGCAATCTCGGAGTCCCAAGATTGCAGTTGGATCGCAGTGACGAAGCTCCGCCTTCTCCCGGGAAATATTTTCTTAAAAGGCAGAATATTGTATTCCGGTAAAAGAGAAATGGAGAGATGTGTTTTTAGAGGCAGAAAGCAGCCCTCAAATCTTTCTTCATAGCCCACAGCGGATGCCAGCACTTATGGAGATAAAGAGCTTATTGAAAGAAGAAGGTAACTGTCTAGAGGGTCCATTCATAAGCAAATACTGCCGACAGAAGCCCATTCAGGATAGGATGTTTCAAAACTCCTTGCGGCGAAATTTGACAGCTAACAAAAGCAAGAATGGTAGGATTAGAACAAGCAGCCACCTCAGCCAAGATCCAACACAGGAGGAAAACCATTAGCCACAATAGAAATTGTCCAACACCCTTTCAGAAACAACACCCCCCCCCAAAAAAAAGTCCAAACTTCAAAGTCACAGAAGCCTATAAAGATCCATCCACTTATTCAACCCTTTGGTCAGCTGTCCCAGAACCACGTGTGGTTGGTGGTTCTGCTTCATCAATAAAGGGAACCTTTCTTTTCAATCAACCTCTATTATTCAAATTTAAGTAATTCTCATGATATTATTTGAAAAATATATTTTAAAAAATGCCTAATGCCTGTAAACTTCTAGTCTTTCTATTATTTTTATTCATTCTATAAACATTTATATTCAAATATGTCCCCTATCTAATTTTATTTCCACCCCTTTTAGCTTACAATCAGGCTATTTAAATATTTAAATGGCAATTCTTTTTATCCATCATCTCTCCGCCTCCTTAGTGCTTCAATTCTTATCCATTTTTTAAATTCATCTCCCACACTCCTCATATTTATCTCTATCTTCATCTGTCTCTTTCTTGTTCAATCTAGACAGTCCACAAGATAGGTGGACTTCAACTCCCAGAATTCCCCAGCCACATGGGGATTGAAGTCCACCTGCATTTGACACACTCCTAAAACCCCAGAATTATCTGTATGTTCAGCGCACAAAAGCTATATCCCTTTCATCTATATTTCTACAATTTTTTAACAGGAGTTTATGTCATTTGTTAACTCTTTCCATTCCTCCGCTTCCAATTCGTGATTCTTTTCCCCCTATATATTAATTTATAAAAAAAAATTGTCCCAAGTTGCCCAGCAAAAAATAAATAAAAAATTGTACTCTATTGAAAACGGGGTCCCTAAATTGGACCTGTCTAAACACCTGACAATTTTGACTGGCCAAAAACCTACTGTTTTCCACTCAAGAGGGTAATGGATAATGTCAATCACACAAACGTTTTCAGCAGAACAATAATTGATATTAAAAATGTCACAGTTGCTGTAACAGTTTATATACAGTTTGTGTGTGTGTGTGTGTGTGTGTGTGTATCTTTGGTTATTCGGGTTTTTGTTTTACTTCTCTTCACTTCTAGATTAATATAAATCCTTCCATCCCCATCCCAAGCAACCTAGAACTAAGGAGAAATTTCCTGATAGTAAGAACATTTGATCAGTGGAACAACTTGCCTCCAGAAGTTGTAAATGCTCCAACACTGGAATTTTTTAAGATGAAATTGGAGAACTATTTTTCTGAAATGGTGTAAGGTTTCCTGCCTAAGCAGGGGGCTGGACTAGAAGACCTCCAAGGTCCTTTCCAATTCTGTTATTCTATTCTATTCTATTCTGTATTTTATTCTACTCTATTCTATTTCATATTCCATTCCATTCTATTCTATTCCTAATTCTTATTCTTATTCTATTCTTTTCCTTAGTCTATTGTATTGTATTGTATTGTATTGTATTGTATTGTATTGTATTGTATTGTATTGTATTCTATTCTATTCTATTCTATTCTATTCTATTCTATTCTATTCTATTCCATATTCTATTCTGTATTTTATTCTACTCTATTCTATTCCATATTCTATTCCATTCCATTCTATTCCTAATTCTTATTCTTATTCTATTCTTTTCCTTAGTCTGTTCTGTTCTGTTCTTTTTAGAGGCCATAATCCAAATTGTTTCTGCCCTCTATTAAAACTTCTCTCTCTTCCCTTCTTAAAAGTCTCTATCTGACCCCTCTTCTCCATCTTTTACCAAGCTGACAGCTCAAGTCTACTTCTCTTATGAAGAGACACATTTCTCATCCAGATACGGAAGTGGTGTCTGAAAATGCGACAGGTCTCCATCAATAACACTTAAAATATTAATCTGTGGGTTCAATTTTTTGTTTAAATGCAAGGACCTCTTCATATCTGTTATCTTTCCTGACCTTGGATTACACAGTGGGATAGGCTGAATCTAAGGATGTTCTCACAACTGATATATGAAAAGGGGGTGTGAGCGTGTGGCATTGATGTAATGTCTAGTTGTCAAGGTGCCTTTTTCTGGACTGCCCTGTGCCTCACATTGCCCTAATCTACATGTGGTAGGTAGTCAGGAGTGGAATTCTACCGGCTCGGACTGGTTCTGTAGAACTGGTTGTCACAATTCTGTGCAGTTCAGAGAACCCGCAAATCGTGCCTCTGGCTGGCCCCGCCCTTCTCCACCCACCTCTCATCTCCCCACCCAGTCAGTCCTTAAGGTATTTCTTTTTTCCCCCTCCCAACGATCAGCTGTTCCAATGATCAGCTGTGCCGGGATCCCCCTCACTGTCGTAATGCTTCGCCCATGAGGCTTCCCTGAGGCCCAAGAGGCAGAAAGGGGCATGGAGAGAGGAGCTGTGCCTTCCATTTTGTTTTTTGCCTTCCTGGGCCTCAGGGAAGCTTCCTGCGAGTAACCCCCCCCCCCACCCAGGAGGCTTCCCTGAGGCCCAGGAGACCCAAAAATAGAGCAGGGGGGGGTGCTGCCAAAAAAAGCCACACCCATCCAGTCACATGGCCACATCCACCTAGCCATGCCCACCTGTTCTGTCTCACCTGTGACCACGAGGTGAGAGTCCAAATTTCCAAAGGAATATAAATAAACAGACAGGATCAGGAATGACAGAGTTAAATTCCTTCGGCTGGAGAAGTACTTGGCAGTCTTCCAAAAGCTGCCTGCCAAGTCCGATAACAAGACAAGACCATAAATCAAAGGCAAACGCCGCACAGAGAATTTGTCAAAGCTTCAATCCCAAATAAACAAGTTGTCCTGAACAAGGATTCAGAGCTAACACGCCCCCTTTTATTTCCTGAGGGGCATGTCAGTCTCTCATCTCAGTCCCTGATTTGACATTTCCTTTTACATTGCATTTCACGTCTATGTCTATGTCTTTGCCTTGCATCAAACCAACATTCCTCAGTCAGAAGCTCTGCTACACTCTCCTGATTATCTGCCGACACCTGAGGCACAACCAGGGAGGAAGGTCCTGGGGAGGAAGATGATTCTGAATCCTCCAGCAAAGCAGGCTCAAACCTCAAAGCCAAATCCTCCTCTTCCTCCTGGCTCAAGTCTGTGTCTTCCAGCAAAGCAGGCTCAAATCTCGAGGCCAAATCCCTCTCTTCCCCATTGCTTAAGTCTGTATCTTCTAACAAGGCAGGCTCAAACCTCCGAGTCACAACACCCACCTAGTCACATCCACAGAACCCATTGTTTAAAAAAAATGTGAATCCCACCCCTACAGATAGTCCTCGAGTTACAACCACAATTGAGCTCCGTATTTCTGTTGCTAAGGGAGAGAATTGTTAAGTGAGTTTTTTTTGCCCCATTGTACAATCTTTCTTGCCACATTTGTAAAGTCAATCAGTATAGATGTTAAAGTTAGTGACATGGTCGTTAAGTGAATCTGGCTTCCCCCATTGACTTTGTTCGTTAGAAGGTTGCAAAAAGGGATCACATTATCCCAGAATATTTCAACTGTCATAAATGGGAGTCAGTTGTCAAACATCCGAATATAAATTATGTGAACATGGGGAGGCTACAATGGTCGTAAGTGTGAAAAATGGTCCTAAATCATTTTTCCCCCAATTCTGTTGTAACTTCAAATGGTCACTAAACAAAGTGTTGTAAGTAGAGGACTATCTATACTTTGTCCTAATATGTTATGCAGGGCTTCTCCACCCTCGCAACTTGATGTTGTGTGGACTTCAACTCCCAGAATTCCTCAGTCTTCTATGCAAAAACACAGCAGGAGCGGTTTCTGATTTCCTGATGGCTTCCCCAATGACTTTACATGTGGGAAGCTGGCAGGAAGGGTCAGAAATCATGATCAGATAACCATAGTTGACTATGAAGGTACAGCCTTTTATTTTATTTTTTTGCATTAGGGCTACCATACCTGGGCTGCCTCTGCTGCCTGGAGAATTCTGGGGGTTAGAAGCTCACACAACTTCAAGTGGCCAACCTGCCATTTGAAACCCTGGCTAATACATCATTGTATGTATTAGAAATTCTGATATATGCAGCACTATACAAAGCAAACAAAGGGTACAGTCACCATGTGCTTTACTGCACAACTATTTTAACTGTAGGAGGAAACAGGAAACTCTACTCAGAATAAAAGATCATAGAGTATATACCATAGATCCAAACTTGTAAATACTGCCATCTACTGGATGAATACTACTGTAGCTGTTGCATAGAAATACTTTCAACAATGAATTGCAACAGTGTGTTGCCTTCCTGAATACACAAGACTTCAATCAACTAATCAAGGAAGAAGGAGTGTCAGTTAGGCCCAAACATTCACTCTTACATTGGAATGTTGCAGCCTCTCCATGGCCACGTTATCAAAATTCAGGCACTTGGTTACTAACTCATATATATGACGGTTGCAGTGTCCTGGGGTAATGTGATTCTCCTTTAGCAACCTTTTTACAAGCCAAATCAATGGGGAATCCAGATTCACTTAACAAACGTGTTGCTAACTTAATAACTGCAGTGATAAGAGAGGTTGAAAAATGGGTCAAAATTCGCTTAACACATGCTTAGCAACTGAAGTTTGGGACTCAATTGTGGTCGTATGTCAAGGACTATGTATGCACCTCTTTTTTTCTGTGCAGTTTCTCAAAGGTGGGCTCTGCATTTATACATGCATTTTCATATGCCATTTTTAAGTCCAGGAATGGTTTAAGATGGATGTCAGCAATCTCCAAATTGACAGGCTCGTTCAGGCTGTGAGGGGAGCCATTTTGATAGAATGCGCCGTGTCACTTAAAAAATACTGCCCAGTCTACAACCAACTGAATCTACATCCTTAACATCAAACAATCAGCTGGTGTGATCTGCAAAGGAAATGTCTATTTTAACCAATTTTCCTAGCATGTATCTGGTTAGCATCCTTAAGGAATCTGCCCAAGGCACTCTCACAATATTTCCAAGGAAGGAGAATATTTGCAGCTCAGGGTTGACATGAGGGGTCCTTGGTGCTCTCTAAGCTGGGTTGTTTTCTTGCAGATGTTTAATTACCTAACTAGGTAACATCATCCGTGTTAAAAATCCCACTCCCTTCTAACATTGATGATGTTACAAGTTGAGTAATGAAACGTCTGTAAGAAAACAAGCAAACTCAGAGAGCATCAAGGACCCCACAGTCCTCCTCATCCTCTTCCTCCTCCTCCTCTCCACAAACCCCACTCCCTTCTAGCATTGATGGTGTTACCTACTTGGGTAATGAAATGTCTGCAAGAAAACAACCAAGCTCAGAAAGCACCAAGGACTGCACAATCTTTCTCCTCCTCCTCCTCCTCCTCCTCCTCCTCCTCCTCCTCCTCCTCCTCCTCCTCCTCCTCCTCCTCCTCCTCCTCCTCCCAAACCCCACTCCCTTCTAGCACTAATAATGTTACCTAGTTGGGTCATGAAATGTCTGCAAGAAAACAACCAAGCTCAGAAAGCACCAAGGACTGCACAATCTTTCTCCTCCTCCTCCTCCTCCTCCTCCTCCTCCTCCTCCTCCTCTTCCTCCTCCTCCCAAACCCCATTCCTTTCTAACATTGATAATGTTACCTAGTTGGGTCATGAAACGTCTGCAAGAAAACCACCAAGCTCAGAGAGCACCAAGGACCCCACAGTCGTTTTCCTCCTCCTCCTCCTCCTCCTCCTCCCAAACCCCACTCCCTTCTAGCACTAATAATGTTACCTAGTTGGGTCATGAAATGTCTGCAAGAAAATCACCAAGCTCAGAGAGCACCAAGGACCCCGCAGTCGTTTTCCTCCTCCTCCTCCTCCTCCCAAACCTCACTCCCTTCTAGCACTGATGATGTTACCTAGCTGGGTCATGAAACATCTGCAAGAAAGCAACCAAACTCAGAGAGCACCAAGGACCCCTCCAAATGTTTCTTCTATTTATAAACCTACCCATTAGGCCTGAGTGCTCTTCCAGAAAACAAACAAAACAAAACAAAACAGGCTTCCAAGCTCTATTTTCTGCCGCAATGGCCTCCTGCAACCCTCTGCCAGCGAAAAGAGAGCACAGAAGCTGCACACAGCTCTCCCAAGTTCCGTTTTTGCTGGCAGAGGCACCGCGGGCTGGTCCTTTCCTGTTCCCAGGTTGGCCCTGCAGGCCAGATCTAAACAACACCTAGGCTGGATCCAGCCTTGACACGACTGCCCTCTCGTTTGTTTCAGACAAATGGTTGTTCCAGTTTGAAAGCTTCCAGGGATGAAGCTCCCACAACTTCTGAATTTGCAATCTGTTTTGAGCTGAGCCTTGGAAAAGCCAGCCTGTTTTTTTTTTTGTTTTCTTTCTTTCTTTCTTTCTTTCTTTCTTTCTTTCTTTCTTTCTTTCTTTCTTTCTTTCTTTCTTTCTTTCTTTCTTTCTTTCTTTCTTTCTTTCTTTCTTTCTTTTTGGCATCCCCCTATTCTAATTGTGTTACAGTTCCTGCTGTTGGCCAAAGGACGGATTATGGCTGCCAAGGTGCTGAATTTTTTGGCAGATTAGCGGGGAATTTTGTGATGAAACCTGTCCACGTGCAGCTAACAAATGAGGGGAGAATTGCTACAAAATGGGGGTTGGGTGGAGGGAGCAGCCATTTATTTAACATGCAGGTCATTCTCGCAAGTCAGGGCGAGCCAGTCACCTGCCAGGCTGGTTTTTTGTTTTCACTTTATTTATTTATTTTCTCTTTGGCAAGAAAGAGAGATGGAAAAATAAATTGTAGCTGAGTTTGATGGGTGTGAACACCGAGCAGAATCTCTCTCTTCCCTACAGTTGTGTGCTGTGACCCACAACATCTCCATTCGTCTTCTCTGGCGAGGTCAGGGGATAAACAAACTCGTTGAACCCTTCTCTCTGTAGGTAAACGGAAGTGACAGTGGGTGGGTTTCAGGCATTTGCAATTCCATGAAGAGCTAATTTACAAAGAGAGTCCTCAACTTACAAGGGTTTGGTTTCACGACTAAAGGGGAAGCGGCAAAATGGTGTTAACAGCAGCAAGATGTTCCGTTGGTTAACCGTGGAGAAATGAAGAGATCCCTTTAGGTGAAAATGTTACGAACAAAAATAGTAGAATGTGCAGAGATGGACAGACAAATAGAATAGAATTCTTTCTTGGCCAAGTGTGATTGGACACACAAGGAATTTGTCTTTGGTGAAAATGCTCTCAGTGTACATGAAAAGAAAAGAGATATTCGTCAAGAGTCAAGAACCATCAGGTGCCACACTTAATGATAGTCATAGGGTACAATAAGCAATGAAATCATACTAAGAAACAGTCTACATAAATCATAAGGATACAAGCGACAAGCTTATAGTCGTCAGTGGGAGGAGATAGATAATAGGCAGGATGAGAAGAATAATAGCAATATAATCTTAGTAAATAGTTGGACAGTATTGAGGGAACTATTTGTTTAGCAGAGTGATGGCGTTTGGGGAAAAACTGTCCTTGTGTGTAGTTGTTCTGGTGTGCAGGGCTCTATAGCATCATTTTGAGGGAAGGAGTTGAAACAGTTTATGTCCGGGATGTGAAGGGTCTGCAGATATTTTCACAGCCCTCTTTTTGATTCGTGCAGGATACTGATCCTCCATGGAAGGCAGGTTGGTAGTAATTGTTTTTTCTGCATTAACCCTAAAAATAAAGGAGAAGGAAGAAACTGAATATGTTTTTAACATGGGATTTGTTTTATCAATGGCTAACTCACAGAAACAGAGGTCAGAAATTAAAGAGACCAAGAGAATGATTAATTATATAAGGAAAGCTTTTTAGTATGGATAAGCCGGTGTTATTACTACCCGGTTTCCCCAAAAATACGACCTACCCTGAAAGCAAGTCCTAGCTTGATCTGTACATGTGCCCTCAATATAAGCCCTACCCCCCAAAATAAGCCCGAATTAAGATCCCGCCCACTCCAGAGTGGATAGGTAAAAATTAAGCTAGGGTGGGGATGAGGGGGTGGAGCTGCCCTATTACTTACCTTTGGACAGGTGTAGCCAGGCCTTGCACACTCTGACACCTGCCTTGCCAGGGTGTGTGAGGCCTGGCTACACCTGTCCAAAGGTAAGTAATAGGGCAGCTCCACGCCCATTTCTTCTGCAGCCAGCAAGGCTGACAAGGCTTTCCTGATGTTCTGACCCAAGCCTTTGTTCAAATCAAACAAACACAAAGTATGTATAAAAACAAACCTTTTTAATGCAGCACTGGGAATTCTGTGTGACTAGCAAGAGACATTCCCTCCGATCACCTGGTCCCAAGCCATGAAGGGCTTTAAAGGTGACAACCAGCACCTTGAATTGCACCCAGAAGCAACCAATTGACAACCAATGCAGCTCCTGTGCACACTGGGGTTAACTGGTGATTCCTCAAGAAATAGACCACAGATCAGCATTTAGCCAAACACCTTGAAAAAGAAGTTGGGATGGGCCTATATACCTACAAAGATGCAGAATGCAGAATAGCAGAGGTGGAAGGGACCTTGGAGGTCTTCTAGTCCAGCCCTCTGCTCAAGCAGGAAACCTATGCCATTCTATCCAATCCCTTCTTTAAAACCTCCAGTGATGGAGCACCAATGGTGCAATTCAGCTGGTGTGTTTTGACCAAGGCTTATGGAGACACTAACAAACACATTTTACTCCCAAAACCCTTTTTTCTTTATTTCAACAGCTGTGAATTTTAGTCATTCACAGCCTGCAATGAATCTTAAACAGTTTGTAAATAGTCCCATGGAAATCTGCCAAAGTCCTTCAGGATAAGTCTGATAAGCATGCACCTTTATCTTTCTTGAAATGCTGCCAACAACTAAATGTCCAATTAGTTAAACGAGGCTAAAACGGAACATAAATTCAACACCGAGCTTCAGGTTTCAAACTGATCAGTATGAACAAAATTGCTTCCTGCAAAGATTCTTGTCCTTTGCTCCTCTTTTATGTCTTATGGGGGGGCCAATCACCTTATTCCCAAGTCTCCCCTTTTGTCTTAACTGTTCTTGCCTTCTGGCAGCTCTGCACATGAGCACCCTGGGAACAGGCTCCCCTTGTTCTTCTGCCTTGCTGCGGTCAGATTCTGGAGGCTCCAGAGTCAGCACATAACTCCCCGATGGCCCTGCTGCCATCTCTGCATCAGATGCAGGACGTTGTCTGAGTCCTCAACAGACTCCCGCACTGTTCCTCCACATTGTTCCTCCACACTATCCAACTCTGCTGCCATCTCTGCAGGCTGCTGACGGACCATAACGCTGTATAACAACCGGTTCGGTGATTTTGTGCTTCACTTCGTGCACACGCACACCATTTTAAAAAGCCCATTTTCAGCTATAATACTTACATTATACTGCAGCCTCGGTGAGTAAAACAGCTGAGGCATGGCAAAACCGCTCTGCTGCACAGATCAGCTGTACTCCAAAACAAGGAAATAAAGCACAGGAAACAGCAGGAGCAGGCAGGCAAGACCAAATGATCATTGGAACTACCAGTTCGCCCGAACCGGTCCAAACCAGTAGAATCCCACCCCTGTGGAGCACCCAGAATTTCTGGAGGAAAGCAGTTCCACTGGTTAATTGTTCTCACTGTTCGAAAATTTCCTCTTAGTTCTAGGTTGCTTCTCCCCTTGCTAAGTTTCTGTCCGTTGCTTCTTGTCGTGCCTTCAGGTGCTTTGGGGAACAGGTTGACCCGTTCTTCCTCCAAGGTCCTTTCCATCGCTTTTATTCTGTTATTTTATTCTGTTATTTTGAACATGTGACTGTGGGGATGCTACAATGGTTGTGTCAACTTGTAAAGCATTCCTACGCCTGTTTTAGAGTTGCCATAAACAAGAGGGGAAGAAGGAAACTGCTGAAGGAGCAGTGTGATCAGAAGTACATTCCAATACTTATCTTACAAAGATTGTAGCTGAGCTACCAGATCTTCTTCCTTGGGAAAATCCTTCATTGGAGAACGTGATTGATGACACCCAACCACCTGGGAACATGCTTCATTGGAGAATCTGATTTATGACACACCAGGGAGGACGAGAGGAAACAGGGTCACAGGGGACTGTAAATTACGTATGCCACAGGTGGTTTCATACAGAGGAATGCCGGACATGTTGCTCCTAATAAATCTTTTGGTTTGCTTTGAAGATTGGCTTGAAGCTCATGATTTAATTAGGGCGATCGCCAGAATCCTGACAGGTTGTATGTGCAATCTCCTAGGATTTATACTTTGCCTATAGAGCCAGCTATAACCCCTACATAACCCCGACATGGCCCCAGGGGAGTCTGACAACAGCCAATAGGATACATGTTCTTGCACAGGAACAGGAAGCTCAAATGCAAAGCTTAGAGAATGTATAAACCCCCCATTTTCAACTCCATTTTGTTAGCCATATCAGAACCATGGGCTTGGTGGTTCTGCTTCATCATTAAACCCTCTTTCCAATCAGCCACCACATTTCCAGTGTCTTTCTCGTGGTTTTCAACTGAAGCAGGTGGGATATTTCTTCCAACATCTACCCATTTTAGCCTATTCACGAATACGGTGCAAACCTGGCGTATGCATATTTCATGAGAATAGGTGGGAATTAAATATATATATAAAAGCATCTCCTAGCATTTGGCCATCGGTAGCTCTTGGCTTTTTTCCTGGACCCTGGAAATGGACATAGGCTGTATGTGATGGTCAAAGGTTCCTGTTTAGGAACCAATTAAAAATTGGCTATTGAGCCTACTCATCTCTTGCAGACGAAAAGCAGAGGGATTGAAACGAACTTTTTGCATTAAATTCTCCATCTGTTTCAGCCCATCTGGCTCCATCAGTTGCAAGCCTCAGATTTCAACATGCCATCGTGTTGTTTGTTCCAAAGCTTCCCACCGGCTGCTTCGCACAACGCCCTCACAACGGGTCAGATTAAAAAAACCGAACAGATGCACTCAAAAAAGGAAGCGAACATCACCTGGCTTAATTGTTGCTTGTTTTAATTGTTGTTGGCTTTTTTAACGGTGTTAGAGGACTCCATCTTTTGTGGATGTGCAGATCAAACATGTTGTACGAATGCTGCCCCATCTTAACAGACACAGCGGGCTGGCTCCCTTCCAAAGGTCACCGTCAATATTTTGATTAAATAACTTCATTTCTTCATTTGATAATCTGCAGAGCTTCGTTTTCTTTGTTCTGATTTAATTGCTCATTAGAGCCAGTTTGGTCTAATGGTTAAAGTGCTAGGCTAGAAACCAGGTGCCTGGGAGTTTTAGTTCCATTTTAAGCATGAAAGCTGGCAAGGTGACTTTGGGTCCATTACTAGGAGACAGTGAGTTCTAGTTCTGCTTTCCTGCCTTAAGCATAACTTCAAGTCTCTTGTGATTGGCCCAGTGAGCTTTCATGCTTGAAATGGGACTAAGAGTTTCCTGATGATTTGTCAAAAGTCACCAAGCCAGCTTTCATGCCTAAGGCAGTACTAGAACTCACCACCTCCTGGTGATTGATTCACAATCATTCAGTCGGCTTTCAAGGCCTATGGTGAAACTAGAACTCAGTGTCTCCTGGTGATTGATCCAAACTCACCGTCGGCTTTCATATTTAAGGCAGTACTAGAACTCACCATCTCCTGGTGATTGACTCACAGTCATCCAGCCAGCTTTCAAGGCCTATGGTGAAACTAGAACTCACTATCTCCTGGTGATTGGCCCAAAGTCCCACAGCTGGCTTTCAGCCTAAGGCAGGACTAGAATTCACAATTTTCTGATAATTGGCCCAAAGTCACCCAACTGGCTTTCAGGCCTAAGACTGAACTAGAACTCAGTGTCTCCTGGTGATTGGCTCAAAAGGGCTTTCATCCTATGGTGGAACTAGAACTCACTTTGTCCTGGTGATTGGTCCAGTCACCCAGCCTGGATTTTATGCCTCAGATGAGACTAAAACTCTTGGCCTCCCACTTGGTGCCTGAACCAGGAGATCGCACTGGGCCTCAGTAATTGAGAAGTGCAATAGGACAGATGTGAAAACCGTCTACCCATACCCAACATTTCATGGATTTCTTTACAGAGAAGTAGGTTGGTCTAGATGAGCTCTGGGCACCCGCTCCTGCCCCTCCTGATTCTCCAATCTTAAGCCAGGGCATCTCATGTTTTAGCTTAGAATGAGTTTCTAACAAACTTGCTGCTAGCAATGACTACACCGGAGAAAATAGGAAGGGTTAATAAAGGTGGATGCTTGTGAAATCAGGAAGCCTTGAATCCAGTGATGAGTTGATGCATAAACTGCTGACATTTGGAAAATAAATATGTTTACCTAGGAAACTTGTCAGAATCTCAGAGAAAAAGGATTGGCAACACCTTCCATTCTGTTTGGAGATTAATTAACACTTCCCAGCTGCTGTGCCTTCCTGGACAAAGTTTTTTTTTTTTCCCCTCCCCTCTGCAAGAGGAAATCTTACTCCCTTTCCAATGTAAAACATTTGGAGAAATCCTGAAATGCTTGGAATTGCAGAGAGAGAGGAAGAGAGAGAGAGAGAGAGAGAGAGACAGACAGACAGACAGACAGACAGCTCCTCCCTTGCCCTCCGCCCCAGGAAACCTGTTATAAAAGGTGTTGGGAAATTCAATTTCTCTGAAATGATTTCAGACAGCTATGCAGAATTGGATCTCAGGAAAATTATTCTTTCAAATCAGATTAGGGACAGAAACACGTACCAGATCTTTCCTTTCCTTTCCTTTCCTTTCCTTTCCTTTCCTTTCCTTTCCTTTCCTTTCCTTTCCTTTCCTTTCCTTTCCTTCCTTCCTTCCTTCCTTCCTTCCTTCCTTCCTTCCTTCCTTTCTTTCTTTCTTTCTTCTTTCCTTCCTTCCTTCCTTTTCTTTCTTTCCTTCCTTTTCTTTCTCTTTCCTTCCTTCCCCTTCCTTCTCCTTTTTCTCTTTCTTTCTTCCTCCCTCCCTCTCTTCTTTCCTTTCCTTTCTTTCTTTTTTCTCTCTCTCTCTCTGTTTCTTTCTCCTTCCTTCCTCCCTCCCTCCATTCCTTCTTTTGTTTCCTTTCTTCCTTTCCTTTTTTCTTCTTCCTTCCTTTTCTTCTCTCTTTCTCTCTCTCTCTTTCTCTCTCTCTCCCTCCCTTACTCCCTCCTTCTCTCTTTTTTTCTTTCTTGGAAATTGATTCTCCTTGGAAATTGATTCTTGAAGAAGATAAATGACAATTTCATTCCAATGAAAAGATAGAAGGCTTCTCCCAGCAGCTTTGGCATTGATGGGGCTGCAAAAGGAAACAATGTGAAGTATTCCACATTAAAAGGGTGGTAAAATTGTCAGGATAAAGTTGGATAGTGGATTGGGGCTCAGCTTGGGAGAGAACCAGGAACAAGAAGATGATTTATGGAGCAGACAGAATCTTGAAATATATTGAGTAATAATAAAAACCAAGTCACCTCTGGGGATATATGCCTACAATTTCCTCCTTATTCACTGAGAAATCATCCTTCTAATTTGGAGAGCAGAGAGGTTTGAAAGGCACAAGAAGATCCATTCAGAGTTGGATCTGAACTGGATTTATTTCATCATCATTTCCATACGGAAGAAGATCTTGTATGTACGGCCCTCATTCTGAATTGATCACAGAAGTCCTCAACTTATGACCACCATTGAGCTCAAGGTTTCTGTTGCTAAGTGAGATCTGTGTAAAAGTGAGTTTTTGCCCCATTTTACAACTTTTCTTGCCACTGTTGTTAAACGAATCCTTGCAATTGTTAGTGTTAGTAACACGGTTGCTAAGTAAATTGGGTTTCCCCATTGGGTTTGATTGTCAGAAGGTCGCAAAAGGGGATCAGGTGACCCCAGGGGACACTGCAAACCGTCATAAATACGAGTCAGTTGCCAAATGGCTGGTTTTTGATCATGTGGCCACTGGGATGTCGCAAATGCAAAAAAACGATCTTAAGTCACTTTTTTCAGTGCTGTGGTAACTTCGAACGGTCGCTGTCAACTCGTAAAACATTCCTATGCCTGTTTTCGAGTTGCCATAAACAAGGGTGTGTGTGTGGAATCTGAAGGAGCATTATGGCAATTTAAAACTAGAAGTACATTCCATGCTTATCTTACAAAGATTGTAGCTAGGCTACTGGATCTTCTGCCCACGAAAATCCTTCGTTGGAGACTGTGATTGATGACACCCAGCCCGTGAATGTGCTTTGTTGGAGAATCTGATTTATGACACACCCAGGGGGGAGGGGGGAAACAGGGTCACAGGTGAATGTAAATTACTCTCACACCCCTGTTGGAATCTGATTCTGAGGCGGAGGTCGAGCAGCTGGCAGGGAGTGGGAGTGTGGCTCCGATGGCTGTGGAGGAAACTGGGGAAGGGCACAGTCTGACTGGGCATTCAGAGGGAGACCCAGGCCCACCCCCTCTTCATCCTAGGGCATGCAGGGAGGAACGGAGAAGGGAGCAACAAGGGTTACGGGGGAGAAAAGGGCCCTGATTCTCTTCATTAGCTGAAGCTGGGAAAACAGGATTTAAAAAGGGTGTTTGCGCATAGCACCTTGCTGGAAGCAAGGAGTGAATTATCTTTGTCAAGTCTTATTCGGATTCTGGAATCCTCCCAACTGTGTGTGTTTCGTTATCTTTTGAAGTCTGCAATTCCTTATACTGCCCTGTCTGATTAATTGCTACAGCGTGGTTTGTGTTGGTTTTTATTTATAATTTATATGTACTTTGAGTTCGGACTGAATTTCTTCCCTTTAAAGACTCTTCTTGGGAGAGTTTTTTTCTCCAGCCGATGATAACTGGACATTGGGGACCAATTTGGAGGAATTAAAGGGACTTTACCTACTTTTGTGACTTTGTTGCTTTTGTGCCACGCCCCTTTGGGTCATCATAATTACATATGCCAGAGTTGGCTTCATACAGGTTAATGCTGACATGTTGCTCCTAATAAAATCTTTTGGATTCTTTTGAAGCTTGGCTCAAGGCTCATGATTTAATCAGAGCAATTGCAGGAACCCTGACAGCCGCTAAATGAACTGCTGTAAGTCGAGGACTACCTGTATGTCCCTTTTTCTGTTCCGAACACCATCAGGCTAACCTCCTTCTGAACCGACCTGACTGTGCCATTGCTTCCATTCCATTCAAGATCCGCGTTTCCTTTTTTCCATTCTGAATTTTGATTCTTCCTTCTGATCCAAGCAAAATCATAAAAATTGTAAGGCCAGAGGGGAAAAATTCGAACTTTGAATTTGAACCCTTGTTTGGTGCAGAAATCAAGATGTTGTTTTGAGCACCTGCCATGGAAGGGAACTGGCTGTGGTTGGATTCAAACATTTTACAACCAGTTCTGTGGGTGTGGCTTGGTGGGCGTGGCAGGGGAAAGATACTACAAAATCCCCATTCCTTCCCCACCCCCACTAACCTGCTTTCCAGCTCTGTTCTCCTGTGCAGGGCAACCAAAGAAGACCCAGCCGATGAGCTGGGACTCGGGAGGCGGAGAATAGATGGAGGCGGGGCCACTCAGAGGCAATATTTGCCAATTCTCTGAACTACTCAAAATTTCCCCTACCAGTTCTCCAGAACTGGTCAGAACCTGTGAATACCACCTCTGGTTACCATGGTATTTGATTCCACGCTTAAATTGCTTTCACCATAATGAAGTTATTTTTTTTTTCTTCCTAATATCCAAGCTAACTGTCTTCTGCTAGCTAGTCCCTAAATCCCTGATCAGCACCATTCTGATGAACATGTCCTAGTTTGCCAGAAAAATCTGAACATAGTACTCTAGGTGTGGCTTCATCAGGGCAGGATAGAGTGAGTCATTATTTTCCGAGTTGGAAATCAGATTCTGGTTACCATGACATTAGCGGTGAGATGCTTAGAATCTTGTGATCAGGGAAAAATTGCCTTTCGCCCGTCAAAGAGAGGCAGAGAAAGTGAAAAACACAATTTACACAAAGGGAGGTTTCAGCTTTGGGAAAAGTTGTTGTTATTCCCTTAAGAATTCGAAGAAGGTTTTTCATTCTGCGTTTGGCAAGGGATGAGTTGAATCAAGTAAGTCCTTGGTTGAAGCTCCGAAGCTTTCTAAAAGGGAAATGAGTAGGAAGCTGCAGGACAAGTGTGTGTACTTGTGTGTACGTGAGTGTGATGTTGTCCTCACACAAATGCTGCAACTTAAGGAATGAAACAGGAATGAAACGGGAAATAAATATTTTTAAAAGGCATTGGAGGTAGTCCTCAACTCATGACCACAATGGAGCACAGTATTTCCATTCCTAAGTTGTTAAGTGAGTTTCACCCCATTTTATGACTTTTCTTGGCATGGATGATAAGTGAATCACTGAAGTTGTGAAGATAGTCGCATGGTTGTTAAGGGAATCTGACTTCTCCACTGAGTTTGCTGATCAGAATGTCACCAAAGGGGATCGGGTGACTCCGGGATACTGCCATGGTCATAAATATGAGTTGGTTGCCATGCGTCTGAATCTTGATCGCATGACCAAGGGGAGGCTGCAACAGTTGTGTGAAGAATAGTCATAGTTCATTTTTTAAAGTGCTATTGTAACATGGAATAGTCACCAAATAAATGGTTGTAAGTCAAGGACTTCCTGAAGTGTAAATATATTCATTTAACAACCCCATAATCCCATGGTCGCTAACCTTTTGGGGCTCCTGTGCCAAACATTGTGTGTGTGCTTGCACGCTTGTGTTCGTGTGCCAGCACCCAGAAGGCAACATGCACGCCCCTACGCCCCCTACGCAAGTGCATGCAATCCCTGACCCGGTGCCTCCACTGCGGCTCACAGCTGATTTTTGTCCAGTTTGAGGAAGGCTTCTTCAGGCTTCTGCGGGCTTTTTCCTCCTTCCAAACCCCACTCCCTTCTCGCACGGATGATGTTACCTAGCTGGGTCATGAAATGTCTGCAATAAACAAACAACTGCAGAGAACACTAAGGATCTCAGAATCCTCCTCCTCCTCCTCCTCCCCCCTACTCTCTTCTAGCACTGATGATGTTACCTAGTTGGGTCATGCAATGTCTGCAAAGAAGCCATGAAACTTAGAGAGCACCAAGGACCCTACAGGTCTCCTCCTCCTCCTCCTCCTCCTCCTCCTCCTCCTCCTCCTCCTCCCCCCTACTCTCTTCTAGCACTGATGATGTTACCTAGTTGGGTCATGCAATGTCTGCAATAAAACAAACAACTGCAGAGAACACTAAGGACCTCAGAATCGTCCTCTTCCTCCTCCAAAACTGCGCTTCCATCTAGCACTGATGATATTACCAAGTTTGGTCAGGAAATGTTTGCAAGAAATATAGCCAAGCCCAGAGAGCACCAAGGAAGTGTGGTGCACACTTCCCTGCTCTTTCCAGCTTGAACCATCTGAGAAGTTCTCCAGCCTTCCTGGGGGCAAGCCAACTGGGATCTCAAAGCCAGCCTCCCCTCGCGGTGGGTCACTGGCACGGGAGAAGATCTAAGCAATGCCAGGAGACAAGAACATCCAAGGAAATGACTCTCAGATGCTCAGAGCCAGTGACTTGGCAGAAGGGAGCTGCCAGAGCGAACTTTTCAAGCGTTGTTTCCTTCTGCATGCAGCTGGTTCTTGAAGGCTCAAATTAGATTTGGGTGCCTGTGTAGACTGAAGAAGCGCCTTGATTGAAAACATACAAGCCTCCTCAAATTGGCAGCCAGAAAAAGCTGTCAATGAAACCAAAAGACTTGGCTTGTGAGAGGCAAGGAAGGCGGATTAAATAGATCATTCTTGGAACTCCTCAGTTCCAAGAAACATCACACAGAAGAAGAGGCTCGGAG